>PVIA01002840.1:0-191562 GCA_004024845.1 Tonatia bakeri | reverse complement strand
TGTCATTTAAAAAACACGTTTTTAAAGAAAGTGCAGACTCTTGGCTGACTGCTTTACGTGGTGGGATGAAATACCCACTTTCTGTTAGTAAATAGAGCTTAAGAACTTTCCTCAGCCGAAGAGGCCAACATCTAAATGACAGGGTTCCCAATGTTGCTTTTTTCCATCACGCATGTGGTCATGGGCTCTCGTGGGTAATCCAGGGTGATCCTCAGGCACAGAGAAAGATGGCACAGATGGGAAAGCAGGGCAGGGCCACAGCGTCCCCATTTAAGTGACTTGTGTTTTGTTGGCAATTGTCGACTAATGGTGGGGGCTGGGTGCTGAGCCAACCTGGCTGCTCCCAGCGCCCGTTCCTGGCCGAGCGTCCGGTGTGGATAAACACTCCCACCAGGAGCGCCAGGGCCAAAGCACACAGAACACTTATGCTGTGCCATGGAGATCTTGGGAGGACAGAACTTCAGTTTTCAGTATCCCCGAGGACCTCAGGGCATTCGTAGACTACTTACTAGCTCTCATGAAACTCACTCCTACTTTCAAAGTGTGTTGGAGGCTTACCTATGTCAGAATGAGGAAAAGAATACTTTTTGATTGCACTGAGTTTTCTCCATTGGAGTTCAACAAGCTAGTATGAACAAGGACAGCAGTGGACAGTGTAGACCCAGGAAGTGGCCGTGGTTGGCTGTAACTCCTGTGACTTGAGCGGCCTCATTTGTAAAATGAGGAGGGTGATGAGCACTAAAATTGTTTATGGAAAAATAGGGAACTGATGACTTTCGGCAGCTAGTGAGTGCCAGGCATGAGCAATACGGCTGTTCAGTCCTAACGACTCTGAAATGAAGACATTGCGTTATTCTCACAGAATAGACATGGAGCCCACAGAACAAAGAAACCCCAGGGGTCACCAGGTGGGCACGAAGTGGGTGTACCTGGCGCCGAGGTGCACTCTTCCCACTTGCCCTTGCGTGGTGTGAGCCTAGTGCTCACGAGTGAAGCAGTTTCACCGCAATAGAACACAGGAGGGTAGATTGATAAAAGTGGGCGGGCGGGGGGAGTTAAAATACTTTCAAAGCCTTGCCTGGACATTTATAAACAAATTATCATTGGTGTGGACAAATATGGAGGGGCAGAAACAGAAGAGAAATAATTCACAAAGCACTGCCAAATTCCTCCGATCGCGTCGACTTTCGATTTGAATGGTGTCTCATCCTCCACCCTGACCACCGTGCTTGGTACTTGCTTGTCGTGCAGAGTCTGCTGTGGTGTCCCCATGTGACCAGATGCCAATAAACCTTTATTTAATGCTTTTGTGTCTTAGCGTATTGAGGGTTGTCAGTGGTTTTGTTTCTGTTTTGCCTTCTTTCGTCACAGTTCTTCTTCTTCTTTTTTAAATTTGAACAGCAAATGGTTGCTGAGCCTTCATCCTGTGTCAGGATGTCAGGCTCTGAGCTGGGGGTCACATCCTACACGGAGGCCTTATGTGGGTTATGTGACAACCTTATGAGGGAGACGCTATGCTTTCCCACATGTTACCGATGAAGAAACCAAACATCAGGGAGGTTAGGTAACGTCTCCAAAATCACACAGCTAATCAGAGGTGCAGCCCAGTGTCCAGCCCAGGGTTCAAGGTCAAACCAGAGGTGGGATAGTTCTCACTCCCTGCCTTTGGGGAAGCCCCCCCCCCGACCCCCGGCCACGCTCCCCATGGAATCTGGAGCACAAATTTACTTTGAAAGTTTGTTGGACCTGTGCTCTCGCTTGCTGGAATGTTAAGATCCTGCTCTTGATACTTTTCTGATGCCCTTCACCGCGCCTTTGTTCCCATATCCGTTCCTCCTATGTCCTTGGCATTAGGTCATGCCCATGGCCACGGACTGGGTCCCAGGATGCGCAGGGTTTGTCACAGGGAACAGCGTGCCTGGCGTGGGGCAGGTGCACTGGTGATAGGACTCCGGTGGGGCGTTGGAGGCTGTGAGTCAGTGGACGGGGCCACTTTGGGAGAACCCTTTTCTGGACCATGGGAAGTGGGGATCAGGGCTCTGGTGACTCTCTTCCACTTCAGAAATAGTTTTTCCTAAGTCCTAAAGCAATCTTAATTTAAAAACTACATCAGTGGAACACAGAACATGGAACGTGAACCTTCACTCTAACTCTGTTCACCAAGGGAAACTCCCCTGAAAATTCTGTTTACATTCCCATGCTTCTTCCCTGTGCACGAACTCATATTCATTATTATTCGCTTTGATCAAACATGGAATTATACTGAATACACAGTTTTGCAACTGACTTTTCTTTTCCCATTGAACTGGCTAGTGTGGCCCCCATTCCCGGAGAGCTGACCTCATTTTTGAGTTAAACATCGGTCCTCCTTAGACATGCCCCTCAGATGGAGCACTGGTGACACCTCCACTGGTCACACATGACACCGTCCTCAGGTTCTGGGCTGGGCCTCGCCCCACCTGCCCTGCGTGCACCTCTGCACATGAGCTTTCTGTCCGTGACCCAGCTCTCGTCAGCCCCTGCACACCGTCCCCTCCTCGACCGTCGGCGTCTGCTATGCTGGGCCACAGCCCCATTGGTTCAGCCAGCACCCCACACCTTGGTGAGCTTATAACTCCACATCTGACCAAACTCTGCATCCCCTCCACCCCCAGGTCATTTCTTCTCACCCCACCTGCCTTCCGTAAGAAGCTGCCAGGCCCTTTAGCGAGGACACCACATTCTCCTAGACCCTGTCGCCACCTGCTCTGTGTCCCAAATCCCCGCTGTCCTTTGCTGTGTCTGGAGTTGAGCCCACTTCAGGTCCCTACCCTCCAGCCACCATGCTCATTCAGTCACCTCGCCAGGTGACAGGTGTCAGAACAGCCTTCTCTCTCGCACAGCCAGAAGCTTCTAGGCTTTGTCTGCAGCCTCCTCCGTCTCTATCCCAGAGGCTTCACCCCGAAATGTGGAATTTTGCTCAGGGATCAGGGCACATAGGATTCCAGGGATCAGATAACACTGTTCCAATGTGAGTTCAAAGAAAATGTTCCAACACTGGTCACCTTGTGAGTTGCATCAAACCTAAGCCTTGAACCCAAGTCTGGCTCCAATGCACGACAGGGCCTCCCCACTTCCCAAGGCCACCGTCCTGAGTGGGGAGCCTTGCAGGGCTGCATGGCCTCGCCATGGGTGGACTGCCGCCTGTCCCCAAGACAGGAAGGCCCAGAGTGAGTGAGGGGGCCACGCCCACCACACTCCCTATTGGCGAACTCGCTAGCTCTTCCTTCAACAGGAGTAGCTGTCCTTCATGCTCAGTGTGTAGCAGAACATTCAAACAGGGGGTCAAGTGCATCCCATTGTTCACATAAATGATGAACATCATAATAAAAGCTCAGGGTCCCTGGTAGCACCAAAGCGGAGTGCAGCTTCTCTTCTCCTTTGGGGTTTGCACTGTTTCCCTGCGTGGAGCCCATCGGAGAAAACCTGAGACACCCTTGGCTGACCCAGCGGGGTTTCAGGTGCTGGGCTCTGTGTCTGGACTTCTTGTGGGTGGGCTGACTCATCAGGGCACTTTTTAAGTAGTCTATCTAATATTATAGCCTTCCTGTAGAAGGGAGCAGGAGGAGAAAAAGACCGCAGCCCCCTTACACTGAGAAAAAGTTGCCTGTGAAATATCCTGCATGAGTCGAGCTGCCCACAAACGCGACGGCTCTAAAGAATGGTACATTCCTCCAGTGAGCCGAAGAGTCCGGAGGATGTTTACCTTAAAAGTGGGGAGAGCGGTGACCGCTCACGCGATCCTGGGCTGACCGTCGCCTTGTCTGCCCAGACCCAGGACAGGTGGTTTTTGTGAGAGACGATCCTCCCATTCGATCAGGGATTGATGGCGAGGGCAGGCCCGCTCTCCGGGATCCGCCGCCACAGAGCCTGGGGGCAGCACACTGCAGACGAGAGGCCGTGTGTCCCCCTTGCATGTGGTTGCTGAGTGCTCGGAGCCCCGGCACTTCCAGCCCATTCACTCTAAATGCACCCCCCCCCCGCAAGGTGTCGTTCCACATGGCTGGTGCTCCTGGGTACTCAACCCCGGGCACGGCTGCTGACTTCTCTGTAATTAAAGATCCTCGTGGGCAGAACGGACAGCTGGCCTTTCCCGTCATTTTCTCATCAGTTTGGCTTGTCCCTCCTTTCAGGTCACTGTTTGGGTTTGTCACAGGGCAAATTGTGTCAGGGTCCTCTGGCTGCCGTGTCACTTCAGCAAAGTGAATGGAATTCAGAAACCCACACGAACGTCTCCTCTTCATTTTTGATGGATGAAAGGTTCCCCTAAACACAATAGCCTCTGAAGGGTGTTACTTCTGCCATATCTAATATTTGACCTTCGAGTTTTGGTAAGGACTACTGTTTAGGAAAATTTTACGAATGTTAAGTAAAAAATGTTAAGGGAGTTGGGGGAGCTTTCTACTAGATTTAGAATCACAGCACCAGGAACTGCAGACTGTGGGAACATCCCCATTCTGTTGACTTTCTTCCCTTGGTTGGCGGGAGCCTGGGCGGCAGACCCAGCGGCGCAGTGAAAACTGTGACTCTTTTTGACCTCGGCTGCCTCTTCCCACGTTCACCTTGCCAGGCTGCACTTGAGTGTCTGCTGCAGTGTCCACACACAGAGCCGCAAAGTGCACGTCCTTGGACCAACCTTCAGACTTCCCTCTGGGGCAGAGGCCCACTGCGAGGGCCAGCCCGTGTGCCGGCTGCTGCCCGGCTGTTGCTAGGTCGCACCGAGTGGAGCGGAGACAGCTGCCCCCTCCATGGCTGCGCTGGGCTGACTTTTATCACTGCGGTGTGGTGCACAGGGGGGCCTGGTAGCAGGCTTCCCATGGGGCCAGAGTCCACCAAGAGGCCGTAAATAAACCCAGGGTTCTGACACCAGTGCAAACACCAGGATCAGAAGAGGAAATGGCACAGAGACGAACCCTGATTTCAGATAAGAAAACCTTGGCCTTCGCGTGTTTTCTTTGTTGTTGGCTTGAGCTTTTCTCAAGTCTCCTCTGCGGCCACTTGCAAACCAGAGTGGAGTCCCTGGAAAACACAGCTGTGCCAGGGGCCGGGAAAATGCGTGCTTTCTGTGGCTGTAAAGGTTCCACAACTTTCCCCTGCCCGTACCAGACAGTGACCAAGGGGGATGCGGCACTTCGATAAAGGAAGAAGAGGCGTGTGTCAGTAACAGCCTGCGCATCCGGGGCTGGCAACCTGGCCATTTAAACGTGTTGTCTGAACACTGTGCTTGGCCTCCGGCCCACTAAACACGCCTACTCCCGGGAGAGGGTTATTGCTCCTCTGTTGGGTCTGCTCACTGTCACAACTTGCACTTCTGTGATGGGTTTCTGAGGCACACGCCTGCGCTGAAAAGCTTATGTGATATCCCGCTGTTTCAGCCCTAACTGGTTACACGCAGTCTGTGACCCCCCACATCTGCGGCGTGGGTAACGGGGGTGCCTGCGGCAGGGCTGCGGCTCTGCCACGTCTCAGAGCAGGTGGGCTCCCACGACGAGAAACAGATGATGTGCCTGGTCAGCTGTGCAGAAGCAGGAGGGGAGCCATCTCGCCCCTCCGAGCCGCGTTCATGAAACCGCAGAGACAGAGGCAGTGTCGACAATTAATCTCGGAAGAGCTCTCCTGGCCGACCCGGTCGAACGCAGTCAGTAGAATGGCGGAACAGACAGGCTCCGAGCGGGGCTGCAGGCGGTGCGGGCTGCTCCTTGATTCCCGCTCAAAAGCTTTTTCTCTGCAATGTCTTGCTGGTCTCGGCCCTGCCAGTCAATGTCAAACTTAGTTATGAGGTCTGGCCTGATGGTCACACTGACTTTTCTGGAGTGTTTTCAAAGATCAAAACTCCACACAAATATAAGCTTCGGATTTAAATTCCTCTACGTATTCGCAACTCGAAGTAACAGGTCGTTCAAAGCCCTGACGGGGAGCTTGGCTTCAGAAACCGCACTTACGATTCGCAGTAAAAACGTTGAAACGAGAGGTGGGCCCACAAATTGGTTTTCCATCTAGCTGCACTTTGAGACACGGCAGGCCTCCTCAGAGGCCACTTTCTTTCGGGAAACAAGCCCTGACTGGGCCTTCTTCCCCAGGTGCCGCCAGGAGCAGGCGTCATTTATAACGACAGAGTGAAATTACGAGGGGCCTGTTGTTTGTGAGCCCGGGTGGAGCTAGACCGCTGCTAGCAGGAGCTCAAGGCAGAGGGGGCCAACCAGCAGGAGCTGGTGCAGACATAGACCTCTACCTCCCTGCATGCTCCAGAGGAGGAGCAAGCCACAGGCTGTGCAGCAGGGCCCTGTGGCCTTACCCACGAGGAGGCGGCTGCTGGGTCCTGTGCATGTGGAAGAAGGTGGCCAGGGCAGGCGACATCGGCCGTCCCACTGGCTGTCAGAGGTGTGGCTGTCAGAGGTGTGGGTGGGCAGGGATTGGAGGGATGGGGACAGGGAATTGGCCAATAACACTGTGACATGTTTACACAGTGGTGGATGATGACTGGAACCTGTGGAGTGATCACACTGTATCGAACATACATTACTGTACTACATCGAACCCGCATCAGAAAACCTGCGACATCCTTGGCGGACACATTGGGGTTTCAGGTGCTTGGCCGTAGATCTTGACTCTCGTGAGCAGGTTGATTATCAGGGTGTGTGTTAAGTAATGCATCTACATTTAACTAAAATTATTACTGCACAACCTACCACTCAGAGAGGAAGGGTCTTGGAGGGATTTAAGGATCATTCCCGACCGAACGCCCTTGATCCAGAGAGAAGACACTGTTGAAGATAACGGTCGCATTCACAAAGCCGCTGCCTGCCCAGCCAGCCAGCCTGGTGGATTTTGGGACAAGTGTTTCATTACTTAACCCATAATAACATGCCTCAATTGGCCGTGACATTGAAGCACCAGTGCTGGGTGTTTCAATGCTGGGTGTTTAAGAGTATTTCCAGGGATGTTTCCAGGGCACGCCTTGGACACCATCTCACAACGGGACGTGGGCAGGATCGAGGCCGCCGCTTCCTCTGAACGCCTCCGACCCTGCCACCCCGCAAGTGGGCCGTACCTATCCGCCGGTCAGTCTGTCCATCCTCAGGACGCGCTGGCCTTCCGTTGCTGAGAAGGCAGCCTGGTGGCCTGAAAGTTTGTTCAATACTTTAATTTCCACGAAGGGAAAATCTACCCCATCACCCCAGTGAGAGGTCATGCACTTCACCAAGACCCTTATCTATGAACTCTGCAGAGCCTTGGCTTTTACGAACCAAGACTTCCTCCTCTGTCTTCAGGGAAAGTAGAGAAAATAAACGATACTCTGCAATGATTGGCATGGATTTCCAAGACACCCGGCCTCCCTTGGCCTCCACTGTTTCATCAGCTTTAGCGACAATGAAGTCAGCTACTTAGGCCTCCGTCGGCTGTGTCTCATGAATTAATTAGTAAGAGGCTACCCACCCCATGCAGCTCAGACTCCACTGTTAGTCCTCATGGCCAGCTCCGGCGGTCCAGGCCGCTGCAGGAGCCTGCTCAGTCCATCTCCCGTCCACACAGCAGCTGTCCCCCAGTGCCCGCTCGGGGTGTCTGACACTGGAGACCCCGTCTGCCAGAGGAAGGCCACCCTCCGGGTCTGAGCAAAGGCCTTATCCAGTGGCATTCACAGTGGGGCCGTCCTGAGCTCCCAAGTGCCGATGCTTGAATTCAGGCTTTCTAGTTCAAAACCCACAAATCATCTTCCCGGGACCATCAGACGTGCATTACATCAAGAGGCTGTAAACCAAGGGTTTTTCAGAGTCCTCCACAGACAGAAGAGTTCAGAACAAGGTGGTCAGCCTGAGGAGCTCTGGGTCCAGCTGCCGACGACGCCAAGTGGGCAGCTTCTGCTGTTGGCAAGGTGACTGGGCGGCCTTCTGCTCTTGGCCTGTCCTGTGTGCCCTTTCTCTGTGGTTTCTCTCACTTTTGTCACTAGAGAAACTCCTGGAACTACCAACAAAGTGAAGAGCGTTATCAGTGCACTGTCACATCTGGACATCATTTCCAGTCATCTGAACCCTTCTCTGCCACCCAGGGAGCGGGGACTAGTGGGTCACTGGGCTGGTCATCCCCACACCAGGTCCCGCTGACAGACATTTAAGAGCCATTCAGGTAATGCCTCAGACAGCTCAGCTCCATTCCCTGGTCCCTCAGGGGCTTGAATTAGCCAGGATCCAGGCCCTGCTTCTTAACTCTCTGCACCCCGGGCACCCAGACGGAGGGAGGTGTTGGATTGGCAATTTGGCTGTGGTCATTGGTCTGGTACTTGTTTTCTCTGGACTCCCAGATTGCCCAGCCAGCCTTGCCCGAACTATTCAATTCCACTGGAGGAGTCTGCCAGCAGTGGCGAGGATCGGTGACGGGGGCCAGTCACAGCCCGCTCCGGCTCCCGCGACCGGGGCCCTGCTTAAACACCACCCCTTGAGTGGGCACCTTCCTCGTAATGACGTGACAAATGCCTCGGGTTTGCAGCGTGAGGGCTGGTGACTTTCAGAGCCCCTCCCGAACGAGGGACAGAGGGCCCCTCAGAGTGGCAGGGAGGGTGCCTATGGGAGCGAGGCCCCCCTCCAAGCCCAGTGCGCCTACTGTAACTCTGTCTGTAGGCCTGCGTTGGGGAAAAAGATGGGCGAGATGTCTTTCTAACCCAGGAAGAGGTTGTTAGTGACATTGCAAGTTCTCGTGCAGTTGCTCCAAAGCAAATTCACATGTGTGAGCGAGGATGGCCACCGATAGTCCCACAGCCCTCGGTCGTTCCCACATACACCCCAGTGGCACCTGGACAAACGTCACTCCTCAGGCGGGGGCCTGTGGCCAGAGGTAAGGAAAATCCCGCCCATCTTTTAGAGCAGCCCGGCTGCGCCTGAGTCTCCTTTCCCGGCCTGGAGCCCGCAGCCCTTTCGTGAACAGTAATCGTTTTGGTTCCGGTCATTGTCTGTGTTCAGTTCGCTGGAGCAGCAGCTGTGGATTCACACACTTCAGGCTTTTCACACTTGAAAACCTTTTCTTTGAAGCTATTCCCTCAGAGCAGGAGTTTAAAAGTCAGTTTAGAATTCGAGAGTCAAGTGGTGACTTTCGTTAGTTTTGTTGCTCTCTGTTCTGCTGCAACTAGCCTTTTCTGAAGCGTAGCTGACCCAACCCTGCACCTGAAGCCGGCTTACGGAGCGTGGGGGCTGGGTTAAACGGGGAGGCCTCTCGTTCAGGCTTCCTTTGGTGAAATACAGTGTTTCCATCACACAGCGTGACATGAGTCTTCCTCAAGGGGTCCCCCTGTTTGCGCGATGGGTGGAGGCTGCCCTGTCCCAGGTGTGTGCCCATGTGTCCCTCACTGATGTTTGTGGCGGCACAGCAGAGCACCCCCGCACGCCTGTGGAGGGCAAAACCAGACACGCCATGCTTCCTCTCAGCACGCTGTTGTAACGCTTATTTTTGTTCAGACGGCCTCAACTATCTGCCCATCACACGCAACACGCTGGAGGCGTTCGGTGAGAGACACGCCGCCGTGACGTATCTCCTACCTCCAGATTAGCCCCGAACTGGAGGGAGGATGACTGAGTTCACCCAGAAACGATGACAGAAAACAATAAATGAAATGAAGGGAGGGCCGTGGAGGCAGAAAAGTTCTTGGTGCGTGTCCACGAGAGGAGGGGCGACCACCTGAGCTCGCTGGTCAGCATCAGAAAGCTTTCCCCGGAAGGGCTGGCTTCCATCACAGACAGTGTCAGCGATTTGCATGGTGAGACCGGCCTGGAAGGGCCTCGGAAGGCATGTGGATGGAAAAGAGCCAGCTGGACTGGCTGCACGTATTGCCCACGTAGGACAAGGAGCACAGGGGCGGGACAACGGGAGAGAGAGAGTGGTGGGGGGAAGGCGGGATCCTCGTGCTGCAGAGAAGTTGGGTGTCGTGTAGGTCACGTTTTCAATGTTTCTCTCGTGTTATTATTGGGACATTATGAGTCTCAGAAAATACAGCCTCGGGTTCAGAGTAGGAGTAGGAGCGATGACAGCAAGGTAAGAGAGAGGGCGGGTGCATGAAGGCCGAGATGTTAAAGCACTGTGCAGAGAGGGGCGGGGACGAGGGCGTCTAAGGGGGAGCAAGAAGGAGCTGTTTCTCATTCACTTGTTGGGTAGCACAGGGTGGAGAGAAATGGGTTGCTGCCGAAAGAAGTAAAACCCAGGAGAGGACATCGTTGGAGATGCAGCCCCGTGGGAGAGAAGTGGTGGGCGAATGGCGAGGAGAGCTCAGGAGGAAACGGGGGATGGGTGTGAGAGGCAGGACTAGCCGTTTCCACAAAGCGGGCTGTTTCCCCCCAAGACTGGGGCACAGAAGTTGGTGTGTATGGAGGACAGACGTGAAAGGGTGCGTGTAAATGTGGTAGTTTCTCCCGTGTGAAACCGGGCTCACGTGCACGAGCTCAGCTGTCACCCCCGGTAAACCCTGACTCGCTGCCTGACCAACTGGTGGTTGAAGACGTCCCCTGAGACCCACATCCACATGGTGGGCCGAGACCTCCATCGCCCCTGAGGGTGCGAGCGTCCCAGGCCCTGCGCCTCCGGGACGTCGGGGGATCGAAAACCGAGAGCTGTCTTTGTTAATGAGAGTGGGGAAGAGAAGCACCTTCGGAAGTGTGAAACTTCCACTGGGCTTGCCAAGAAAACTCAGAACACTTTCCTTAGATGCGGAAACGTACCGGTAACCACATTGGCGGATGCAGAGAAAGGCCGGCCAACTGCGGGTGGGGCTGAAAGGGGCCGACAGCTTTGTGTTTCTTTCCTCTTCCAGGTTTGTCTTCTGGTTTTGAGAAATCCTTTTTCGCCTTGAGATTGTAAGGAGATTCCTCTCTTACTCCAAAATGTAAAAAATTTTGCCTTTTATATCAGGCCATATTATAAAACTGAATAAATGTATTTTATTGATATAAAACTAGATAAACCAGCAACCAAACATTTTTTTTTTCTTTTGGATCAACTTCATGAAGGGATATAACTGACATGTAATAAAATGCACACATTTAAAGCGCCCAGTTCTACGAGGTTAGGTAGAACTACACACCCACCATCAAGACCCAGAACTTCTCCGTCACCCTGGAAAGTCCCCTTGCCCCTGCCCCAGGCCCAGGAAACCACCAGTGGCTGTCCTTCCTGCAGATCAGCTCTCTCAGTCCTCGGGTTTATGTAAATGAAGCCGTGCAGGAACGTTGTACTCTGAGTCGGGCCCTGTGCTCGTGGTCATGGTCAGACCTCCGTCCGTCAGCGTCACTGTGCACAGCAGCGCCCTGCTCCTCTCTGCCGCCTGGCCCTGATCCGGGGGCTGACGACACCACGGGTCTCTTCTGTCGATGGGAATCGGGTAGTTTCCAGTTGACGGATATTATGAGTAACACTGTTACAAACGTTTCATTTAAGATGTTCTGTGGACAACAGTCTTTATTCCTGGTGGGTGAGGACCTAACAGGAGTACTGCAAGATCATGGGGTACGTTTGTTTGACTTTACAAGGAACTTCTGAGCAGTTCCCAAAACAAGCGGCATTGTTTTGCACGCACAGCAGCAACACGTGCGAGGTCCAGGTGCTACACCCCTTGGAGCACAACCTCCCTGACGCTGGCATTGAGACCACCGAGGTGTGCAAGTGTGTATGTGTGTGTGTACATACACAAAATGAGCACATTTCTCTTGGCCAGATCAGCCACGAAGCCACCAGCTCTGGCTGGCCCTGCTCCTGGAAGTCCTCCGGCTGGTTCGGGGAGAGCGTTTTCTGCCTTGGTGGCTGCAAGCCACATGCTCAGGGCAGCACCACAAACAGCACGTCTGGGACAGCCATTGTGGTTTGAGTCACCCCCTCATCAATGGCAGAAAACCCTTTCATGTCCTCCATGACCAAAAACTGAGTTAAAAGGGGACACGAGAGGGACACCATTCCGAGTGTTTGCAGATGACGCTGATGTCTGTAGTCACCCGGAAAATCGATGCCGCTTTTGGTGAAGCCTTTGGACAGAGATGCGTGGTCACATGTGCTTCCTCTTGGCGCCTCCATCGAACAGTCTGCTGTGTAAATTGGGGAGCCTGAGCACTTGGGCTCTGCTCGGCGCCAAGTCTTCCCGCGGAGACGTCCACATGTGTCAGGGGTGAGGTGCTGTTTGCGCAGTGGGCACCAAGTCAGGTCTGCAAGATGAAAAGGTCCTGGAGGCTGGTTGTGCAACAGTGGGGATGTGCTTGCCACTCCCTACCTGCACACTTAGAGGTGGGCAGGATGCTGAGTATTCTGTGTATTTTACCACAATTGAAAAATTAAAAGGCACACTGCCTTCGCTGAGGTCTGGGGTCAAGGTCATGGTCATGACACAATTCCTACCATCCCCGAGCCTCGCCAGAAACAAAGTAAGTGACAGGACACAGGGCCTTCAGGGAAGACAAGTCTGGGCTCAGGCTGTGCTTTCGGATGAAGAGCCGACCGGCAGGCGGAAGGCCTCCGCCTGCCTCCCTTCAAAGCCCGGCATGGCTTGTTCTGGGCCCCACAGCCCCCGACGCCCCTGTGAGGAGTGAGGAGGGTGCCCAGGAGGAGGCGAAGTGCTGCTGAGTGCCAGTTCGCCCCATTCCCCCACGGAAAAAATAGTTTTCTAGGGAAAACATAATTCAAAGGCAGCGAGGTGTGGGTAGTATCACGCAAACAGAATGAGAATAAAGGCAGCAGATCCAAGTGCCAAGCTGGGTCACAGCAGCTTAGAGACGGTCACAGGTCAGTGTCATGATGACTTATAATGGGAGACTGGAAGTCTGTGGGTCAGGGGTAGCCCTGATTTGGGGGATGGGACTCGAGTGACAGCCAGGAAAGGTCGCTCTTGTCTGCTGCACTCTTTTCCCTCTGACAGAGTGACAGGTTACAGGTGCTGGGAGAGAAGAATCAAGGATGTCAGACTTAGCAGAAAAGAGACCTCCAGAGGGGCTGCCTGCACAGGGCAGCCCCCCGCCTGAGAAGGGCCAGAGAAGCGGAGACGGTGCTGGGACAGGGCCCTCTGTCCCCGCAGTCCCTGTTGACACTCACTGGCCCCCTCACGGCCTTTGCTCCCACCCAGCATCTCCTGGTTTCCATACCAGCGCCGCTTCCCTTGTCCAGTGAAAAATAGGAGGCACAAAGCTATCCGATCAAACGTCCAGCCTCTCTTGGGCCACCCCGAAAAGGGACTGGACTTTCTGGGACATAGCCACTGTTTACTCTCTAAGAATCAGGTGGGCATCTTTCCTGCAGCATTTCAAAACAGTTTTCTGTTCTGCATAGAAGTCAAAACAGCATCTCTCTCCTGTGTGCAGCTCAGAATTTGGATGCCAACAATGAGCAGATAAAAACACAGCATTTTGCTTTCTGTACGGGAGCCAAGGACCCAGTTTCCAGCAAGGGACCAGATTGTGGCACTGAGTAGCTGCCTTCTCCTGAGTCCCAGCAGCTCTCTGGGCGCTGTCTCATGTGCACAAACCGAAGAAACTCCGAGGACTCACGTCCAGAAAGCCAAACCAAATGGGGAATGGTTTAAGAGAGCATTTAATCCTGATCTGGAATGGGAATTTGTTTGTTTGATGGTTTAATGTTGGTTTTAACTTTGATCTCCTCAAAGATTTTCACAAAGAAGATCTTGAACCTATATCTGAAGGAAGGAGCTGGTGATTTTATTTTCAACAGTAAGGGCAGTTTTTAAAAAGAAAAAAAACATGTTATTCTGGCTGCATTACTTTGGTCAGCCTGGCTGTGGGAAGGTGTTCGGACACGATGCAAAGTAGCTTCCTTGTTCCCAGCCCCAAACCACCCACCTCTGGACATCCTGAAGAGTCACTGTCATCATGAGGCTCTGTCCCACTCAGCCTGGCACCTGATGGGGCTCCCACACCCAGTCTTCCCTAGGTCTTTGGGAAGGGACCATTCTTTCTGGGTGGGGAGGAGGGCAGAACTTGATCCAGAACCTTCCAGAAGTGAACCATGCACAAAGCACTATTCCATTTAGACGCCTGCAGAGAGTGTGCAATTACACACCTGTGCAAACAACTAGTGGTCAGCTGTTTGCGTTTCAGAGTAGGCAGGAGGGAAAGAACCTGCTCTGGGCAGAGACACAGCTGTGCGTGCAAAGATCCTGGGGCAGAAAGAGGTTTGACCCATTGAAGGTGTTGAAGAAGGCCAGCAGGAGTTTGAGCAGGGATTGGCTGGGGACGGCTTCTGCATTACGAGGGTGGAGTAATCACACAAGAGACTATATGGCTTGAAAGCCTAGAATATTCACTCTAGGGCCCTTTAGAGAGCAAGGGTGCTGACCCTTGACCCTGCCAATGGAGAGGCGGTAGCCAGGTGTGCTGGTGAAACAGAGCCTGGCGTCCACGCAGGGTCCTGTGGGCTGGCGCCGGACTCCAGGCTCCGGTAGAAGTGAGGCCTGCTTGAGCACGGTCGGCAGGGTAATGTGGGTCTAACAATGTATAGTTTTCATTTGAACATTTCACCTGAGATGTCATATGGTGTGCTTGTGTGCGATATTGTTATGTCACAGTATCATGTGCTTGTGATTTTGTAATAAAAGAGGGACGTTATTTGTGCTGGACCCTTCATCGGGAGTGTATGTTGCAGGCCCTAGAAAGCTGAGGAAGTGTTTAGACATGCAGCGCCGTACCCAGATAAGTGTGCGCGCGACAGCACTCTGGCTTCTATGTGCGGGATGGACAGACGGATGGACACAGGAAAGGAAGGAGATGAGGGACCTGTTAGGGGCCACCATGCACTGTGCTTGCGCAGAGATGGTGGCGGCTTGGGCCTGTGTGGCGTGGGTGAGACGCGGGGGTGGTGGGGTCCTCGGCACTCGCTCGGTGGTTTATTTGGCCTGAGGATGGAGGGGCGGCGGGGGAGTGTCGGTTTCCCCGGTTACGGTGCCTCGGGAGCACCAATGAGAATTGAGAAAAACAGAAGGGGGGACCCTGCAGGCCTCTCCATTCCTAAATGTCAATTCTGCACTAAGTTCATGCTCTGCTTGCTTTGTTACCTGTGGTTATTATTATTTTAAATGTACAATAATAACTACTAAACAAATTAAAATTATACTGTCAGGCAAATATAATGTAAATGCATATCAAAGATATTATTTAACTCATTAATAAATGAAGCACCAGTAAAATGTTATAATTCGTTCAAAGGACATTTATGAACTAGCTGTCTGAAATTTTTAAAAGAAATGTTAGGGAAAAGTTGCTAGATTAGTTGTTACACTGGTCACTATTTTATGGGGTGATGGACTCTGCAGTTGTCGGTCCCCTGAAAAGCGAGTTTCTACGTCTGACGGACGACGATCTGTGAGCTGGCCCTCGGTCCTACAGAGCTGGGGAGTTCCCGAGGCAGCATGCACTGGCCCGGTCACGTCTTCTGTGCGTTTCCAAGTTCCCCGTCGTCTTTCTGTTCGGTGCATGACTGTGTTCTGTATCAGGATGAGTGGGATTGCTTGTTGCGACATGGGAGAAGTGTACTACAATCCTCGTTCTGCCCTGATCCCGGCCACGTTGGGTCCGAGTGGGAGATCAACAGAAGAACAGTATCAGGCGGAACGTGAGTTTTCTGGGGAAGGATGGTTAGGAGACTTCTTTCAGATTTTAAGTGTGAATTTTCCATTTTGGGATATTCACTAAAATGTAAGTCCTAAAGTCCAACTTTAAATACGTAAACATGAATTTGTAGTGGGGGAGAATGCACTCCTTAAAACACAGAGCGAAGCTCATGGCGTCCACTGCAGCCAGCAGCAAGATTTAAGGATGTTTTCCTTTTCCTTGGGCTTCCCTCTGACTTTGGCTTGCCTCGCTGGCAACGTCCAATCTGCATGTGTTCCGCCATGAACTGAAAAGCTGACCAGTGTCCTCGGTGGGGCAGGTTCTGGCACCAGCTATACTTGCTAGTCTGTCAACCTCCTGTTCTTCAATCTCTTGGTCACACCGACGGACCAATTCTCTTGGAGAGGACTGATTATGAAGCACACGCAACTAACTGCTTTAATGCGTCCTATCCATTCTAAACCTCTTCCAGTTCTTGAAGTGTGCCTTTGCGGGCTGTGACTTACATCGTCACCCATCTCTCCTGCCTGAAGTCTGAGCCGCGAGAGGCGAGCACCGTTCCTGTGCCGTCCCCCAAAATGATGCGGAGAAAGTGAGATCGGTCCTTCCCGGGGAGCTGAAGGAATCAGATCGTGGGGATTTAATATTGGCCTAGAATTTGGGTTCCTGGAAATGTACCTGAATGTCAAAAATGGCAATTCTGAGATGACTGATTTTGTAGAGAAATTCTAAGAACCTTTGGCGCTTCCATAGGTGTTACTCGTGACGAATGAGGTGTGCTGTTGCGAACTTGGACAGGACCCCTCCCCGGGGTGCTCTCGTGCGCTGCGGCGGGAAGGGGGCCACATCGCTCTGCAGTGTCAGACTTGGGGAACGAAAGTGGAATCGCTCCCTGGGCTGCGATTTGTCTGTCATTTACACCAAATAAGCTCAAAGGTCCAACTCTCTTTCTCTTCTTGGTAAAACGAATGCAAAAGGCAGAAGAAAATTAACTATTTCTTACTGCATTCAGACAGTTCTAGAAACAATCCACATGCTCCCACGATGCCTTTGACTATGCGTGGTGGCAGGCACGGTGGTCACCCTCCCGAGTACAGTCACTGTATTCAGTGTGAGGCCTCCCAGACCCTTCAGAAGAACAAGATGCTGTGCCCCATGGTGGCCTGGGAGACCTGGGTATGGAGCGGTCTGTCCCTGTCACGTTCCACCTGCCTCAAAGGCACAGAGTGAAGTTTTCAGCAATAAACTGAGACAGTCCCAGCATTCTCGGGGAGTTAGAACTCTTCCCCGTTACCACGGAAAGAGGGACAGACAGACACCAAGGAAGTGGAGGCCACGTGACCTTAATCCTTGATCACTTTGTATGCGGAGGCAGATCTGGAGAATTTCCGTTTTCCAGTCCCTCCTTCCTCCTTGCTCCTCTTGTCAATGGACAGTGTTGGAGTCCACTGCAAGCCCGGTGACCAGGCATCTCTGCCAAAGGACCTCTGAGAACGGTGGTGCGGACTCGATGCTGTAGTTTCCCCTGTCACTGTCCAGTTCTGCTACCCCTGCGTTTGGAACTGTGTTAGTATTGGCTCAGAACTGCACAGGGAGGACCAGAGGCAAACAGTAGCATGGACTTGGGCAGTCAAGGATTTAAAGGCATACCGTCCCAACTGAGGACAGATGTCCTGTGCCCCCAGAGATGCCCACCGGGGACCCAGAGCCGAGGGAAGCCTGCGTTCATACGACACAGCCAACAGGCCCGCTTTTCAACTGCAGCTCTTTTCAGAGGTGTCCCCCTCTCCAAGGTCGTTGTGGGGCCCATGTAGTACTTTCCAAGTCTTTCTCCTGTCAGTACCCGATGATGTTGTGCCTCGTCCATCATTCCGAGAGCTCCATCCTGGGGCCGCTTGGCACAGCCTTCGCCACCATGTATAGAGGACGCTGTAAAGGCTCGAGGTAAGTTTTTACATAAAGTAAATCCTTGAAATGTTTTTTCCAACGTGTTATTAGTAATGAAAACACCCGGAGTGGGTCCTTCCTCCTGCCAATAGGAATACTGTCTCTCTGGCAGGGGTTGAGCACAGCCTGTCAAGGACTGTCTCTGTCTTGGGGAGCTATCTGTCGACTCCCAAACATAATTCAGTAAGTGACGGGTGACCCACTCCTTAACACTTCACCTTGAACATCGGCTGGTTGACATCGATCTGTTCAGAAAGCTTCAGTTTTGCGAGAGGCCCGCGTCTCCGGGAACCTCCCCACCAGGAATGTAAGTGTCGGTGTCCTGCTCCGTAGCTCTACAGAAACATGTGAAACCATGAAGGTTCTTTCAAGAGTTCATGATGAATCGAGTGCACAGTCGTCCTGCCAAGTATGGAGGGAGCTGATGGACCAAAGTCGTCCCCCGACCAGAATCTGATTTATAGAGTGTCCCAGAAGGACACTCCCTGAAGTGGGGAAAACAAGCCAAGGCTTCTAAAACACACAGGGGCCACCAATCATCTGGGTAACTCTTCTCACCGTGGTTTTTGGGATCCCACGCACTTGCCGAGCCTCTGTCCTGCACCTGCATTTCTATTGTGCTTGGAGGACAGAGCAGACGGCGGTGCCTCTGTTGACCCAGAGCTCTGGGCTACGTGTGGATCACTCGTTTTCTTTCCTGCTCAGCTTCGTGTGGCCTCCGTGACCCAGAGGCTGGGTGACACCAAGCTTACGTGCTTCATGGCACTCAGTATGACTGCGAGAGTAGCCCCCCTCTGTTGGACACTCACAGGCTCGTTTAGTGTTTGAATCATCTCTGATCATTGCTCCCCATCTTCACAGTTTCGAGCGTGGACTATTGTGGCCTCTGCCAGAGTACTGGCTTTCAAATCTACTTTTGAAATGCTGTCTGTCCATCCATCCATCCATCCATCCATCCATCCATCCATCCATCCTGCATTAGCTGGGCGCCTCTCAGGTGTGAGCCAGTGTGTCAGGTGTTACGGGGTTTCCCATATTCTAGAAGATAGGTGGAGAGGGTATGCTGCTTCATAGAAACACAAGTAAGCCAATTGAAAGGTTGTATTTTTAAATTTTCTTTAAAGCTCACATCCCGTCAAGCAGAAAGATAGTTCAGCCCCAGTCACCTCTGGCTACCACACAGAGGAAAAGTTGAGCAAGGCATCTTACTTGTGTTTATTACATAGCCTCACAGTCTTTTCGTACCCAAACCTCATATTATGTTCTGGGACTCTGTATAGAGCATGAGCAAGTACCAATTTCAACATCGGTGGTTGTCCTACGGAGCCAGATGAAGTGCAGGAGACAAGCACACTCAGAAATCAGATTGGAAGGCTCTCCACTCCAGCTGGACAGACACGGTTCTCTTGTTCGCCGTTCGCCGGGCAGCCAGCGTGTGCCCAGTTCCGGGTGGGCACGGAGAATGCGAAGATAAGATAAACACGCCTTCCCTCTGAGAACCCACGGCTGCATCCTTCTCACTGACGTCCTCAAACTGGCATAGATACTAAAATATATCCTGTATACTGCTGTGTGCCTCCTGCGATCGGGACAAATAAAAGTGTTTATTCGAAATGGCAGCAGACTTACAGGGCAGGACGGCAGTTAAAAGCCTGAGTGGACATTCCCTGGTATGACTGGAGGTAAATGGGTTCTCGAATCCCTTACTCTCAGCTCTAAAACCTCACATGGTTATGACATGACAGCTCTGACCACTTCTCAACTGTGTAAAATAAAACTAAATTTATGTACTGAAAAGATACATCTAGATACAAGTCCACTAAGGCTATCTCTGAATGGTGTGTAGTTATTACTTTATTCTCTATACATTTCCGAATATTCAGAGTGCTCTACAATAAACATTTATTCTGAGAAAATACTTAAAGTAAGATTAATCAGATACGTTTCACTGTTATTTCTGAAGAGGAGAATCAGCACCTTGAACAACATGTGCTCTCCCTCGGACTATTCGACGGCCATTCCTGTGAAGTGGCGTTGACCGGAGCTCCCAGGCAGGCGCCGGGCGCCCCTGTGGTTTGCCCCCAGAGCTGCGGTACCCCGTCCGGCAGCCCGAAGCTCTTCACTCGATCTTCCAGCGCCTCCTTCGTGTGGGGAGGGTACCAGCCATTCTTGGGCAATTACAACGGCAAAGGAGCTTAGGTTTGTAGAGTGTTTCGGAGATGAGTGCCCATGTTAAATTGCTCTGCAGTTTTGGTATGAGTTAAAGCCACGAGGATGGCGATTAGTGGTCATGTCGATACTCTCGTGGGAAAAGCCGGCAGAGCTCCTTGTGGAGAGCGCGAGCTCGCACGGCGGCCCAGTGGCGCCGTGAGCGGGGGCGGCTCCTCTGGAAGCGCGGCAGAGGAAAACATTCGTGTGTGGGTCCCCTCTTCGGGGTCCCTTCTTCTTTGGTTCTTTGAAAAATTTTGTTTTTTCAAAGTATTTTTGAGGCTGAGTGGGAGTTGGGGAATCTTGAACAAAAGACAATATTCATTGCAATATTAATTAAAATATAAATAGGATGGAGAAAAAGCCCTAGAAATTTGAGAGATGATTTTTAGCAAAAGCCTCTTTTATTTGAGATAGCAAGCTGACAGCATAGTGTCAATTAAGTAAGCATCTTTCTGCAGGTCAAAAATAAAATTCTCCCAAGCTGACTCAACCTAAATTTAATTTAGTGGGGTGGTGGCACTCTGGCAGTTTCTGAGGCTTAAGAAATCAGTGGACTGGATTGAAGTACTGATTAAAGTCCAACAGTTCTAAAGTAACCTCTAGGAGCAAATGTTACCAACTTTTATCTCTACATATCATTTGCTCGTAGTACGTCAAAACACGTTAGAGGAGGAAACAGATGTTTTTTGCATCATCAAAAGTGTAGGCAGAGAAAATATTACGGAACGGGGAGGCGGCGCCTTCTCCCTGAGTGCAGAAGGACCTTCCTAGAGGCTGACAAAAGGCCCGTGTAATTGTTTAAGCAAGTGGGTCAGGCCTCTGATTTTTGTGGAGGAACCCCGGCTGGAAATCAGCTGTGAACATGTGGTTCGTGTTGCGTTCATGCCGACACGATCTGTTCCGGGCCTTCCATCTGCCACTGTCCTCCCGCCAGCAGCACCGGACAGGAAGGGAAACGGAAGTCAGGAAGCCCCATCTTTCAGAGCAAAATGTGGTGCACAGGGCGTCCTGTGACCTTGGCCATGCCCCGTGGTGCGACTGCATCCTCCTGTTAATTCACACCCCTGCTAGCCTTGCAAGGGGGCCTTGTCTCTCTGCACTGAGCTATTGCTGTGTGTGTAGAGGGCTGTCAAAAGCAATCCTTGAATGGTAGGGTGTCACCTTCCAGACCCAGAACCTGAGACAGCCCAAGAGCGGCCCAGAATCTCCCCAGACGCTCACCTGCACCCAAGCGAACTTGCTGCCCATTATAAAGGATTAGTGGGAGTCTGTCTTGCAATTAACTTCTGGCTGTGATTTTGTTCCTTTAAACCTTAGCTTAAACCTTCCAGGAGTTCCTTCCAGGTTTACAATTTTCTCTCTCTGCCCCTTTAATGAATAGTGAGTGCAAGCATAACTCAGTGTTGGGAAGGATTAGTCACAGGTTTGCTGATGATATTATTTGCGTTGCTCTTTTAGCTACAGCAGAAAAGAACACAGTTTTTCAAAGGTCACGGACCCAGAGCGTTCATTATGTTCTGAGAGAAATGCATGTATCGAGGGCCTGGGCCTCCTTTCAAGAAGAACATGAACCCTGTGTCTGGTGCACGCTGTTGACAATGTCCCGATCACAGAGATAAAAGGAATTTTTGTGTGCGGGGAAAAGTTTGATCCCAGCGTTTCTCATGGTTCTTACTGCTGACGGCCTTGACTCTGGGGCACAGACTTCTGGCCAGTTGGTCATTAATAAGGGGCAATGTTAATAATAGTAAGGGTTTCAGTGTTGAGATGATACCGGGGTGCAGTGTAATGTGTGTTTGAACAACCTAACGGTGTTGGTGGTCCGGCTTTAATACTGAGGACCTGGACCAGCTCAGATTTCTGTCTTTCTCTGGATGTTTTTATATGTTTTCCATAAGCAAATAAATTCGAATAGCCAGTTAAAACTGCATGGAACTCTGGAAATTTTTCACATTATTTTTATCACTAAATCTCATTCACTCATCGATTCCCTAAGAAGTAGGTTGGAAGTTGAGTATAACCATTTAGTTCCCCCAGTAAAAATCCAGAGAGAGGGCTTAGGAGCCCTCGGGTTTGACATTAGCTCTCTGCTTAAGAGGAGAGAGCTTGCTGACACTGGCTCAAGGGTGCCACCTGAGATCCTTTCCTTCTGAGAATGTGTGGAAGATACTCTACATGTCTCCTTGTAAGCATATCCATTGGCTGTTGATGGCAAGAGAGTTAAGATGCTGGCGCTTCCATTTAATTCAGCTTCCAGAAATATCTTCTAAAGCCAGACTGTAAGTATTGTGCCTTCTCTGTCCCAAGCACACTTGCCCATGTGTGGACCACAAACTGGGAGGCCGAGTGCTGCTTCTGTCTGTTTCCTGCAGAAGAAGGGTGCACCTACAGCCACTGCACTGGGTGCAGACCCGAGGACAGCTGGCCTTGCCCAGGGACGATCGCACAGCGCTTGACATTTGTCACCTCAGTTTCACGTCTCCACTGAGTCCCAGCAGTCATGCCCCTGTCCCCTTCTCTGTGTCATTTGTGGTGGACCAGCTATGAGTAAAGTGTCGGGCTGCTCGTGGGTGGAGTCCTCGAGTTTTTTTTCAAGTCAACAGCCGGAATCACCTTCGAAGTGAGCACAGCACTTTTGCAATCCTGGGATTCAGAAGGACACAGGCACCCCGCGGTCGCTGCAGCGCTGCTCCAGCAGCAGAGACAGAGAAGCACTCTGGGGTCCGTCGGCAGACGACTGGGGAGAGAAGTGGTCCCTATGAACAGTGGAATACTACACAGCCATAAAAATAATGAAATCTCGCCTTTTGCGACTACATGGATGAACTTAGAGGGTGTAATGCTCAGTGAAATAAGTCAGACAGAGAAAGACGAATACCATATGATATCACTTATATGTAGAATCTAAAAAAACACAAATGAATAGAACAGAATGGAAATATTCCTATAGATATAGACAACAATCTGATGGCCACCAAAGGGAGGGGGTGAGAAATTTTAAAAAAAGGAC
Organism: Tonatia bakeri; assembly: GCA_004024845.1. NCBI lineage: Eukaryota > Metazoa > Chordata > Mammalia > Chiroptera > Phyllostomidae > Tonatia > Tonatia bakeri. The sequence goes on along the minus strand of PVIA01002840.1, from coordinate 168,774 downwards.
AGGCTGTTGACTTGATGCCTTGGGGAACCGTGCAGAAGGAGGCTGTGCCTCAGGCAAACAACGAAAACAACAATGACAATAACAGAACCCCAGATGTGGCCCCGGCCAGGTAGTGCGGTTGGTTGGTGTCTGACACGCCAAGGCCGCAGGTTGGATCTCCAGTCCAGGCACACAAGGGTCAGCCAAGGAGAGCATGGGCAGGGGGAGTGACAAACCCACGCCTTTCTCTCTCTCCCTTTCTCCCTCTAAAATCAATCAATAAAAAATTTTAAAATTATTGTTTAAAAAAACCACGAATGTGGGAAGAAGGCAGCTAGATTAGAACAGGAAACTTCCATGAGAAAAAAAAAGAGGTTAAGAAAAGGAACCAAATTTCAGGTGAGAGTGAACCTGAGATGTCTAAAATTTATTTCGGAAAGGTCGCGCACCATGTCAGTAAATGTAACTTTCATAATAAAAACATTGTTTGTCCACGGAAAGCGGCGATCTGCCGTGGAAGTGAGGGGGGACACTGGGTCTGTTCTCAGCAGCTGCTTTGACACTGAAACCACTTGTGCGTGAGAAGGAGTTGTGGGCTGGTGGAGGAAGGAAGCCTTCGAGGCTCAGACTGCAGAGAAGGGGCGGAGTGCGATCCGGACTGAGGAGGGCGGGTGGGCAAAGGCAAGAACAAAAACGCAGGCTTGCCTGCCGTGCAAGGATGTGCCCAAGGAAAACGGGAGAGGCAGGGGAGCGAGGGTTGTTCAGAACCAGTGCGAGAGGGGCCATGCCTCTGATCATAGTGATGCGTGAACCCTTTAAAGGTCATTATGAGCACGGCACTTCAAACCATTTAATTGCAGAAGCATGGTTTCAGTGTTTGCCATGCATCGAATAAACTGATGGGAAAGATGAGTTCACTTTCGCGATGCTTTTTCCCAGTATCCTGACTCTCGGATTGGTGGGAACGGTGTTTTCCTCAGGCTCTGCGAACTGGGGTGAGTATCACTGAATGTGAACCCGCCGCCCACTTCCAGAAGACTCATGCTTTCCGGGGGAGACGCCCTGCGGGTACACCCCCTGATGTGAGCCCCAGGAAGAACGGGGAGTGGGGGAGGGTTAGAGGCACACCCATCCCATTAAGTGCTGTGTTTACTGAAATCGCTTCCTATTGCCCGGAGGGAACAGGAGGAAGAATTTAGTTTAAAAGTGATAAAAATTTGCCTACGTCTGGTGTAAATGACCTAATCTAGTGAGTGATTTACTTCTGAAAGAAGACCCTTCACAGGTGCTCACTCTAGAATCAAGCAGCACAGGAAACTTAGCCACTGCATTTTTACATGGCCCGGCGATGGTTTCTTCGTTGGAGTGAGCACCGAACAGCACACGACTACAGGGCACATTCTTTGTGGTGTATGACGTCTAAAGAGGGGGAACTTCCCTAATGGAACAGTAAGAAATAGTTGATGGTTGTGTTTTTCCAGGAAGAGCTGCCGTTTTGGGTTTTAACGTTGTTAGTGGCAAAAAGTGTTTGAAGATGAGTAGGAGAGAAAGCAAGGAAAATTAGTAGTAGCTTTAACAAAATTAATCGAATTGGCGATCACTTTTATAATAAAACGTTAAAACGTATTTCAGAAATAACCAATGCAGAATGAAAGTGAATTTTAAAATGATTACACATTTTATAGATTGAAAGGTTTCAATTAGCAAAGAAAACCAGCCTCAACACTCTCTTTAGCAAATATACCACTAACTGTGAACCAGAAAATAGACAGGCTCAGTGTTTTTAAGCGTCTAGTTGATACCTTCACGGGCGCTGTGGTTTGCATAATCTCAGATGGAAATGAAAGCGTGCTTACTGGAAACTCAGCCATCTGACTGAGTGACTGCTCTTGTGTACAGTTGTGCACTCTCACCCCTTCCCGTGGTGGGTGACTTTCGGACCCTTTAGTCAATGTGCACAGACCTCCTGGTGGAACTGAAAGCCGGGCCGTGTGCTTGGATGTGTGAGAGTGTGCGCTTCACTTTTTATGAACGTCTTTGAGTCCAGCGTGATGACAATACAGACGGCCTGCAGGGACACTGGCCTTTTGACCCTCTGGCTGAGAGAGAAGACAGAGCCTCTCAGCTTTCTCGTGAGGGTAAGGAGTGGAGGTGCGGAGACGGGTGGGGGTGTTCAGGGGGCAGGGGGCAAGGGGAGAGCAGCCCGAGGCGCGGGGGAGCCCGTGGGGTCTGGGCCACGGCCCCACTGGTGCAAGCCGGCACCTGGCGCCTGTTTCCTCTCCTTCCTCAGACACCTTAGGGTTCTGGGGGAACTTTATTTTCAGAATCTGGCTGTTTGATTTGGAAGGCAGAACTTTTTCCCGTAAGAGAATACTGACAATTTGTCAAGGCTTCAACAAGCGTTTCCCAGCACTTCCCGAACTTGACACAGAAATGTGTGGGCACCTTGACAAAGGTTGGGGGCTGCAGGAGCACCAGCAGACATCCGCGCGGGTCTTGGCCCGACTTTTCTCGGTTCAGAACTTAATGTGCGTTTATTAAATCCACAAGCGTGGAGATGGGCTCCCGTGATTTAGAAGAGATGAAAGACAGAAATTATAGCATTCCGACAATAGCTTTATTAAAAATCCATCAATGTTACATTTATTACATGAGAAATGCACTTGAAGTAGTGTGTATGGGCTAAATCCTTTCTCAAATCTTCATCACCGGATTAGCTCCTCAAAGATATTGCATTTTGCAAATTCCAAGAGATTAAGACGAGGCGATCGGGCTGGAGCAAGAGAAAGGCAATACAACTAGTTTTTCATAGAGGGTGAGGTTTCCAAAGGGACCTTTACGGTTAAGTACCATTAGGGGTAGGCTTAGTGCTGGGGTCCGTATTACCAGCCACATCATTATGGCCAGAAAGGGTTAACATGTCTTTGAAAAGCAAATTGCTTCGTGCCTACATACTGGCTGGTCCTCACAAACGGTCCCCCCTGTGCTTTAAATCTTCTTACCATATTGTTCTCATTTCATTCTTTCGATGCAGGATTGTGGCCAGCTGTCACTTATACTTGAGTGACCCAAGGCAAGGGTGGTAGGAGACCGTGGCACTTAGTGATGCGGCAAGCCCTAGCAAACTGCAGTGAGTAAAAAATAAAACTGAAATCCAGAAATGAAAATGGGCTGATTGCAGGAACTCGCTAGAGTACTGTTTTTAGAATTCAGAGGTGTCTTACAGATGGGCGGTTCCCACTCCCTGCTTCTGCAACAGCGGAATGTGAGTTACAGGGAGAACCGTGCAGCGCGCACGAGGTGTGTTGGACAAGACAGGCCTGTCCCTCGAGATGCCCGGTCCTGGTCCTCTTCTCTCATCGGCTGCTGCGTTTGGAGAGAGTCCCTGTCGCCAGGGTCCAGGAAGGCTCTGGGGATAGCAGACAACATAAACGCATGCATCTGATAGTCAGATGGGACAACGACTGTTTCTGGGGAGATCCAGGGGGGCACCAAAGAGGAAGTAGGGTGTGTGTGTGTGATTTTGCCTGTGTGTTGCTTCAGTTTTCAGGATGAGGAATTGGGAGGCAGAGTGGCGAAAGGAGCAAGCTGCGGTGCAAGATGGGGGCCCCTGGGGGGCGTGGAAGCCAGGTGGGAGTGTGGAGAGGGGGAGGGTCAGTGTGATGGGCGGAGGGGGCTACCATGGAGACTTCCCAGTAAGTAAGAGGAGGTGACGCTGGAAAGGAGGCAGAGGCCACGATGCCCGGGGGTGAGTCCAGGGGAGGGGCCGAGTCCAGGGGAGGGGCCGTGCCGTGCCAACAGGTGACACGAGACCTCATGGCAGAGGGACTTGGCTTTGGTTCTGGGCCCCAGTGTCCCTTGGTCAGGGCTCATTCCTCCTCTCCCTGGCAGGAGGGCTCTGCCAGTGGGTGATTCAGATTTGGTCATAACAGCATCTGGGAACTGCTGTAATTTTTGGCCTGCCTTTAATTTCTCAGACGTTGTTATTTAAGTGAATGTGTGTGCTGTTATACATGCGTGTACAAGACAGACCCCCAAGCAAAGCCCCCAAATATTACACATCGGCTCAAAAAGTGTCTACTCTAGCTGATCTCATGCCTTTCTGGGCTTTGGAATTCCATGAAAACACCACAAAAAGTGAAGGATGATCCCTAAGGAGATTACATCCACTTATTCCTGTGCATCTCCAAAGGGAAATATTTCTTAAAGTTCTACCGTGTGTAAATGCTCATCAGCAGCCATTTTTATCTCATGTGCACTAGCAGTTCTTACAAGGTCACTGCCAAATTGTAGAGTTAGTGTCCAACCTTTGCAAGCATTCCTTGCAAGCCACAGAGCTCACGGGGAAGCTACCCTGAAGTGCCGGGTGCCTGGTGTTTTCCTCTCCATGTGGTTATCCCCAGGTGCGGTGTTAACGACTTTATGGTTCTTTAAGCTATGGTATGAAGCAAAGACTGAGTTTTGAATCAAGCACTGACAGAACTCCAGGTAAAGCAATAATACTTACTCTCTTGAAATAACCACTCAAGCCTACCTCTCTGCCCCAACTTGTCAAAGATTTCACAGATATTTACTGTCATTTCTAAGACCATTATCTTTATTTTTTAAAAGAAAACATATGCGTTAACTTAAACCAAAATCATTGCTTTTATCTCGCATTGATCACTGCATGCAGATACAGAGTTCTCAGGGCCCGTTTTCCCGGCCGTGGCGTCTCCTCTGCGGCCGTCCACTGGTGCGTGGCGTCTGTGAGGAGGACACGCAGCATCGCTCGGTGGGGGGACATCCTCGAGAACTTGCATCTCTGTCACATTAACGATGTTCACAGATGACCGAGAACCAGTGTGGTCCCAAACATTTATCTCTATGTTACAGATGTTTTCTTTCTTCACTTTTCTGCCTTAGATGTTCCTTTCAACGTCACAATCAGAGTCCAACCAATCACGGTTTCTGTGGGGAATCGTGGACTCTCACCAGCTGCAAGCTTCACTGCGTCGGTAAATTGATGTCTATTCTGTAGTAAAACAGCAATGCAGGGCCCTGGCCTGAATTCACAGATAGGATGTAATCCGTGGAACTGGGCGAGTCCAGCCTGAGGTCCTTCTGTCCCCTGTGAAGCTGTACTCAGGGGGTTTACGATTCCTGCGAGCCTCCGAGGGCCAGCTAAGGTTTGGGGCTCAGACCGGGAACATGCGAAGCATTATTCAGAAACTAATACCCATTTGGGGGCACATTATCTTTTTACAATGGGACATTTAATTTTACTGAGCTTAGAAATATTTGTCAAAGCGGCAAAAAATAAAACTTGTTTCGAAGACCTTTGGTTCTTTGCTCTTGTTTTCCGAGGTAATTCATGTAATAACAAACGTTTCAGTCCCTTTGCCTGGAAAACCAGTGTTTCAGAGCCGCCAGAGGAGGTTCCACAAGAGGTCAGGGCTCTGTCTGGGTCAATGAGTCGTGTGGAGTCTCAGGCGTGGGCCTCTCCGTCCTCCCGGGCAAACACTGCCCGACGGAGCGAGGGTGCCCTGGGGACCCGGAGGGAGGCGCAGGCTCAGGAAAGGGCTCAGCCAGAACTGTGCGCGCTTGGTTTGCACTGGACAGAGAGAGGATGCTGGCGTTCCACGGCACTCCCTGCCAAGAGACACAGTGCACGGTGTCGTCAGCACTGACTCACTTCGTACTCCCTCTCTCCGTGCTATAGCTCTGTTATTACAGATCTGGTGTGCGGATGTGTGTGAGTATTATTACGTGCATGATATGTAATAGACGCAAAGTGATATTTATTATGTATTATACTATATATTCTAAAATATGCATATTATTATACTGTATAAATTGTTATTTATGATCTATGCTAGAGTTACATTATATACATATATATATATATATATATATATATTAGTATTCCTATTTAGTGAAAGAGGAAACTGGTGTTGACACACTGAATACTTTTTCACTGTGGACCCAGACGCTAAAGCATAATCTCTGTGACTCCGAAGTCTGTCCTCTTTTTTCCTTCATTTTTGTTTTTATTCCTTAAAATTGCGTGTGTAATGAAACACCCCTTCTACTTGGAAACATCTAGACTGTTACGGCTAAACTTAGGTCTCCTTGAAAACCCGCCCTGATCCTGGTCTCCTCCTCCCCTCATCCGGTGATGGTCCTATCCCCGACACTTGCATTTCCAGGGCATGGCTCTCAGGCCCCTCGGACGACGTGGTGAAGACTTACCGCGAAGGCACAGGAAGATCACACGTGCTCCCCAGGAAGCGGTTTTGGGGCACAGTTGTGTGTTATCGGAGAGCTAGGGCGATCACTATGTAAATGTTCCTCCTCTTCCTTCAGTTTGGGCCGGTCCTGGTTCCAATGTCCTGACGTTTCACAGCAGCTGGACTTTGACACTGCCTCCCAGGGACTGGCTTGTCACCCCACTACACTTGCTTCAATGTCCTGCATCACGTCATGGGGCAGAACTGCAACTGAGGTGGGAACCAAAAGGTTCCTGTGTCCTAGGTTTAGAGCTGAGTGACTGTGGAATGTTTTCATAAATCATTCCACAAAGGCTTCAGAATGTTTTCCTTCCTTCTGGGTCCCTGGTTCCATTTCAGCGTAAGAGAGAAGCCCCTCCCCAACCCCTCCCTCTATCAGGTTCCAAATACCAGCTTCCAATTAGGCCAACTGTGGACCCCAGGGCTCCTTATAAAAAAAAGCCTTTCAAGTGTCTTCTCAGGTTCCATCCAGGAGCACAGTAAAGGCTCCTGCAGTACTGAACATCATTTTACGTTCGATGATTGTTTTCCTTTCTCTTTTAAACCAAAGGCGTGCCTATTCAGTGACTTGAAACCCAAACCAGTGATCCTTTTATGACAACTTTGGATGCAAGAACAGCCCCAAAGAGCAGGTAGGATCCAGTCCTCCCAGGACCCAGAGCTGCTCCCGAGGGAGCCTGACTACCCCGCTGAGAGCAGGCATACTCGGTGGGATGGCAGCCCGCACTTCTGTGCAGCCAGACGTATTTGTGGGCCCCCAACCTGAACGTTGAGTTCCCTGCTGATGCAAAACCCAACCACCTCCCTGAGCTGGGCAGGCAGAAAACCACACCCAGTCAGTCCTCTGGACCCAAACCAGACAAACTGGAGCTCGAAGCTGCCACTGGGGGGGACAGGGTCAACAGCCCATGGGCCCACCAGATCCAGACTCACAGAAGTCACGATTCGAAGACCTGATTCTTCCACGTGTTTTTCTCCAGCTCACCTGAATTTGGAAAGGAAAGGTCAATGTGTAATTTTGCCTTCCTGTCTCGTCCAGGCACCAGACAGTGATCCAGGAGGGCTGACTTCAGGAAAAGCTCACCCCCTTCCTTGGCTTCGGAGGGTTTTCCAGGCTCCCTTGTGAAGGGAACCGACCTGGGAGGCTGCGAGATTGCGGCGGCTGCAATGCTGGGCAGCCTGCCTCAGCCACCCCCAGTCTAGCCTGTGAATGCCTCCGGGTTACAACATCAAAACGCTAAGGACAAGTAAGGACAAAGAGCCAGTAGGCTCTGCCCAAAGCCAGCCAGATTTTCCTGACTTCCCTTCTGCCTTTCCTCCCTCAAGTCCCTCCCCAGCTCCTACCCTCCTTGCGCTCCTAACCACTTCCAGTTCGGTGCTGCCCGATTTGAATCCATTTTTGCTCAAACTCTTAAAAATCCTTGACTTGCCTCAGTTTATCTTTTAACACCACCAGCAGGCTTCAGAGCAAGAAAGGATACCTTCCTTGTCACCAAAGTTGGAAAGAAGAAAAGATAATATTCCCTCTACCTTTCTGAGTTCTTGGCTGAGACAGATTGGAGAAAAGCAGATGGAAGTTTGTTGACATACCCCCTCTGGGACATGTGGGTGGTACCCAGGAAGACTGGACGACTCTCCAGATGACCCAGGTCTTCCCCTTAAACACCATCTTCAGCTGAAGACAGAAGAGAGACCGAGGGAGGGGGGGAGAAGCCAGTTATGGGAGGTGGCACGGAAAAACAGGGTGAAGAGGAGGGCTCATTACGCAGACTCAAGTCACTGCTTTGTCCCTACAAAGTGTCTTGTGATTGAGAGTCACCTTTCTCTTCCTGGCACCAAGAGGGAGGCATCTTGCAGATGGAGATTTTCTTTATAAATGTGCATTTCCCCACAGAAGGGGAACTTCCACTAACTACACTTCCACAGCTTCTCCTGTGTCTGTTGTTTCTCAGAACGACCAGCTCAAAATACATCTCTCTGCCCAGAAGGTGTATTTTGGGTAGCATATTCTGCTACCCTCCAGTAGTGAAGAGTCCAAGGAAGCTGTGACCTACTGAGAAACTGTCGTTGCAGAATGTTAGAGAAATGACACCGGGCAGGTAGAAGTCAGGCCTGGGTCCTACACTGACGCCGTCTGCCAGCCACTGTCACGTGTGGCCACTCGCATGCTGTAGGAGCACAGCCCCGGAAGGAGCCCGCCCCGCACGGTGGCCGGGACATGATGCGGGAGCCTTCCTCCCTCTGAACCGTGCCACTGTCTTTACAGTGGGTCTCTAGGTAAATGAAGACAGAAAATTAAGACATTACCTGCCTTCAAAAAGCCTTAAACTCTAATGAGATAGTTCCAGAAACAAACACGCAGACGTGCACACCCCTAACAATATAAGCTGGTGATTGTTAAATACCAAACGACCAGAAAACAGTTTTTGAAGGCTATGTAATAGCAGGAGAGATCACTTCCCATTGTGGGGATCAGAAATGGTTTTGTGCAAAAGATGACATACAGATCGGACTGTGAAGGGTGGTGGAAGTTCAGAATAAAATAGTGGAGAGGGCATTTCAAGCATTGGGAAAAACCGTACACGTAACCTTGAGCCAAGTATGATAAATTCGGGGGGAGACAGGTCAGTGAGTTTGATTGGCTGGGGGATTCTTAAAGGAGAGTGGAAGGTGGGGCTGGAGGGGTGGGATGGAGCCAGACTGTGGACTGCCCTTTGACCCAGGATGAGGATGCTGGGATACCCAGTAGGTACATGGACTTGTTCAAGATTTTGGAGACAGGACATGTCAGACATTACTTAAGGAATAGGGATCTACTTGTGCTTCCACACTGCATTCAGGTAGAGAGGTGTGAGAGCGGCGACGTCTGTACAACAGACATAATAGATATCAATACAACACTGCAATAGGCAGCGGGTGGCTCTGAGGGTCTGAACTCTGGACAGCACCAGTGACACGAGAAGGGGCAAGACCAGAATGGAGGCGATGTCAATCCAGGCCCTCTGGGAGGGAGGGGGCGGGGCAGCATTTCATGAGCAGATGGTGGTAGAACAGTTTCTAGAGAGGGAAAAGCAGAGGGGTAAAGCATATTGGGGTGGTGTCACGGAATGCCCAGAATGACCTTGGGGCTCATGAATTCATTACAAAAGTAATTAAAGTCAGTTTTTCTTTTAGTTGTTTAGTTTTGTTATTTACTATTTTTCCCTGTCTGTTCTTCTTAGAACCAGTGGTGGAAACCACCTGATTGCAGTTAAATATGTTACATGTATTTAAATGGTCCTTCTTAACACAGGCAATATGGCTTTTTCAGATTCCACATTGTGGCTGATTGTCATACGGAGTGTTACTGGGCTAGGAGCTATTCATCCTTTGAGAAAAGTGATGTTGGTATGAATAAATATTTTTGAATACATAAAGCATTCTTTATTAGATGGGTTCTTTTTATTTATTTTTAATCCTCCCCCAAGGATATGTTTTATAGATTTTAGAGAGAGAGGAAGGGAGAGAGAGAAGCATGGATGGGCTTCCTCCTGCACACACCCTGACTGGGTATCGACCCAGCAACCTGGGTGTGCGCCCCGACAGGGGATCAGACCCGCGACCGTCTGGTGCACAAGGTGATGCTCCAACCAGCTGAGCTGCCAGCAGGGCTACTCGATGTGTTCCTTCAAATCAGTTAAAGCACCTCAAAGCTGGTTAAATGAACCACTTCTTTTTAATTGAATTTTGCTGGGTTTTAATGTCTTCCTTTTGAAAGTTCTACAGCTGCTATATAATCATACGTGTAAGAAATATTTTACTGACCCTGCAATCATTTTAAACTTCATGGTCCACGTTCTCCCCTCAGATGTGCTTTGTGCGACCCCCACTGAAGCGAGTGGAAATACGGTTCGACTATCTGAGGGCAAAAATTGGAATCACATTTGCAAAGATATTGGCTTTTCCTGATTCATGTTTTATTGAGAAATTGGACATTTAAATTGGCTAGGATTATCTGTAATAAAGTATTTGAACATCATGCCATTTAAACACATTGGGAAAGGAAGGAAAATTACTGCAAGTTGCTACTTTTCAGGTTTTGACTTTCATTTCCCCTGGAAAAAAAAAAAGTAAAACTGGAGAATTAAACACCTCCACATTTTTCCCTACTGAGCTTGGAAGTTAAAAGCATTGCAATTGCATGAGTGAACTATTTTTTATAGCATATAATAACACCAAGCTGCAGGAGGCTGGCAGGAAAAGGGAAAGAAAATAGAGGCGCATGTGTGTGAAATAGGGGACCCAGGAATCCAAAATAAATGAACCAAATAGTTGTAAGATTAACTCATATATTTTTCTCCTCTACATTCTCATTGTGTGAAAACTATTGCAAAGATTTCAAACGGTTCTCATTTTTTGGTGTTGACTTTAATTATCTTTTCTAAATATTAGCTAAGGGTATGTGTGTATCCAGACAAAATACAGTGCCAGGGGGACAGAATTCTGCAAGGGACATGCTTGTTGTGAGGTGTCCCCTGTGGGCACCAGACTTTTGACAGCAAAGCGCAGGTACAGGTCATTGGGTTCCGCTATTGACATTTAATGAATTTTGGAGGAATTTTTTTAGTGCCTGGTGAAAGATTTGTCCAAGACAATGGTGCTCATCCTCTCCATGAGAAAATTTTCGGTTTATTCCTCATTCCAATGTATAATCAGCCGTGTGTCTGACTTACTGTGTGTCCCCTCTGTGTTGGGTTCCCGTGTTTGTCCCCTGTGTTCTGCGCTCAGGTCGTGCGCGAAGAACCGGCTCTGGCCCCTGTGGATCCTCCGCTGTGTCTGCGGGTTCCAGGCACTCTTCGCAGTCGCCCTCCAGGCCCGGGCCGCCGTGGCGGGTCTGCGCGTGCGCACTTGGCCCGGACGCACCCACCCCGAGTGGTGGGTGTTCACAGCCGTTGGGCAGGAAGGGCAGTGCGTCCTTTCGGCGGCTCTGCAGGCTGGTTCCCGGGCCTGCGAGACCCCAGGGCCTGTCTGTGGTGTGACTGCTCCGTGTCTGCGTCCCCTTCCACCTAGTGAAGCTCATGCGCCGGGGACAGAATGCTGGGGAGCCCGCTCCTCGTCACGAAGACTTTTCCCCCGCAAACTCACCCCGCCTTCCGGAGAATTCTTGGTGCTTGGAACGTGTACTCCACACGCGTGTAGCAGGAGTACGTGATGACAAAGATGGGTGACCTTAAAGTGTTTTTTAATCCTCATTCGAGGATATGCTCGAGAGAGGAAAGGAGAGAGAGAAACACGGATGGAGAGACAGAAACACCGATCAGTGGCCTCCCGAATGCACCCCTACTGGGGATGGAACCTCGACCTTTTAGAAAATGAGATGACACTCCAACCCACTGAGCCACCTGGCCAGGGCAAGACTTATTTTTAAAAATGGACAGATCCTTTCGGTTAAAACTTGAAGGACTTCTTGCAAAGTTTTAAATGAACCGGGAGTGCTGTCATGGACTACATACTGACGGGGTACGTCCAGCGCCATTGAGCTGTGGGCAGGTCTGGTTCCCCTTCACGGGACAGTCGAGTGACCCAGGGGCCCAGAGAACAAAGCTTCTTGCGAGCTGCCCCTGGGAACGGTCGGGGTCCCGCGCACCCCCGTGGATGCATCACACCGTCTTAGAGTCAGTCCTATGCAGACACCAAACACGCCGTTCCTGGGTGCCGAGTGCCACGGCGCAAGTTAATAGACCCCCTTTTGCGCACCTGCAGCGAAGCCCAGGGGGCTGGTGAGGGACACGGAAGATGGCTATGACACCGAGTCCTCCGCCATGGTAGTCATAACAGTAACTTCCATTTATTTGGAAACTGTGCTGGGCCTGGGGCTCTGCAAAGGAGGCCTTATGATCCCCAAAGTACAAACAAAGAAACGGGGTGTCAGGGAGGTCATTGGCCTTCCCTTTCGCCTCGCGCCAATACTTCGCAGCTCTGATTCAGACACCGGTCTCTCGGATTCCAGAGTCCTCACCATCCCTGGGGCTCCTCAGCATCCACTGGAGACTGGGGGCCCTCCGAAGACAGGGGTCCCACGGCGGGAACAGTGGGGGCGACCACTCTGGCAGCTGTGTCTGGAGGAAGAGGATTCCAGAAGCTATTTCTGTGGGTAACCTGTATAATTCAGCACAGACTCTGGCATGGTCTGTGTGATTTTTTTAAAGCCTTTTGCTTCCTCTGGTCTAAGGTCCTTTATGGTAATATTTTGCAGAAACGCTCAGAACTGATGACTTGAGGAATCAGCATGATGCCAATTTTTTCTTCACAGCTGCATCGTGGCCTTCAGTAAAGGGAGACCTATAATAACCAAATGCCTCAAAGAGAGCAGCGGTGCAAAGGCGGCGGGATTATATATAATTCATGGAGGAAACATCTGACCCAACGGTATAAGAGAATCTGTTATTTTTGCCGTCTTTGATTATTTAAATTTTTTTGGTATCTTTTCTCCAGAGAATACACCTGTCACACAGCCAGAAGTCTTCCAATTTGGTTTTCCATATGTTGACAAGTTTCTTGCAACAAAGGATTTAAATTACCTCCAGGGCACACAGCATTGGGAACTTTCAGAATAATTTATTGTTTCTTATTGTGCTCACATACACAATTTAAATACCAGTCTTCACAAGTTAGGTTTGGATATAAAAGCTTAAGATCTACGGGCTTGTTTCAGTGATAGAAGGTTTTGTTGGTGTGTGGGAAATGAGGGGTGTATGTGTACTGTTGCCTAGTCACACAGACTCTTTCAAACAAAGTAAACCAATGTTAGTGAACATAATTTTCTTGAACTCACCTAAGAGGCCGAGTGAAAATAATATCCTTCATTCATATGTAAAACTACATTGATATAGTATTTGCTTACAACTGGAAAACAGAAAAATTCTAAAATTAATGATCCTCCAATGATGGTCACTGGCTGTGGTCACACACTCAGCACAGGACGGAGTCAGAAGCGTCTCTTTCTGACAGTGAAGCCTCAAGCGGCTGGACGTAAGAAGAAAGAAGCCGTCAGGAGAGAGGAAGCCTCAGGGGACCCTCATTCCATGGGAATCACATCATCGACGTGTATGTGACCCTCTTTATTAGAGGGTCGCAGAAACATCAGCACTCAGGTGTCATTTTTATTTGAAGTAACATTTTCTATGAATGGTTGGTTCTTCTGCTTGTGCTAAATAATTAGGGAGATGTTATTATAATAGTTATTATTATTTCTATCCTCTACATAATTTCAGAATTTACAAAAAATGCCTGCTTACTAAGACTCTTCCTTACTCATTTGGGAGAGCATGTCATAATCGCTAAAATATATTTTAAAAAATTTAAAAAAGGAAGGTGAGTTTTTAAGGAGAAATGTATTCAAGCTCTTTACTCACAAAGTTATTTTAATGAGGGAGAACCAGTAAACTAGTAAGACAAATTGTGAGGTTTTGACAAATATAGGAGCATTGGTATTGCTTTCTTTATTCATTACTGATTCTTTTTAATGCCATTTCTATAGATTAAAAATTTGTGGATGAGCTAGGGTGTAATTATAAGGAGACCAAGCCACAGAATAGCTGCCAGCTTCAGAGAAACCTTCTGTGAGACAGTCTCATCTTACACCCCTCCGCAGAGCAGAGATCCTTGGAGAATCACCGGACTCGGTCTTCTCTTAGACACAATTGATTGGACCAAGCAAAAGCATCTGACCGTGGCCTTGACCAATCATATTGCCTTCCCGGTTTTAGAGGAGGAGTGGGAGGGGAGTTGGGCGGGGAGATAAAAGAAATGGAAAGAGAGAGCGAGAACTGGAGAGCTCCCTCTGTGCTGGAGCCCCTGCTCGGCCTCGAGGGTAGGGGGTGGAGGGTGTGGGGGGAGTGAACCTGGAGAGAGGGACCGTCTGACTCAGCTGGGTCTAGAATTAAGGACATTGCCATCAGCCTGTCCTCAGTCTGAGTCACCTCCACCACGTAGTGGACGTGTGCAGTTGCCTGAGATCAGTCACCTCTCTGAGGTGGTTTCCTCCTGCGTGAACTGGGGCTAAGGACGCGTACTCTGTGGGACTGTTTTGGTAGGGCTGTTAGGGCTTTACAATAATGGATCCAAAGGACTCTGTCCAGTTTCTGGAACATACGAGGCTCAACACATGGAGACTAGCAACCTTCTTGGCCTCCTACCTTCACCTTCCCCCAGCTACCTGCCACCCCTGCACACTCTGCCCCAGGGTTGGCGCTGAGTTGGGGGTGCCCCGACCACTGACGCATGCTCTGGCTTTTCTATAACGTGACTCACTCTTGTTCCGACAGCGTCTAGTCTTCTTCTGATGAAAGGGTGCTATGGTTCTCTTCTCTGGCTCTGCTTCCCAGTCGTTGGTGTTGTCGCTGCGAATAGCAGATGACAAATCGGGAATGTGCCGACTTCTCCAGCTTTCGGGGGCGCATGTCCAGGCGCCGTGACTACCTCGGAATCCCTGCAGAGGGGAGGTGGTTTCAGATCCCTCGCCCAACTTGGAATCTTATTTTCAAGGAGTTTTTTTCTTTCTTTTTGCAAGTCACACCAAATCACTCTTTGTTCTTTTCTGCTCAGGAAAGTTGGTTTTATATTCATGCACTCCAAAATCCTTCTGACTCTCAGGAAACTGAAGACAAATAAAGCTCAGTGTTTCCTTCTGTCAGGCTTTTATTCTCCCATTGCAGTTGGAAAGAGTCATTAACAACCGAGACACAGTCAAAAGAATTCAACAGTGTGTGTGGTAAAATAATTAATTAATATAGAATTAGAATTCAAGTCTTCCCTGTGATGAACCAACAGGTTCTGCATCGGTACACAGTTTGAGTTCAATAACTAGAGCTTGCTTTAGGCATATCAATAACAAAAAAATTTCTGCCAAAAGCAGATTTAAAAGTACCAAGAAATGTGCTGGGAGTCATTTCTCTTGCGTCAGTGTAGTGAAATAGTTTCTAGGGTAAGTAAATCAGGAGTATGGTAGTGCTTTAATGTCAATATTTTGATTTTCTTATTTTTTTAAGACTGGATTTAAATGCTTGATATAAAGCAGACTTTTAATTTCCCTTTTTTCAAAGATAATATTAAAAGGTCACTTTCTGGGTTTTAGAGTTTTAGGAGATGACTCATGGTACCACCACTGTCTCACTGGCTTCAGAATCCAATTTCCGGTCACTACGGTGCATTTTGATTTGGCAAACATATATCTGTTTTTATGTGCTGTAATAGAGATTATTTTTATTGCCGGCTCCCATGTTGCTGGTAGTGGATCTTCAGAACACTCCATCAAATAGATAAAAAGAACATTGCATGCTTTGATGAAATATGCTGTTTGCCCTGTAACAAAATTCCTGGTGGAGATTATAAAAGATCTGGAAAGTTTCTCAGCTTATTACTTTCAGATTTATCTTTATGAGCACACTTATTTATTTATTTTACCATTTCCTTACTGGTACAGATGACTACGGCGCATTGCAAAAGGTGAGTGTTCTCGAGCTGCTGGCTTTGTTCCCCAGGAACGCAGCAGGCAGCCAATAGGGAGGCAGGCCACAGCCTGGGGCCTCTGTGACCGAGGACTGTGTCAGGCCGAGGCCCTTCTCTCTCGGTGACCGGGCGCTGGGCTGACTCCTGTGCCCACACAGACGCAGTGGAGCATTCACTTGGGCGGCCAGTGCGGCTTTGGGGCTGGAGCTGTGGTTGCAGCTGGGCCTGGTGGAGCTGGCCTGGCCTGGGCTCAGCACAGGGCTAAAGGTCCCCCGGAAACCTGCTCAGTCTGGATTCTCTGAGGCCCGACCATGACCTCTCGGCTCACCATCGACTAGCCTGAAAATCCATGCTTAGCCTCATGTTCACTTT
This sequence comes from Tonatia bakeri, assembly GCA_004024845.1. Lineage (NCBI taxonomy): Eukaryota > Metazoa > Chordata > Mammalia > Chiroptera > Phyllostomidae > Tonatia > Tonatia bakeri. Next base: position 152,665 of record PVIA01002840.1, on the reverse strand, counting down.
TAATTAATAAATGTTTGTCGAACAGCTATTCTGTGTTTCAAGGCCATCTAATTTCCCCCAAACAGATTTGGGTTCACGTATTTATTCATTTCCCTGGACAGAAAGTTAGGTGATATCTTCAACAGTGGGTCAAAGGGGCGCAAACTCAGAGAACAATTGAGGCGTTGATCCTCTCAGCCCTGGTAAAGCCTCCCGGAAACTCTTTGTTAGAAACGCTCATTTGTTCTGTTCTTTAAAATCTTTGAATGTTGCTGTTATTGATTTTCTTCATAATGATTTAAGAAAAAAAAAACACTTTTTCTAAACATTTATAAATTCTTCTACTCGGGAAATTAGGAACTGTTTGTGTTCCAAAGCTTTCCTTAGTCCTGTGGACACAGGAACCGTTTCCATGGTGTTTGTTTTGGAAAACGTGAGCACGGGCTCAAAATGGAGTCACTTACGCTAAGGGCTGCAACCCAACTGAGACTCAGCTCAAGAGTTTCAGCTCTCCTGGAAATGGATCTTACGCCTGTCAATCACGAGTTGTCTGGCACTCCTGAGGTCATCTGCCTGATAGAGCCCTCAGGACAGTGGCTGTGCCGCAACCAGCCGGCTGTGTTGCCTAAACTTCCTTCTCTCGCTTCCTTCTGCCAGCAAAAGTCTTCCCTTCTGCAAAGTTCCCCAGAAGTCCTGTCTGCTGGAGTGGATGCTGCCTGATTCATGGATTGTTAAATAAAGCCACTAAGATCTTTCAAATGCATTCAGTTGAATTTCGTTTTTTTAAGAGAGTGGCTTTTAATTTCTCCGAAGTTGTTATTTTATTGGTTTATAAGGAGCAGCAAACGTTTACGGGAACATCGATGGTTTCCAAAAGAACCCGGATAGGAAAGTATCAGGGACATCAGAAGAGCAGAGAGCTCCTGGCTCACCTTGAGGGATGAACCCATCAGCCTTTTAAGTTTCTTCTAAGCACACTACACTAACTTCATTAAAAACACTGGAACGAGGCTTGTGGCGTTATTTTATTGTTACCATTGTGGATTCTACGTTTGGAGTGTTCCCTCCCACAGCCCCCTCCTCCACCGAGGTATGTTTGGAAACGCGTGAGGAAAGGTGATTTCAAGAAAGAGAGGGCTCAGGAATAGTGTTTTCTCAGGAAATGTCTAACCAGGAGTTGGCACCATAAACAAACAAACAACCTAGTTTCTACTTCATTTAAATATTAGAGAGTTCTCCACAAATGTTGAATTAACTTGGATTGGTTGGGGGAGGCGGTGTACACTCCCTCTCTCTGAACGTTAAACAGCATTCTTAGGAGTTCCCTAGGACTCCAAACCTCTCAAACAAGCAGGAATAAACAAAGTTGCAGAAGTCAGACGTGGGAGGGACCCCTATTTCCTGGCCCCCCGGGGCTGTTGCCAGGGGTCTTTACTTGGTGAAGCTGCCGGAGGATGCCCGGGCTGTGGCGTGTCAGGCCCACATCCCAGGAGTAAAATCCCCGCCTGGCACTCTCGGTGTTTTCGGAGGGGCAGACCCAGCGCTGGGCGGGGCGCGCGGAGGCCGGCGCGGGTGGAGGCCCCGGGTCAGCCCCGTTGCCGGCAACGTTCCCCGGCGCGGGTCCGAGCCACCACTCGGGGCCAATCAGCGCGCGGCGCCCCGCGCCCCTGCCTGGTCCGCCCGCGCCCCCGCCGGGGCAGCGCCGGCAGCCGCGGCTGGGGCCGAGCCAGGGCCGGGGCGAGGAGGGGCCGAGCCGCGGGGGATCCTGGAATCGGCGGGGAGGTGGGGATTCTGGGAGGAGAGCTCCATTTCCTCCTTCCCGCCGCCTCGCCCCTCCACCGGCACCCCAAATTTCGATGTGCCGCCTCCCGCGGCGGGAGAATGCTGGGCATGTACGTGCCCGACAGGTTCTCTCTGAAGTCGTCCCGCGTGCAGGACGGGATGGGGCTCTACACAGCCCGCAGAGTCGCAAAGGTGGGTGACCCGGCGGCCCGCGCGCCCCACCCGTCCTCCGCGGGCCCGGCCGCCGGCTTCTTGCCCGTGCCGTCGCCGGGCGGCGGGGTTCCGGGAGTCGGGGGCCGGGGTCCAGCAGGGCGGCCTTGCCCGCCAGCCTCCCGGCGGCAGCGCCACGTCAGTGCGGCCTCGCACCGCTGCCCGGGCGGGGGGCGGCACTGCCCGCGGCCCTGCGGCAGGATGTCTGTCCTCCCCCTGCAGGAAGTGTCCTTGTGCAGCCTTCTCCGCCCCTGCACCCGCGCGACCGCGTCTCCGAGAGGGCTTTGCCCTAGGGGCGGGGGTCCCAGGGCGCACGCGCACCCCCTCCTTCCTCGCCTCCTTTGGGATGAACCCACGCGCGGCCCACACCGACCCGAGTCTCGCTCAGACACCAGGGGTGCTTTCCCTCCTGCGGATTCTGGGAGGTGCCAACCACACGATCTTTTTTCTCTGCCTCTGGGTGTTTCTCTGACGAGGTCTCTCCTTCCAGAAACTGAGAGGCAAGTGAGCCAGGGAGCACATGGCACTGTACATGCGGGATGGCCTGGGAACACTGAGTCTTGAAAACAAAGGTCTAGGAGGAGAGAGGACTGGAAAATTCCAAACCTTTGGATTCACAGACCTGGGTTGTAGCCATGTCTCCGGCAGGGGTGAGGGTCGGGAGAGCCTTGTGTCCTGAGCAGGTGCTTGGTGCCAGGGTGCACCAGGTGCTCCACCCATGTGAGAGATGCCACCAGCCCACCACTCCCGGAGAACGGTTCCAGTCCTCGAGGAAAGAGGCAGAAACAGAAGCAGTGCAGAGTTCGATTTCCCGCCGAGCTAGTGAGTTAGGCTTCAAACCCATGGCTCCTGAGTCCGGAGCTCATGTTCTTTCCAGATGGTTCCCTGTCAGTTTCCCAGCACCCCCACCCCACCCTCTTACCAGATATTTTTACAAATGGAAGTTTGGGCAAGAGCAGGCTTGTGCGGTAAGGCGCGCTGTCAGGAGGGCCTCGGGTGCACCCGAGAGGCCAGGATGTGTTCTCCTGAGTGGGAGTCTCTCCCACCCCTCACCTCAGAGCAGGGGAACAGGTGGACGGGCCACCGAGGCGGCCCTGGCTGCAGCCTCCAGGGCCGACTTGGAACCAAGGAGCCCGACGTTCACTTTCTCACGTGGGGGTCTGGAAGAAGGCTGGCCGGGGCGCCCCAGGAGCAAGCGGCTGCTCTGAGTTAGAGGTGCACAGGGGGGACGCTATTGCCATACGAGTGGGTGTATGTTCACATTGCCCCTCTTTCAAAGCAGGCGCTGAAAACCTGCTTCTCGTTCTTCCTCGCCAGGTAGGAAAGTTCCCAAGCAGATTTTTCTCAAAGATCTCAGGCCTCAATGTAAATACTTGAAAGTTAAACAGTCCTTAAACATGGTTTTGTTTAATGTTACTATGAGTAATACACTAAAAAGCTGTGTAAATATTAGAATTACTACAAAATGCCTATTTTTTGCCTTATATTATTATGTAGGTTTTTTAGAAATAGCCGGCCAATGTACTTTTCTTTGATATATTTATTGATTCCAACTTGTTAGTCCATGGCGTCGATCGTGTGGGTGTTTTCACTATTTTGGGGGTATCTCAGGACAGCTCCCAAAGTGGTCAGGTGACTCCTGTTTACTCTCGTGGCACTGAACGCACACGCCTGTTTTTCCTGGCTTCCAGGACTTCCGTGTGTAAACCACCGAGATTTGCACCCAGTCACACCTGGAATGCTTACCTGTACTTCGGCGAATCTGCAGATGTCTGCAGAAAGTCCAAACGACAGCCTGCGAGTGACACAGATCCACTGGGATCACGAGATACGGCCTCCTGAGGCCTTTGGTCACAGACAGGCTGACTGAGGCCAGAGGTGACCTCGGAGCAGGCTTCCGCTCCCCTGCCATCCGCGGTCTGAGGGGGGAACTGAAGCTGGATTTGGATTTCAGGTGAACTAAAGGCTGATGCTGAGTATCCCTACACCTTTTACATGTTTGCCTGTGGCTTCTTGGTTCCTGAGTGTTTCCCAAGTGACCTGCACCAGGCCTGCCCTTGGCAATGAAGGGGTCTGAGAAGAGGACTTCAGCTCTTAAGTGAAGGACCTTAATTGAAAGGTTTCATATTCTCTGACCAGGCTTTTGAGTAGATCGCTTTAGATACACAGATTCAGAGACTCTCTTCCAGCCCTGTTCTGAGGTGCTGGGCTCTTGCTGCCAACTCCGCCCGCACTGCCTTTGCCTTGGTGACTTGGGGTTCCCTTATCCATGGGACCCCTGCACCTTGCTGGACACCACCCCGTTCTGTGCAGCGTGTCCCAGAGCAGGCTCCCTGCTGCAGAATCGCCAAATTCCAGGCTCCACCTTCGTCCTGCCAGGTTTAGGTTCATTGCCGGCTGTTGGTTTTCCTTCCCTCTGACTTTGTCACACTCGGTGGGCCCTTTGCAGGCTCTGGGGGTGCAGGGGAGCAAACAGACAAGGTCTTTGTCCACAGAAGCTTGTCCTGTGTGGGGCGATGGGTGGTGAGCCAGTGAAAGCGGGAAGATTCCCCAGGCCAACCCACACACGATGGAAGGGCCGAGCTTGCCTGGCATGGCGGTGTTCCAGCAGCGTTTTGTCTGGTCGGAGAGGCGGGAACACGAATGGTCCCCGCGTAGACTGATGACGGGAGGTTGTGAGGTGGTGTGAGATGAGACAGTAGGAAGGAGTCAAAACACGGGGGGTTGCAGAGGCCTTACGGAGGAGTTGAATCTCATGGGGTCACACTGTTGTTATGAATGCTGTCTTTATTATCAAGCACTTTAACTGTAGCATCATTTCCTTTCCCTCTCCTGTTCACACTGTGAAGTAGGCACTAGGTTGTACCCCTGCCCGGCCAAGGCAGCGAGGGCGGCCAGTGTGGTGCGTTGCGTGTGGCCTGGGGGACACTGAATGAGCGGCGGACCGGGCGGTGCGGACTGCAGCGAGTCTGCCCGTTTGGGGGCCCCCAATGCCTGTGGATGGGCTGAGTGGTGTGTCGGTGGGACTTTCGGAGACTGTGGGCACCCGAAACTGCCGCGTGCAGTCATGTGTTGTGAAGTCTACGTTTCTGTTTTCCGTGCCCTTGCGTGTGCTATCTCCTTTCATCGTGCAGCAGACTTTCAAGGTCTGCTCACTATCCCCCGTGTACTGATCACTGACTTGCTCAGTTATTACTTCTTGTCAAGTTTTCTGCAATGGTCCTATGTTGACCTTTAAAATTTTTCTACTTTCCAATCCATTCTTCATTAGTGGGCTAAAACCTTATCTGACCTTTAGATATGTTTAGAAGCCCTTTAAGTTGCATATGCTTAGCATAGCTGAGTTAGGTTTTTTTTTTATAATGCATTTTTAAAAAGAACTAAAGACTCAGAGGGGAACTGAAGGAAAGTAAAGAAAGAAATACCTAAGTATCCGTGAAGTACAATAGGACACCTCCCCCAGGCTTCTGGCCCCCTCGTTCCCCTGGAAGCAGGGGAGGGCATTGCCGAGGCCCTGGAGCTGCCGAGGCCCTGGAGCGCTGAGCTGGGTGAGAGCCAGGTGCAGGGAACAGCCGGCTGGGCTCCCTTTGCCCTGGCTTCCTTCCCTCCCAGCCCTCTGCTGCTCTGCCTGCCGAGCTCCTGTGTCCATGACCCTGGGGCTGTCTCCCACTGCACTTGGCCCTGCTCCGGAACAGACACAGTCCTAGTTCAAACTTGCCAAACACCCTTGGTGTTTTTTGAGACAAAATGTATAGCATTTAGTGGCGTAACAACACATTTAGTGGTGTAACACAACACAAATGTACCGCATTGTGCTTCCGGATAATGTAAATGTGAAATGGCGGCAGGCTGCTCCCTCCTGGAGCCTCTGAAGAGAGTCCCCTCCCTGGCCCTCCTCAGTGCCCTGGACGCTGCCCGCTTCCTCTGCTCAGGGTCCCACAGCCGCCAGCCTCTGCCTCCTCCATGAGGACCTTTGTGGTTAGACCTGGCCCAGCCAGAAACTCAGGTCCCCAGCAGAGTCGCGTGGGCAGAGGCCCTTTCATTAGCGCCATTCGAGGTGACCTGCCCCCAGGGTCTCAGGATTTGGGTGGGAACGCTTTGCCGGGCTGTTACCCATCCTACCACAGCTCCGACGCATAGCTCCACCTCTCTTAGCTCACGCGGAACATTTCACAGTGACTCACCGCCGGGGCGAGTCCCCGTGTGCGTGCCGGTCCCCACGCACTGTGCCCACTGCAGGTCTCCCGCGGACGGGTGCCCTGCCTTGTTCTCTGATGGGTTCTGGTGCTGGTCTCAGCAGTGGTGGTTCAGTGCACGTCCTCCTGCTGCGGATGGAGACGCGGGAGCCTAGAGCAGCCCCGCGCAGTCAGGCTGCGAACCTCCGCCCCTCGGACCCACGCCTTCCCCAATCCCTGAGCCATCTGCGCAATGGGGCCAGCATCGGGGCCAGCAACTTGTGGTTGCAGACGGGGTCAGGTAAAGTCTCGGGGGATGACACCTGACACAAAGGTTTAAATTCGAGGTTTTGAAAATACCGTAAGCTCAACGAGACGCAAGTTGGATGGGGTCAGAGAAGCACGGGGAAGAGGAAAGGTGAGAGGAAGAGGAAGTAGGCGCAGTGAGGAAGAAGCACATGAAGCACCGAGGTGCGTGCCGGCAGGAGGGCAGGCTCTGCACAGTGAGGCGTTTGGCTGGCCAGTCTTGAAGGTGACTCTGGGGAAGACACGAGGGATCTCGGTGCTGGGGTGGGACTTCCGCCCACGGGTGTTTGCTCGCGTTTCCTGGTGGCTGATGATAACTAATCTGGAGATGCCAGCGGAGGGAAAGCCGTGTCCCTGGCCAAGCCTGTGGGGGGGGGGGCTGTCTCCTTCTGGGCCCCAAGGTGGTGACTCCACCAGCTTTGAATGTCCTGGGGTTATTACAGATAAAAAACAACAAAACCAAAAACGAAAAACTGTACGACTAATCCACTCAAACTAACTTTTCCTGGGAAACTTCCTACTTTGTTAATTTGTGATAAGAGCAGCTACAGATAATTCTTTGAGCAAATGTTTGTGGAGCCGCTGTGTAGTTTGGCACTGGGCTGCCTGCTAGGGACACGGGGTGAGGAGAGGATGACAGTCCCTGGCTGTGTCTCAGGGTTTGAACTGAAGTCACGGCGGGCCTGTGGGGGAGCGATGGCTGTCCGTGTTTCACAGGCGGGGGCTGGTGTGCAGGGAGGTGGTGTCGACAGTAAGAGAATTAGTCAGGTTGGGACTGACAGCGTTCCACAGACCCTTTTTGCTAAAGAAAAAAAAAACCCTAAGACTTCTCTTATACTGATAAGAGCTGTCGCACTCACTCAAACACTTTTAAAACATTATTTTACAAAAATGAGACAAAAGTCCACTCACTCCACCATCTGGCATTTCTCATGTAAGAGCGTCTGGTGGAAGTCCCTGCAAATAACCTTTTCTGCTTGAATTTGTTACTTCTAATGACTGCATGTATTTCTGGGCTGTGGGTGGTGCCACCATTTTCATTTATTCAGGTCTTGTTTTACATGGTTATTCAATGCGGCTTCACCACTGAGACTCGTCCTGGCCCTTTGGAAGATGCTGGTGAACCAAACAGAGACTCTGGTTCTGTGAGCTCGTGTCCTGGCAAGGGCAGGCAGGAGCAGACAGGGACTACGTGGCTGAGTTCCGTGCTGTGCCGAGACGTGAGCAGTGCCGTGGAGGAAGGAGAGCGTGGAGCTGGGCCTGGCAGACCTGGTGCAGGGGATGGGTGCGCAGGCGGGATGCTTGAGTGAGTAGGGGGCCTGGCCGGTGCTCCCCATGCAGGGAGGTCTGGGCAGTGACCTTTGGGATGGTCAGGGGGAAGGAGCCGGACACATTTCTAGGGGAGAGTGTTCTAGGTAGCAGCTAGAGCAGGGGCTCCTGGGAGAGAGTTTGCCTTTTGTGTCCAGACAAGGAGGCCAGTGAGGCCAGAATGGGCTGAGCCCAGGGGCCAAGTCCAGGGCGGAGGCCAGCAAGTTGGTGAAGGGAAGGGTACAAGCAGCCCCATCTCTTAGGCCCTTCAGGCCCCTGTAACGATGTTGGCTTTCCAATGGGTGAGGGGGGAGCCACTTGCTGCAGGCCTTGGGGCAGAGGAGTCGTTCCTGCTCTGGCTCGAGTTTACGGAACCCTTATCTGCTGTTGAGGACGGGTGGGCCCAGGGCGGGTGTGTGACCTGGCACACTTGTCAGGGTTCCCCCGCAGTCATCCATGTGACAGGTGGCGGCAGCTTGGACCAGGATGGTGGCAGTGCGTGTGGACAATGGTGACAGAATGTGCTGCTGAGATGCAGGTGAAGGAGAGGGAAGGATCAAGAACATTCTAAGGATTCCAGTTCGAGACGTGGGCAGGGCTGGATGGTCCAGTTCATTCCTCCGGCCCCTGGAGAGAAAGCCTCATGCCAGTTCTGGGCCGGAACCTGGGGCCTCACCTGCACCCCGCTGCCCATGCGCGAGAGGAGCAGTAGTTTTGCTCCTGAAAAGCAAGTAGTCCAGGGAAATGGTGCTACAGGCAGGTCACCACGGGCCCAGAATCTCTCCTTCCTTACAACTCTCCTGCACATCCCATTTCCTATGTATTCTATCCATGATGCATCTCTTAAAGAGTAATTCCGTGGTACCTGGGCACCTGGACTTCTCCTCCCTGGCTTCTCCCATAGCAGCTGAGAGTAACAGAGACAACTGTGGTAACCTAAACCCGGGGAATTACCTTCTCCCCATGACAAGAAGTTGGTAGATGGGCTTGGCTATCAGTTCATCGACTCAAAATGTCAGGGTGGAAGACTTTGCAATTCTCCTGGCCTCAGAATGGCTGCTGTAGCTCCAGCTCTCATGCTCTTATTCCAGGTGGGGAGAAAGAAGAAGTAACCAAGACTCACCAGCTGACCCAGGACTCACAGAAGAGCTTTTGTGGTTTCTGCTTATTAGCTCTCCTCCCCGTCCAAATGGGGAGGTGGTAAATGTAATTTTTCTACCGGGTTACCTCAGTCCCCTCAACAAGGTCGGCCCTCCGGTACTTAGGAGAATGCAGGAGGATGGATATAGGGAGGCAACTTGTCCCTGCCGGGCAGTCACAGTAGGAAAAGAAGACTGGATATTTCTCAGAATTGCACTTTGTTGAAGGCTTAATTGCATTGCAGGAGTGCGTGTGTGCGCAGTAGTTTAACATTGAAATATAATTATGTTCCAAGTGGGAGCTCCGGGCCCCTTCTGTGAAAAATCATCATCTCACACATAAATGATTCAACTGCAGATTGAATTCACTTTAATGTGTTTCAGCTATGTGTATACACATTTTTTATTTGCTGAACCATTTCAGGGTAAATTACAGACTTTATGACAATTTATTCCTCAATAGTTCAGCATAAGGGCATTCTCCTCAATAGCCATAATATCATTTTCACTTCCAACAAAAATAACAGCAATTTCCTAATGTTGCCTAATTCCAGCCCATATTCAGATTACTCCAATTACCTCCAAAATGTTTTTTATAGCAGTTTGTTTTTGAACCCTCATCCAATCAAGGTCCACCTATTACATTTGGGTATGTCTATTAAATCTCTCTTAACAGCCTCCCGGTTTTTGTTCCTTCTCTCTCTCTCTCTCTCTCCCTCTCCCTCTCCCTCTCCCTCTCTCTCTCTCTCTCTCTCTCTCTTTCTCCCCCCTCTCCCCACTCCCTCCCTCCTTCTCTTTCAGCCCAGACCCCTAAGTTCTAGAGCTGAGGAGACTGAGGCTCAGACATCTGTGATGGCCCAGGTCACAGCTAATTAACAGCAGCGAGGATCCAGGCCTTGGGAAGCCTCTGCCTGTGCGGTCCCTGCTCTCCTAAGGGGCAAATCTGCAGCACATCTCGCTTTCAACTTCTTACCGATTATATTAAACAAAACAACCGAAAATGGCCCACATGTTTGCAATCACATATTTTATAAAAGTTATTGTCTAGCCCAGTGGGTGGCAAATTGAGTGGATAATTATCTGCTTTGTTCAGAAACAGCAGAAGAGTGCCACTGTCCCCTGGGCTTGGGTTGGTCCGAGCGGCGCGTTTGACGCGGACGGTGTGGTGTCTGCAGGTTGGTTTTGTCCTGCAGTTACATTTTGTTGGACCTGCACAGAGTTCTCAAACGTTGGAATTCCTTTCCAATGTAGAAAGGTAGGGACTCCACCTACACACTCGAGTCATCAGCATCTCTAAAATGTTTGCAGCTACCTGGCAACATTCAGTCGTGGAAAAACTGTGGGAGTAGGTGTGCCCTCCTCACGCACCTCCTGGCCTCTCCCCGACCTGCCCTCCACACATTTTTTCTCGGGGCCTGATGTTGCTTCCTGCCCAGCCCTGGAAGCATAGGAGATGGTGGCCCTTGAGACAGTTAGAAGCGAAGGACTTTAACAGGGCTCTTGGGTGAGGTCACAGATGAAGGCCATGCAGGTCGTGCAGCACATGGGGACGGCAGGAAGGTGGGGGCACTGGCCAAGTCCTGCAGCTGTTGCGGGGTCTCCAGCCACTGGGTCGCAGAACATGAAACCGGCCATGGCAGAGGGCAGCTGGGAAATTTTGCCATTTTCAAGAAGCTAGTTTGAGACATTGGTTTTCTTCCTATTGTTAGCATTACTTATGAACCCCACCTTAGGTGTTTAAAATGCTCAGGCATATGTATATAAATTGTATTGTAACAAATCATAAAAATTTCCATTTTTGTAGGTTGAAAATGGTCAGATGTTGACAATTTCATATGGTCCAACTAAAAGAAAAAATAATTATATATAATATATATTTATTTTATATAATTACATATTACATATATTTTATATATTACTTGAGGTCTGTCCAGAATGCATCCAGCCATATAATATGAAAAATAGAGACATTTATTGAAGAAGATACAAGAAACATTGTACACAGGACAATGATGCCTCAGCCCCCTACAAAGGAGGCACCTTGGGACCTCACACAGTTCTCCCAGTCACCATCAGCTGCCCCTTTGTATGGTGGCATTTTCCTGAATCTCATTGAAGTTCTGAAATTTCTTCCCTTTCAAAGGTGATTTTAGTTTTGGGAAAAGCCAGAAGTCTTAGGACACCCAATCTGGGCTGTAGCAGGGCTGAGTCACCGGGCGACTTGATGTTTCCCTGAAAAACTACATGTAACAGGGTGTGTGAGTGGGCATGTTGTCGTGATGAAGCTGCTGATCACCAACTGCCCATAGCTGTGGCCTTCTGAATCATCCACATAGTTTCTGTGGAGGAATGTGCAAGCTTAACACAAAATCTGATGCAGATTTGTTGCTCTGCTAGCTCAGTCATTGTGAATGTGACGGCCACACAGTGCACATGCTCACTCAATGGCATTTTCCACCCCCACTGACTAGCACAGTGAAGTCGTCATGGTTCACACACGCCCATTCCAGTCCGCTGGACTTGGCTGCCAGGTCACATCGATGTCACGCAAACCGTTCTTGTTACATTAACAATGGCTGGGGTTTTTTCTAGACTGACCTTGTATTGTAACATGCCCGTGTTACCCAAACTGGTTTGAAACCCACTAGACAGAAGAAGCTTACACCGAGGCTCGAGTTTCCATAGGAAGAGATTAGTGAACAAAGCAGCGTATACAATGAACTTACAATGATAAGAAAGTGCCGTCCCCGGCAGGGTGGCTCAGTGGTTGGAGTGTTGTCCTGTGCACCAAAGACTGTGGGTTCGATCTCCAGTCGGGGCACACACAGAAGGCAACCGATTGATGTTTCTCTCTCCCATTGATGTTTCTGTCTCTCTCCCTTCCTCTCTCTCTAAAAATTAATTTTAAAAAAGTACCGCTTGCGCAGTGGAAACCACAGTGAACAAAGGGTTAGAGCGGGGTTGGGTAGCAGGTGCTGGGGTCCTTAGGGGAAGCTTCAGAGGGAGGGTGGGTCTGCTGAGTTTAGAATCTTCATTTGAAGTTGCACATAAATAAGCCGCTTTGATGATCTGCAGTGTTTCTCACCACCAGCGCTGTGGGTGGACCAGGAGCTGGCCACTCACATTGTTGTCATCTTGCAGCCACAGACACTCATGTGCACTTGATCAGATTGTTCTGACGCAGTCACAAGTGGGCTGAAGGCCATCTCGTCGAACCCAGAGAGCTCAATAGTCTCATACGTTTCCCTCCTCTATGTATGCTTTTCTGTCAATGTCTTCCCAACGGGGATGGCAACCTATTGGTGAGTTGTGAAATTAAGTTATTTGGCCAAAACTTGTATTTTGACACAAGTGATTAAATCGAGTAGAAATATGGGAGTGCATTGTGCAGAGTAAGGGTAGTGCTGTTTCACGAAATCTCTGTTTCAGTTTCACATGCGTGTGTTTCCGCGTGTCTGTGTGAGTATGCTTGGCTGAGAGGCACAATGCATTTCTGGCTGTGGATCGAGGAGAGAAACTGAAAGCCGTATTTGTCATAGTTTGGGTTTACGATGGAGTGATCGAATAGCGAGTCTTTAAAGTCTGTTTCTGAGTCAAATTTTGAATAGTCAAACTCTACATCCTTTCAGGCATTTATTGGGGGTTTCCTTCCTCTTCCGGCTTTTGCGGGACTGGCTGATTCATTGTTCTCCCCCCGATTCGTCCCAATGGTCCTGGGTAGATCACTTGCATCAAGAAGTGTATACACTGATGACTACTGTCTGCCGTGGTTGGTCAAGGCTGAACGTGTGGCCAAGTGGGGCGAACAGCTGAACTACATGCACTAATATGACACCCTCACATTTGTCACCAAAACACTAGTTTTTGGTCTGTCTCCAGACTGGCTTCATCCTCGGTGTCTGCACTAAGTTCTCCTGTCACTGTTCACCGCCCGCTGTGGACAGGCCCCTGGCCGGTGCGGTCGTCTGCCAGCGTGCTGAGTGGTAGCCCAGAGATGGTGCCTGAGCCCTCGGCTGCGAAGAGACCACAGGTTCCCAGTCCTTTTTCTGGCCTTCATCAGGTGATGACAGCTCTCGGGGTCCCAGTTTCCTTCCCTGTTAGATGGGGACATCCTCACGTGGTGTCACTTGGCAGGTGGCACACAGCAGGTCAGGAAGCGTTAATTCCCCTTCCTCTCCTTTCCGTCCTGCACAGCCAGTCAGTTCTGGGAAGGTCCCCTTCCCAGGGGATGTCCTCCTGGGGAGGACAGATCTCCTTTATTGGAGCATCTCTGGGCTGTCGTGTCCACAGAGGAGTGATGCGGAGTGTCCGCTGTCGGCGTGGAGTGGCTGGGACCTGTGGCCCTGAAACCTGCACCCTGAGCTCTGTGCCAGCGCCTGTTTGTTGCTATAAATGGCAGTGTCCCTGTGCTGGGCCATTAGGGTCCAAGTCTTGACTAGAAGGGTCTCTGTGGCATTTCCTGCCCCCAAGTTAACACCAAGGATGGGGTCCTCTGGCTCTTCCGTCACCCACGGCCTCTCGGGCCCCTTTCCTTATCCGGGAAATGAGGGGTTGGTTAGTGGGTGGCAACTTCTTTATGCTACAACACGGCACCGTCCCGGTGACTGGGTTTTCTGTTGCTCATTAAAGTCATTGTTTTCCTGCAGATGCTGCTGTGGTGGTTGTTCTTTCCCCAGCTGTGGTCATCCCAAGTCCTCTGGAGACTTGGGTGGCTTTGTGTCCTCTTAGGGAGGAAGGGCAGCTTCTTCTGGAGACCGGGCACAGGGTCCCTGAACACGGTTCACTGCACATCTGGCCGCCACCCGGAGCCCACTCCCTGGGTCTCTCTAGTCTCTGCTTCCTTTCCCTTAGTGAGAAGAGTGTCCCTGAGCTGTTGGCCCCCCTCACGGGTCCCTCCAGAGTCACTGCAGCCGCTCCTGGTGCACGGGGGTCTCTGACCCGGGAGCTGGTCGGGCGCAGCTCCCACACCCCCTCCCGGGACCCCGAAGTCGAGGCTGTCACGCAGGTGGGCTGCAGGCGGCCACTCGGACAGCTCTGGTTTCCGGTGTGCCCCTTGGCTGTTTGAGAGGCTGACAGGAGAATTTAAACTTTATTTATGAAGTCTTCCTCCGAGAATGGCAAGCCTGCTTCTTTCTTCGTCATAATTGGGATGAATTTATGATTTTGATGGAAACCAGGCGATTTTCAACCTGGTGGGCTCGTCTCTCAAGTCAGGCAAAACCCTGGGCCTGTTCTCCGAGGGCCAGAGGGCCGAGGGCCAAGTGCGGGGTGCAGCCCTTCGGGGCCTGGTCGGGATTGGAAGGTTCCACGGTTTAACCCTTTGATCTCGGCTCCTGCGTTTTAGAGTCAGGATCTTGGGCTACAAACAGATTAAGTTGGATTTTAAACATGTAAATGTTTTGTGTTGTATAAATTGGTTAATATTTTAAATGTGTCTCAATCACGGAGCATGAAGACTTAGCAGAAAAAAATTTTCCAGAAGACAAACGATCATTTATTTTGGTTGTCTGAGTGTTATACTCATGTTTCTCCAATGCGATCCCCCCGCGCAGGGCGAGAAGTTCGGGCCATTCGCCGGCGAGAAGAGGAGGCCGGAGGACCTGGACGAGGACATGGACTACAGGCTGATGTGGGAGGTGAGGCCGGTGCGGGGCCCTCCGAGGGTAACCTCTGTCTCTCTGTGCTCTTGGGTGCACTCGCAAGGTAGGGCGGTACATGCTGGTTCTAGCTGCCTCTGACAGCACTGCAGCGGGTCTATTTCAGGGAACCTGAGTGACACGAAAGTTTGGCATTCCAGGAAAAGTACTGTTGAAATATCTTACCGGACAATTTTCAGAACTTGGAACTTTATGGTGTTCACTGCTGAAAAAGAAATTTTCCACGCGTAAGGGTATTTGGAGTTCAAAATAAGCACATTCTTGTACTGGGCGTAGGATTTGATTTCTGTACATGAAATGACACGTTCCCTTTATTTCCCAGTTGTGGTTCTAATCGCACAGAATCAATGCTGAGCTCTGCGTTGGAATGAAAGATCCTGCCTTCAAATGTACCTTCCTTTCGAAATGTGGCACCGTATCTGTCTCAATACGGGGGACAGATACGGTGCCACATCAGGGGGACATCAGGGGCATCAGGGGGAAAACAGAGCAGGGGGTGAACTCCACTTTTCAGACAGGCTGTGTTCCCTCCCCTCTTCAGAAGGGGGTCTACCGAGGGTCCCGGAAGGAGCGCAGGTGGGCGAGGTGGGTGCACTGGGGCTCTGAGAACTGTCTGCTTCAGACCTGCCTGTGCCCGACTCAGTGGCAGTGTCAAAGTTTTCATTTATTTTCCTGAACCTGCCCCCAGGAGGCCTGAGGAAAACTCCACTTTTCACAGCAGAGGCTCGGGCAGTCTCCAGGGCACTCCACCCCTAGGTGGCTGCACGTCACAGAGGGCAGAATATCCAGTTATCGTGGTTCTCTCTATTTTTGTCACCAGAAAAGGTTTTGTGCCTCTGGCTAAATGACATGTTTTCAAAAATGCAGCTGCAAAAATATATGGGTTACCAGGGTAGCGGGTATTTTTATAAGAATTGTTGGTCTCGATCATTATAGTAAATTATTATTTCACAATAAATGTACATACGGGTGAGCCAGGACTCCTTATATGATTGGACTTTAAGACAATAAATATGGGTTATTTGGGGAAATTTCCTTCCCAACCTCCCACTGTCCACCTCACTTACACCCTGGGGCAGCCCCTAATCAATATCTCCTTTCTCCTTGCTTCTAACAAGCCTGCGGAAGCCCTCACTTCAGGGCTCCAGGGAAGCCAGGTTGGGGACTGTGAGTGGGATCCGAGCCCAGAGTGTGGACTTCATACTCAGCTCCCTTAACCTTGACCTTTGTACCATGTGTGGCAAGAGTTAGGCCTGCAAGGGAGCTTCTGAATATATGTGTCCATCAACTTCATGGACACCTGGGGCCTAGCTCTCATGGAGGACACTGGTGAGTGTGAGCGGGCACAGTCCCTGGACCACGGAGAAGGCCCACCCGAGAGGCAGGGGAGGCGGACAGAGAGAGTGGGGCAGTCAGGGTCTCAGCAGTCGGCCAGCAGGAGAGAGGGCTGTGACGGGGAGAGCCCAGAGCACAGTGACGCTGCCTCCCCTCGCCCAGGAAGTGGACCGAGGCCACAGACGTGGGGCCTCAGGGTTTCTCTTCTCTTATGGAAAAACGAGGCAGCCATTTGGAATTCCGCCCCAAACCAAACCATCCTGTCAGTGAAGCGCGAAGGCGAGATAGGGCGAGGGAGCCAGTCGGTGTTGGTTTCGTGTTTGGTTCTGAAACGTAGGTGAGCGCGCAAAGGCCGTGGTGGCCAAGGCAGCTTTGAAGGGAAGGACTGAAACTGGGGGGCTCGTGCCGTCAGATGTCGTGGGCTATTAGGAGAGGGCGTTGGTCCGATGCTGCGCTGGCACTGGGGTGGCCGAGTGGGGCTGCCGTTCGACAAGCTGTCATTGCCAGTGTGGGGGGAGGGCGGCACTTACAGTAGGGCCGGGTAAAAACGCTGCCCGCGTGGTGAACAAGTATGCCCACCCTTTCCTCACATCATATATAAAAGTTGATTTACTATCATTGTACATGTCAGGTTAGAAACAATAACCTTTAGAAGAAAATGTAGAAGGACACCTTCGTGATGTTAGGGCCGGCAGAGGTTTCTTACAGAGTAAGCAGTAAACACGATAGAGGGGAAAACAACAGACTGGAGACCAGCAAAATGAGGAACCATTCATTGGGAGATGCGGTGAAGAGAAGGGCAGGCAGGTAACACGGGGAGCAGATAATTCTAATGCGTTTCTCTGCAGAAGGGTTTGTGTCCAAAATAGCTCAAGAACTGCGCATTGATTTCAAAACAGAAAAATGGGCAAACACTGGAACAGGCACTTCACACGAGAAGAGACCCAAAGGGCCAGGAAAGAATAGGAGAGATGGTCAACTTCATTGTCGCCTGGGAAATGCCATGTGGAGGCAGAGGGAAGTCACAGTGGTGGGTGACGTGGGTGGGGGCTCCCACCCAGCACCGGTGCGCTGAGTTCACGCCTCGACAAGAGCCCGGGTCTGCCCTGCGGAGAACAGGCCCGGGGAGGCGGCAGTCTTCGGGGCCCCAGGCAGGATTGAGTCCGCTCTGTGGTCTAGGAGCCACTGGTGGTGGCTGGAGTGGGCGTTTGCCGTGGGGTTGGTGCAGAGTGGTGGCTCCTGGCTGTACGTCGTCAGAGGTCGCGCCCACGGGGGTGCTGATGGTTGTGTGTCGAAGAGAAGAGTCCAAAATGTCTTTGAAATGTTTGGCCTGAGCCACGGCGGGGGACCGCTGCACCGTGATCTTCTGCACACAGGGTGTGATCATGCCAATCTTTCCTTCATGGTTTCTAGAACTTCAGTGTTACTGGAGAAAAGTATAGTTTATGTCATAGTCAATATGTAATAGCTCATTAACACTTAATAAATGCATTAAGTAAGTGTGTGTTATTTTTACCACCAGCGTTCTTAGACAATATGAAATTTAAAGATTAAAGAAACGGCTAATCTTCCCTTAACATTTTACCACTGTGCGCTTTCCTGACTGGCAGAGGGTTTCTTTGTTGTGAGGATGGCGGTTTGACTGAAAACGGCTTTTGGGGAAGCGGTGGGTCGGCTATTGGACTGGACATTTTGTTTAGATGTTTTCCTCGCTCTTTGCAGTTATTCTGTGATTACAGCTGTGCTGTTGTTTGGGAACTTGGTCCAGAACCAGGTTTCCAATGTGTTTTAGTTTTCGGAAAAAAATGTTTCCAATTGTTTAAAATCTCTTATTTTTCTCGATTGTTTAGAGAAGTCTCTTTAGGTGTTTGGAACAAAGAATTGTCTCTGCCGAATGTTTTTATTTTGCAGACGATAACACTTTGTCTGAGGTTCCAAATGGAACCACTTAGGGTAGACATCCGTGGTCAGTGCCACCCAGGAAGCCCAGAAGAATGCTGGGAATCCCAGGACAAACGTTGTGGTGGCCATCCCTCCGGACACTGGTCCTCACGTTGGGGCTGGGGCAGAGCAATGTGAGGTGACGTGTCTTCTGGGAGATCGACACTGGTTCAGTGGCTGTCGTTTTTCGCTTTTCACAAGAAGGCTCCCACCTGAGGGTGTCAGCTGACACCCGGCCATTCAACCAAGCCTGACGTCCGAGTAAAAGAATCCTGGGAATCCAGGCCAAGTTGTTTGGTTTAAAAGAAAAAACAAACTAACAAACAAGAAATGCAACGCTGTCTGCATTATCGGAGCACTTGCACCATGCTTCCTGCCTGGAGCTCGGGGCTGCCAGCTTCTTGGGCAGTGCGGACCTCGGAACACGTCTGTTCGTTGAGGGTGGAGGACAGTGTCCACTGCTGGGCACTGTTCTCTGTGAGAACCACGCGGCTGTTATTGGTTCATGCAGCAGCTTCTGTGTCTGGACAGCTTGCCATGTGCCTTCCCACGCGTGTTTAAGGCCGACGGGAACAGTACGAGTTTCCTCTTCCTCCCGCATGCCAGTGTCAACATCGCTCACCGATTGGTGGTCACGGAGCGAGGCTTCCCTTCCTTACTCATAGTTTACACACCTACCCCAGTGGGGGAGGCACTTGTGAATTTTTCATAGCTGCTGTATCGAGATCATTCACATACCAGAATTCTCTTTTTCAAATGTATAATTCAGTAGTTTTCGGCATATTCATAGTGTGAAGTCATCACCACTAACTTTGCAATATTTTTATCACTCACAACAGAAACTTTGCACCTATTAGCAATTGCTCTTGAATATTTTATGAGGATATTAGGTTTCGGGGTAATATTTCATGTAAAATTACATTTCAGAGAGCCGTGTTTCTCCAAGTAATTTTGGAACACAATATTCCTGTCTTTTCCTATGAGATCTGATTTGGCTCTGTCTTCCTGCATGGGCAGTTTCTCATCAAGACGGGGGTGAGCCCGTGCTGACCTGACCCGGCCCCTGGTGACCACCGCGGGCTCTCCCATGTGCACTGCCCCCTGGGCACCAGAGGGCCGAGGGTGTCGGAGCTGCCCTGGGTGGCTTCGACGCAGGTGGCCGGCTAAGCCTGGCTGGGGAGGCCCGCTGCCACGTCCTCTGGTTGCCCCCCTGGTGAGCACAGCAGCCTCGTGCCTTTGAAGCCTCAGTGTTACGGTCAAAACAGCACCAGGGCAGCCAGCCCCGAGCTGTCGGAGGGGCACGCCACTCAGTCTTTCCCCGTCTTTGTTCTCACCGGTTCTCTGTGTCGGTGAGGGGCAAGCTTGGCGTCCAGGGTGGCCTGAGCCAGGGCCCTGGGCGGGCTAACTGGGGAGAACCACACGCCATACGTCGCCGCATCCGGCCAGCAGTTCGCTTCATCCGTTCCTGCCAGTTCATCAGGGAGGCCCAGAGCGGCCCCTCAGGACACTGCTGTGGGCTGAGAAGCCGGTAATCGCTGCCCAGCGGAGGGGCCCCTGCCTGAGGGCCTGCGCTCTGACACCAGGGACCTGTCTCCCTTGTCCTCAGTGTGTCCTGCTTCTCACTCTACTCGCCCGCACATGGGCGCCCCTGCTGCTGCAGCCCCCTCCCTGGGACCGGCCCCTCTTTTCTGCCCAGCTCACCTGGCCTCTCCTCACTGGTCTGAGCTCCTGACACAGGTGTGGTGCTGCGGTCACCACGCAGGGTGGGGTCTGTACCTGCTCGGGGATTGCACCTCCTTCCCAGTGACTGAATGATGTTCACCTTTGATTTCTTGGTGCCACAGACATGGTCACCTAGTGAAATGAAAAGGGGTGGAGTCTTGACCTGTGTGGCCCTGGGCTTGACCCCCTGTAGTTGCTAATGGCTTTGGAAAGCTGGAAGAGTTGAGTACGTGTATTTGTTTCAGTTTCAGTCCTAACATCGCCAGAGGGTTCTAGAGACCTTAATCAGGGTGGGGCGTGCCACTGATTCTCAGCGGGAAGCCAGCAGGGACCCCTTTCCTCCTCCTCCTCTCCACCTCTTCTCCCTCCTCTTCCTCTCCTAACTCCACCCCCTACTTTTCTAATCCCCTGCCCCCTCCTTTCACAGAGCTCTCTCACTGAGTCGGCAGGCTTCTCCGTTCGAATCTTCGGCATTGGCGAGCTGAGCTGGTGTGGCTACTGAGACCTCAGACGCACACGCCCTGCAGAGACCCCCGGTCTCCTGGGTGTGTTGACATGAGGGTTTTTTTTCCTTCTCCAACATGGCCAGTGAGGTTCCAATATACCCTATTCATTCTCCACATTTGCCACTTTATTTACTTGTCTTTCCAGTTTTTTTCTTTTTCTTTCTGCATTTATGCCAGCCTCCGGATGCCCACCACCTGTGGCTTCTCTAATGTCACAGCAACACAGGCTGCGTTTGTGTTCAGGGCAGTTCACGCTGTTGTTCGCCAAGACCTTCCGCGGTTACTGTGCAGCAAGTGAGATGTGAGAACGGCGGGCGGGCCGACAGCACCCCCCCCCCCCCCAGCAGCTGGATTTGTGTGCATCTGAGTGTGCGAGCGCTGTTGCATGCGTGCTGCATTTTCGGTCTGTTTTAGTGACGAACGCTGGTGCTAACCCTCTGTTCAGTATAAAAAGTGGATTCAATGAATTTGTCTAAAGTGAAGACTGTTGTATAAGTCAGAAGCCGCTGGCACACCTGTCCCTACTCTGCCCACACTGGAGACGCTCCAGACCCCGCTGGGTGTTTGCACCAGACTCTACCTTCGGAATTCTGCATTTTCATTTTGTACAGAGAAGATTAATGTCCGTGGACGTGAATAAATTCCTTTAATGATTTGGGCTATAATTTCGTTCTGTATGATAAATGAGTATTCCGAAAGCACTTTGTTCTTTGAAGAATTTTTAGGACAGCTCAGATAATTAATGTTTTGTTGTGCCTGTTTTTTCCTTGTTAACTTTTGATTAACGCAGCACGGTTTTTGCAGTCTTCCCTTCTGTCGGGCCCCGGAGACCAATGGAAACACATACGTATTCTTTTGTCCTCATTCAAGATGGTGATTGCGTGTTTTTCAATCGCAGATGCTCCCACACACCCAAAGGGGGTCGTGTGGACCGCCCGCCTAGGTCTGGCGTGCACGCTGTCTCCAGTGTGTGTGTTCTTGTGTAGTTGCAGGTGGCCGAGGGCGGAACACATCTCTCCCCCCGAAGAGACTGCAGATCTGAGGGGTCTGCTCCCTGTTTCTGGTCTGTGGGCTTCGCTGCCAGGTCGGAGGGGGAGGATACTCTCCTGCCTGCCAGGGTGTGCTGAGCAGCCCCATGCTGCCGCCCACACAGCCTGTCGGACTTAGCATGGCGAGGGGCTCTCTGGAGGTCAGCTGGCGTGCTGTCCTTGAATTCTGTGCCATCGCATTCTCCCTGGATGCCATGGCCAGCGCGCCGGTCACCGTCCTCATCCATTTGTCTCGTCTCTGTGGAGCGAAACTCTGGTGGGCTGTCTCCTCACTTATTTCAAGCTTGAGGGTCAGTGACATTCCCCTGGAACCCAAAACCCAAAAGTCTTCTTTTCCAATGACTTACCCAGCAGCAAGCCTGGCCTGAACTTAGGTGAGGCCGCTGGGAGCCTTCTGGTCTCTCCCTGCTTGGCACGGCTGTTCGCACCCTGAGTCAAAGGAGTGCGTTTGGCGATGGGACGGAGTGCCAGCCCTTGGGAAAGCATTCCGCACATGGTTGCGGTGTGCACACCGTGTCCACATCGGCTCTCCAACGCGAGCTGTTAGGAAACGCATTTTCCGGAACGAGCGGTTAGGCTGCCATGCAGGGGCATCTCCAGTTCCCGTGCAGGTGGGAGCCGAGCGCCACAGCCACTCCTGCAGGAGAGAATGGTGAGAGGAACTGGAACCAGGCGGCAGCCCCGAGGGCAGCCGGAGGGGCTGGAGTCGGAAGGGGCTCTTTGTGAGTGGCACTCAATGCCGTCGTGTGCGCAGGACAGACCTGACAGCAGCCCCGTGCGCGGGTGGCTTGTCCTCCGGGAGTCGGCTGAGAGCGCTGTGCCAGCGTGGTTCCCACGCGCCCGGTGGTCGGCTGGAGGCTACCCTCGTGGGTCTGGGGAGCCGGTGGCCAAAGCTCAGCACCAGGGCTTTTTTTACAAGGTGCACGGGGCACGTTTTCCTTGCCCGGGGCGGCCAGCCACCAGTGCGGTGTGGCACCCTGGACCGAGAAGGTGTTTTGTCAGTTTGTCATTTCAGATGGCTCATCTTAAAAGGTCATTTATTGCAAAATTAAAAAACACTCTCTTAGGGAAAGCCCGCCTTTAAGAGCTCAAACTGACGTCACCTGATACCTGCTGGGTGTCAGCCCCCGCCCTTCTCCCCTCCACTGTGCTCTGCGTCTGTGCTGCTGACGGCTCCCTGTGCCTTTATGAGGTGAAAATGTAATAGAAAATATTTATGGCCCTTGGTTTCCTTACGTGTTAACGTCCTGGTGCCGGTTTGATGTCTGTGTGTGCACGAGTGAAAGCGTGCTCAGGCTAAGTGCAAAACAATGGAAGATTCGGAGAAAACTGATGGAATGGGAAATGTAGAAATACGTATATTTCTACATCTATATATAAATATATAATATATATTTTATAAAAGGAACTGATTATAAAGAATTAGAGTTAAATTTTTAAAAGAGTAGGTACTGGACCCTTTTCTATTTATTCCCTTCCCTTCATTTAACATAAGACGAAATTCCTTACGTTACATGCCTGTTTCTGTTACACTGAGAGGCATTTGCGTTTCTCACACAACCACGTGATGTGGAGTATGAAGCCTCTTTCATCACCTCGGCTAGCGTGGCAGGGGCAGCTTTGGGCAGCTGAAGTGTGTGGTCATCCGAAGGGGTGCAGCTGCAGCCGCCTGTACATGCAGCCTCCGCTGCCCCCCGAAGTGAAGGGTCCGTCCAGCTGCCCAGACTTTGGACCCACGGGATGGTGGCGGCGTGAGGTCCACGTGGGTTTGAGCTATCCCGTTGGTGGTAACTGTGCAGTGAGCCCACACTAATGCTGTTTTGGGTACCAGGTGGGACGGTGGCTGCCTGTGACAGGTGCCCCCAACTCAGCGAGGTCACCAGGCTCTGAGTCAGGTGGACTTCAGTTTCCCTTCTTGTCCTCTCGGTTGGCATGGTGGCCCTCGGTGCTCCCGTAACCTTTGCCCGGAAGCGTGTGGGAACCAAGCGTCTTCCGTTAAAAATACCTTCAACACCATGATCTCTGGTGTCTTGGAGACTAGCCTTGTCTTCACATGACCGGCTGTTTCCAAGGACCTCACGCCACGACTCCGGCCTTCAGAAACTGGAAGGGCTCCAAGCTGAGGAGAGACGAGAACCACTGAGGAGGCCGGAGCAGCGGGTGGTGGCTGTTGCTGGTCCCGGAGCCCAAGTGAGCGAGCACCCGTCCAGGTGAGAGGCACCAGGTTCCCCGCCTCTCGAGGGCACCTGCCCTTACTTTGGGTGTTCAGGCCGAGGCTTTCTGACAGTGTGCCTGGATGTGAATGGTGGCATTTGGGATACTGTCCCATTTCCTTCCTAGAAAATGCTGACAGGGCAGAAAAACGGTCCACGTGTTCCCAGCTGCACTGTCAGAAGCAGTGTTTGTCCTTACAGTGTGTGTGAGCCTGCGGAGTCCAGTTTCCTCGGGTCACTTGTACTTGTGATCACAAAGTACCGCTGGTAGAAAGCTGTTGTGCACCTCAACACATCGGGGGCAAGCACGGTTTCCGTGAGGTCGCAGGGCAGATGCTGCGGTCCCCACCTGAGAGGCCAGGCGAGCTGGCTTGGCTCCGGGAGAGTTAGCCACCCGCCCGCAGCGATGCGGTCAGAGCTGGGCCCTGTCTGGCTGCTGGATTCCATCCCGGCATTTTTACTGCTCTGGAGCGCCGGCCAGCCAGCCAGAGGTTCCTTTCAGCCTGAGACATGTAGGACGCTGATTATTGTAATGAAAAAAGACTTTGTTTTTCTCTTCAGGCTTTTGAAGCTATTTGACTTTGTGTGCATCATATTCTGGTGGCTGTTCGGGGGACACCAGGACCCACAGGCCTGAGCCCTCTTCCCATCTGCTTTCCCAGATGGGGATCCACGGGCCAGGCTGTTGGATGGGGCGGGGGCGGGTTGGGGGGGATAGGCAGACATGCTCAGTGTGCACCTATTTGTGAGCCCCAAGGCGTGCAAAGATTCTAGAGAGAATCCTTTGAAAAGCCAGCAGGAATAAAACCACACCCTTTGCTGGGAACGACCGATCACAACAGCTTCCCAGAGATGGTCCTTGCTGGTGGCTGGACCTGCGTCTCTTCGGTTCAGACCTGTCCCTGGTGCAGGGCAGAATGCGTTACTGGAGCGCTGCCGGTTTCTTGTGCGCCTGGAGGGGCCCGGAAGTCTGGTCGACTCAGCCATGGGCGAGGCACTGGGCCTCCTCACCAACAACAGTGGCGAGATGCCTGTAGTTTCCGCAAGAAAATGTGGCACTTTATGCTCCGAAGCCGTCCACGCTTTGCATCTCAGTGCTGGAAACCACCTTCTCTGAAAGCCCTGTGGACGCAGAGGGAAGCATCTTCTCTAGTAAATAAACCACACAAGGTGGCGCTTCGTGGCTTCTCCCGAAGGACATCACTGCTCTATTCCGGGGATCTGAGTCTGCGTCGCTGCCACTCAGCTTCACCACACGTGAAATCGAGTTCTCCTGGTTACGTTTCACCGCATCAGGGGACAGAGTTGTCTGGTGGCTTTGCCCCGGGGCTCCTGATGGCTGGTGGGTCGTCAGTGCAAACATCTGAGATGTTCAAAATAATAGGAGGAAATATTCAAGTGAGTGACATTGTACCTCTCCTGTGAAAACTAACCGCCCAAAGAATAAATACGCTTCTCTGTCTGTCGCCCATTTAACTAAGCTCTACATTTCAGAAAATTGGTGTCATCACTTACTTTCATTTTTCCCCCATTTGCCTGTCAGGGTGCTCTCCTGCTGAGCTACATCTTTTTGTGGCTTTTCTGTCCGTTGCTGGTCAGGAGGATGAGATCGGCAGTGGCTCAGGGTCAGCACCAGTAATCTTTGGACTGGACAGGGACAGGCCAGGGACCACTCGTCCTGGATGCCTGAGAAGTGACCTGGGCAGTGTTCGACAGAAACAGGGGCAGCCAGGTGCACTGCCGTTCTGACTTGCAAAGTTCGCTGTCCCTCGAGGGGCCTTCTGCTGTCCTACCTGAGCTGGCTGCTCTGCGGGCCGGGCCTCGAGGACCAGGCCCGTGAGACGGAGGCGGGGTGTGGGTGGTTCTGAGGCAGGAGGAACATGTTGGCCTCGCCACAGGCCCCGGCGGGCAGAGAACCTGCAGGTCCCCCGCAGGACATCTACCAGCACATGCGTTCCCATGAACGTTCACATAAGGGAGGATGGTGTTTGGAAGACGAGTTCTGATTGGCACAAAAACCAGACCCTGGCTGCAGAGGTTAGTCAGATGCTGGAACGTGATACTAAGAGCAATTTCGAGTCTTCTTTCTTTGAGAGACTTTCAAAATGTTCCATTTATTACCTCAGGGTTTGGTATCGCACAAAAATAGATAAATGGAGACCTTAATAACAGCCATGTGTCTGGAGCTTTGTGTTTGGTGTTTCTGGAAAGAGAAAGAAAGGCTGGATTGGGTGTCCTCTGGCTGCCCCGTTAGGTGTTTGGGGAGGAGAGCGTCGTGGTCAGGCAGGGAGATGCGAGTCCGGTGCGCAGATAGTCTGATGGCTGGAAGAGACTCCGTCCACGGTCTGCGGCCTGCGCACGACCTGACCTTTGCCAGCCTGTCTGATGTCGTGCCCACCCTTTCTCTGCAGCCCCTTCTAGTCTGGCCCGTGGCCTCCTGCTGTCCTCTGAGTGGACCTGAGCTATTTCTGACTCAGGGCCTCTCTACCTGCACCATCAGACCGCTGCCCCTCTGCCCGCACACTGCTCCCCTCCCTCCCCTGAGCGTCCCCTCCCTGCAGAACTCTCCTCGGCAGCCTGCTCAGGGAGGCTCTGCCTGACTGCCCCCTGCGGCCGCACCCCGTCCCTCCCACTGTGCCCTCCTGCTCTGCAGTGTCTGTCTGCCAGCGCTTCTCCGTGCCTGAGGCCGTGTCCTGTGCTCCTCACTCAGGTGCTGGGACCTTGGGCTTCACCTGCCTTGTTCGCCAAGAGAGTCCCAGGTCGTAAGCAAGTTCCTGGCCCGTGGTAGAGATTCAAATATTTGTCACATGATGAATGAATGATTGTCTAAATGTATCGTGAAAATATATGTATTGGGCTGGTTGTGCTTTACTTTATAGAATAACATTTTAGAAATCTGGAATTTGTTGTTCCTACCCCAAGTCTGCAGAGGAGAGTTTACAGTCTTTCTCTTCCTGTTACTTGGTGTTGGAGATCTGGAACTCTCCACGAGATGAGTGGTTAGCCACCCACTCTTTCCTGCCCCCCCTCCCCTGGGCTCCAGCGGCACCCCCACAGAAAACGATCTTGGCAGAGACGGGTGGCATTTTATGAGGCAGAGCCTGGGCCCAACGCCGACAGTGCAGGGGTGTGTGAGAAGCCGGATTTGGGCAACTTGGATTCTGGGGTGTTGGGGGACTGCCTGCTGCTTTGGCAGGTGCCCCCTCCCTCCAGAGAGCTGGGCGGACCCGACCCGAGCAGCTCACGGCAGGAAACCGAACCAGAGAGCCCACTGTCCTCCTCGGCAAGCCATGAGCAAGCCCAGGAAAGATGGAACGGAACTTGGGTTGTTCCCCACTCCTTAAAGCTGTGAAATGAGGGGCAGCAGGGCAGGTTCCCTGGTTCAGTCAGCACGTCCCCTTGTGGGGATAGGGTTCAGGAAGCAGGCGCAGAGACAAAGTGAAGGGGTCCTCCGGCCCCTCGGCCTTCAGGTGGGGAACCACGCTGTACCATCCATCCCCTTCTGTAGGGCACAGAGGAGGGGCTGCAGCCAGTGGGGGGGGGCCCTCAACAACTGCAGCTGTGACACATGCGTTACGATCTGCCACCAAGGAAATGAAGAGGAGAACTGTCGGCACAGGGTGTTTCAGAGGGTGGACTGCGGTTGTGCGTTGTCCAGACATCGGCCGGTGAAACGGAGGCTCTGTCTGTGTGTGTTCTCCCGGGATGGGTAGAGGTGGTGTTATCCCACACTGGTTAGTGAGAAAGGCATGCACATAGGGAAGACGCCACGTTCTAACCCTGACTTTCTCGAATGGCTGAGACTGGCCGTGCGGTGAACTTGGGCCCTTTGTGTTGCAGGTCCGAGGCAGTGAGGGGGAGGTCCTGTACGTCCTGGACGCCACCAACCCACGCCACTCCAACTGGCTGCGCTTCGTGCACGAGGCTCCCTCGCAGGAGCAGAAGAACCTGGCTGCCATTCAAGTGAGCTGAGTCGCTTCTCATTGGTCCTGAGCTCTGGGAGGGGCGTGCACGCATCACAGCTGCGCTCTGGGTTTTCGAATGATCTCCCAATGACCTGCTTCAACGACGGTCACTGCCTTGTTAAAGCAGAGACATCGCATCTCGTGGGTGCAGGCAGGAGAGGGCGGGCCGGGTGGGGAACGGACACCGGGTCCCTCGCTTTATGAGAATTCTGGGCGGGTTGAGTTGTGTGGGCTGATACGGTCTTTGGCAGATCCTGCTGCTAGCACTTTTAATTTGTTCCGTGAATGTGTATTGGTAGTTTTTTAAAAATTGGATGGCTTATCTGGCTGATGGCACAGTATTCTGTGTTATTGTTTGGAAAAGGTGTTCTGGGCAGTTTACTCAGGTGTGTCCCCACAACTAGACTTTGAACTTCTTAAGGATAGGGTATTAGGGTTCTCCAAAGGAACAGAGCCAATAGGGACTGTCTGTCTGTCTGTCTGCCCGCCCACCTAGGGACAGAGAGAGACAGGGAGAGGTGCGCTGTGAGGCACTGGCTCAGGCAGGTAAGGAGGCTGCGGGAGCCGCCTCTGCAGGGCCAGTGCCCCACTGTGTGCCCTGAGGCCGAGGGCTGCTCTACTGCCAGGAGGAGCTGGAGCCCCACCCCAGGGCCGTCAGACCAGAAGAGCAGGTGCTCTGGTGGGAAGGCCGCCAGGCCGGGGGACAGTGCTCCTTCTTTGGGGGGGACCAGCCTTTTGCTCCGTCCAGGCCTTTCATGGACTGGAGGGGGCCCGCCTACGCTGTGCAGGGCGGTCTGCTGTGCTCCAGTCCATCTGTTTAAATGTTAACCTCATGCAAAAATGACCACACAGAGACACCCCAAATACTGTTTGGACAGCTATCTGGGCATCCGGCAGTCCAATCAGGTGGACACATAAAGTGAACCACCCCGGGTGGGAACCATGCTTTTGGATTCTGTGTTCCTGCGGCCCAGTATGGCGCTGCACACACCACCCACCAGCTACGGGCTGAGTCCAGGGGACCCCTCAGTGGGAGTTGAAGGAAGAAGAACAGTTAAGGCGAGGAACTTTCGCAGGGGCTCTGTCACTGAAACTCATTACACATATGATTAAGAGAATAAAGAAGGAGTATGTTCTGCTGAGAAACTGAGTGATCACATGTGGAAACCCAGCTCCTGGATTTTCAGCTGCAGAAGAGAGGAGGGAAAAGAATAAGGGAACGAACATTTTTGGGGGCGTTTACCCTATGCGATGTTCTGGAAGCTTTGCCTATGTTTGTTGATGAAAACGCAGTTTCATATTTACTGAGTGCTGTGCTGATGTCGCTCCATTCCAAGTGTAAAACCAACAGTGGTGGGAGGAAAAACGCACAGACTTAGGTTTTCAAGGAGCCAGGAGGCGCCCGTCATTGAGAACAGTCCATTACCCGGTGTCCTTAGCCATCCGCATTTTTCAGTACGAGTAAGTATTGCATAACCAACGTGATAGAAAAACGAGAGAGGACTCTTTCCAAAGGGTTGGGCTGGATGGAGCATTGGGTCTTCTGACTGCCAAGTGTATCCAAACCACTTTTGAAGTTATTTACGACACGCACTGGTCCAACTGATCCAGCCGCACGTGTAAACGGATCTGTCTTTAATGTGTAGACAGTCCCTGATGGAGCATCTTGCACGCTTCCATGGTTTCCTGAGGCAAGCCCGTCCCCAGGGCCTCCATCAGGTCATAACGTTCATTTCCAGACTCAGTCTGTGTTTCTTGGTGAACTTGCTCGTTTCAGAACTGCCTGGAGAGCCACGGCACTTTTGCTGGGCTGGTTTTTGGTCGGCCCTTTACTGTGGGTTTTCGGAAATAGTACTCTTTTCAGGCTGGATTCTTTTCCCATGCTTATGTCATGATTTTAAGCTTTCCTCAAGCTTCTTCCGCCGAGGAACCTTTCCCCGTCCCGGTCCCCTCCGCAGCATCCGCAGCTGTCCCCGCTGCCCGGCCTGGCGGTGGCTGAGCCAGGTTTGGAGCTCCGCCCCAGCGTCTCCCAGGCCAGCCTCATCCCCGCGGCGCCTGCTGCTGATTGTGCCGTCAGTGCCACTCTCTCCACCTTTCTATCTCCACCTTTGCCCCCTTGCTTTTTTTATTTATTCCGCGAGGCTGTAGCCTCCTGCAGGCTTCTCTGCCTGAGCAGCTGCCATTTCCAGGCCCACCCAGGGCCGCACTCGTCTTCCTCTGTGTCAGCTGTGTTTCCGTCCTCGAAGCATCCCGGTATCCAGGGAAGATGGTTCTGGCAACCCTGGTGCTCCAGGAGACCCCGCTCTCCCTGCTGAGGGCTGAAGTGCAGTGGGACTGGGACTGAGGCTCTGGGCAATGTCCCCCTGGAGTCTAGTTGGAATCTGTGGGGAGTGTTCACAGGCCCCTCAACATCTCGGGTGCAGAGGTGAAGACAGGACCTCACTGCCTTCTCTCCCCGTAATGCCTGTTGAGGAAAGGAGTGGCGTGTGCCGTGACCAGGGAGGCCAGTGTGGATCTCTGTCAGCTCCCCGAGGTCACGTTTGTCCTACCTGAACAGTGGCTGGAGTCGAAGATGGCTCAGGGCTCAAACTCACATCTGCATTGTAGTGGGGCCACTGCGGTCGCCCTCCCCCCCCCACCCCCCGTGGTCAGGCCACTGTCCCGAGGAGGGCACCCGGATGCTCCGTGCTGGTGGGAGAGGAGCATAATGTTCCCGGTGTGACATTATGACTCCCTCAAATTCCAAATTGCATCTGAAATTTGGGGCATTCAGGAAATTTTTTATTTGAGCTGCATGTCCCGAGAGTGGAGAAAATGAGAACCATTTGTGGCTATGTGGCTTTCTTGGTGGAAAACGTCAGTACCCGGTCCAATTTTTTTTTTGGACAAGGGATTAAGGATCCGAGGTCTGTTTTGGCAGAGGGTTGGAACTTCTTTTTGGAGACGCGATTATATTTCTCATTTTGCAATTTATTTAATTTGAGGAAATTTGCTTTGGAAATGATGATTTGAGTATTCGAGTTATTGAAGAAGGTTCTCGTAGGCAAACAGTTCTCCCCACATGCCCACATTTCAGAGCAATTAGGTGAACTATGTGTTCAAACTCCTGAGCACTATTTCCAAGTAAACCAGAACACTCTCAGAATGAAAGCTGTGGCTTAAAACAAACCGAAAGAATCCTTAAATTCCATGAGAAATGGGTGATTCTTACCAAACGTTATTTTTTTTACATTGAAGGAAAAATATACATGTAAGATTTGAAAAATATTTGACCTCCGTTGGTAGGCTTTCAAAAGTTTCTCATCATTTGTGATAGAAAACTGTTTAAATACAAAATTAGGCCACTTTAGGTTGAAACTTGAAGAGAGTGTTACATTGCTTGTTCTTAAGGATGTATTTTCCTTAATCTTGCCTGGAACTTTTTGCAAAACATTTTCAACATCAATGAAAGGTGGCTTGGTGTTCTCAGAAGGAGCAGCATGCGGAAAACCAACCCGGTCCCGCTCACCTCATGAGGGGTGCCAGGTGGGAGGGAGTGGTGGCCTGCGTGGGTTGAGAGGCACTGGGCCTGGGCGGAGCTCCTGGCGTGGACACAGCTCCACGCAGTTCCGCTGTGAGTGTGGGTCTCCGTGGCCAGGAGGCCTGTGGGATTCCCTTGGGTTTGCGTTCCCGGCTTTGCCTCGAGCGAGATCCGGGACTGCGGCAGGTTTCCCAGAGTCCTCTCTGGCGACGTTGCAGTGTGGCAGAGCTGGGAGGGCGCGGGGGAGCCTCCAAACACAGCAGCCATCTGGATGTCGCCGAGCATGGATAGGGCTCTCCCCATGGTCCTCCAGCCTCCGGGGGCTGAAGGCTCATTCCCAGTGGGACGCAGAATTCCGGTGGCCACGGATCCCACTGTGTAGCCAGGCACCCGACAAAAGGACATATCAAAATAGCCCCAAATTTTGGTTTCCTCCAATTCTGTTTCTTCTCAGATTTATACAAGGAGATGGTTGCGATATTTTCTAGGCTTTTATAGAATAGTAAGGTGCCAATGCCTAGTGGTGCTCTTCAATAACACCATAAAAATGTCAGTTCACGAGCTTGCAGACCTGTCTTTTCATGTTATTGTCCAGTGGGGTAAGCATGGGACTTTCAGTAGGTGACAGTCCACATGGACGTAAAAATACTAACCCTCGGTCCCATGAAGTTTGAAATTCCAGCCCTGCTGTGGTCACATGTCCCTGTGGGGAGCAGGGAACTTTGCTACTTATCAACGTATTTCATTCAGGAGGGCACATCCGGTTCCCAGGCAGAGGGCGAGGGGGCAGTGGCCCACGCATGCGGTGATGCCGAAACCTTTCGCTGGGACACGGTTCACTTTGCTTGTAATCACATTTCATGGGTCAGTGCAAGTCACCTGTGAAACCTGACACGTGTGGACCCCCCCCCCCCGCCCCGGCAGCACTGCGAGCCACGTGGCAGCTGGGTCAGTCCTGCAGGACAGGGGTGAACGTGGGAACACCCTGAGCTGTTACAGCATCGTGTCATTTGGAAGAGTTCTGCTCTTGTCCTCAGATTCCTGTGAACAGGTGTGCCTCTGCCATGCTGTGGAAACGGTCGCTTTTCCTGATGGCCGTCAGCTCTGCCTGCTGAGCTCTCTGGAAATCATCCTGAGACACTGGTTGGGGCAGAGGAAGGGTTCTGGAGAGAAGAGTTAAGCGAGAGGTTATTAAATATGAAGTCCTCACAAGCTATTTCGGTATTTTTTTCTCTTCTCCACCTCCACCCGCTGTTCCCTCCTCCTGCTGGTGGTTGAGCAGGAGTCCTTGCTGCACACCCTGGTCCAGGTTGCTTAAACCCCTAAACCCGGCACTTGTTCTGAAGCTGCCCTCCCTGCATGCTGACCTCCCACTCGCCATTTCCGGCGGGGAGGCTGGATTTTCTCAGCTCGCTCCCTTCCCAGTGCAGAGCGCTGAGCCTCCCCCAGCCCTTGGCCCTGGTTTCCCTTCCACCATCCACATGTGCTTGCCAGCCTGCCGGTGAGTCAACAAACGCAGGTGACGTCACAGGCAGACGCAGCTGGAACCCCCGCGCGCCCGCGGCCCCTCTGGGCCGGGTGCTTCTGCACACAGTGGAGATTAGTGTTTCCTGGAAAACCCGGAGGCAGTTACTTCTGTTGTTTCGAAACAGCAGGGCTGAGCCCCAGATGCCCGGGTCTGTGGCATCTGGTCTGGGGAGGCACCGCAGGAGGGAAGGGGCGTGGGCGGGTGGTTGGAGGAGGCTGAGGTTTGTTTGTAAGTCCAGCTGGAGGTGGACGGCAGAGGGGCAGTTTGGAAAGCAGGTGCGCCCCCCAGAGACTGGGGGTCCGTGTGGTGAGAGAGTGACAGAATTGGGAAGAATCAGACGGGCGGCATTGGGAGGCCGCTAGGCCCGAACTCTGGCCCCATGCAGGGCGCACGTTGTCCTATGCACTCCTTCGGGGAAGAGCCCCCCAACGTTACAAGGTCCTGTATTCCCGCTTGGCGCTAACACCCGAGGTAAATGTTCCTTTGGGTTCCGTGGCGCCATCCCTATAAGTCGGGTGAGGCCGAATGGGAGACACAGCTGTGACTTCACAGCCTGGGTGTCCTCTCCCTTCATATTTGTCACTGGACTCTCCCCTGTGGCTGACTCTGGCTCTGCCAGGGATGAGCTGATCCAGCCCGGCGCCATCACCGCACAGAGGAAATTAAAGGGTGTCAGAGGTGATAAGGGACTTGCCCGAGGTGACGGATGGAGCCCAGGAGTGGGGGAGGCAAAGCCGGAGGGGCAGATGTCAACCCCCCAAGAAGCCCCTTCCCCTCCAGACTATGTGCAAGGAGCTGCTCTGAGGACACGTCCAGGTCAGACGGAGGCAGGCAAAGTGGCACCGCTTCCTCTTGTGCGGGAGATGGAGGCCGCAGAGTCGATGATAGGTTCTGAACCCCGTGTCTGACCAAAGAAGGAAAGTTACTTTGTGAGTCACCGAAAAGTAAGCAGAAAGAGTAAAAAAACACGCGGGGACAGATCCCTTTGGCTTTTAAACGCATCGGGCTATTTTAGGCTCCTTCGGAGCATGTCTGATGCAGAAACACTGAAACTCTAGCTGCACAGATGAAGCCTCCTTCATCCCCACCACCGCCTCTGTGGCAGCATCCACCGCTCGCCCCGGCCCCAGGATTTCTGGGGCCATCCTCTGGGTCCGCTGACCCTCTCTGGGCCTCGACTGTCCCTTACGTAACGTGTGGCCAGGCTGGAGGTCCCATCGCAGCTGGGCACCATTGCCAGCTGGGCACCATTGCCAGCCGGGCACCATTGCCAGCCGTCTTCCCATGCCCACTGCCTGCCAGGGGCACTCCCTGTGTCCTGTGCTGTTTAATCCTCGCTGGAGCGCTCTGAGGCAGGGATGCGGACCCCACTCTGCAGAAGGCGTGCCTGGGACTGAGAGGAACTGAGATAACCTTTCTGGGGGACACGTGGCTAGAAAGGTGTGCAGTAGGACTCCACGTGGCAGGTGTCTGCCTCCCAAGCAGAGTGTGTCTGCCCGCGTGCCCGATGTCCCCCCTCCGGCCACTCGAGGTCACTAGGATGATCGGATGGAATGAAGCGCAGGCAGATTCAGAAACCTGCAGCGTGCTGTATCAGCGCCAGATGGGGTCGACAAGCTGGGGGGTCTCGGCCACTTAGCAGGCCTTAGCAACGAGGCCCAAGGCATCAGTCAGGCTGTGGCATGGTGTGCTCTGCTCCACGGGCGAGGTGACAGGCTGAGCGAGGAGGAAGATGCTGGATGACCCCCTCTGGTTCTAAAGCCCAATGCCTGCCGTCTCTTCTTGCCCCTCCAGGCCCGGGTTCCTGCCCCTCCAGGTGGGGCTGGGGTTCCGTCGCTGTGGGTAGACTCCTGACTCCTGTGATGGGCTCTCCCAACCAGTGTGCTCAGAGGCCCCGGCAGGGCTGGGATTCCGTGGCCAGTGTGGGAGGGCAGCAGTGCTGACGGCTGTGTTCTTACGCAAGACCTTTCCCCTCAAGTTAACCACTCAAAACGCATGTCAGTTGAACACAACTTTATGTATATGGTGACGCTTCTGGACTTCCTGCACTTGGAAATGACTGTGGTGGGGAAGAGTGTGTGTGTCGGGGGGTCCCTGCCTAGAGGGACAGCGCTCAGGTGGCTGGCAGGAATTTCCCTAAGAGGGAAATGAAACCCCCGGGAAACCCCAGCCTCTCCCATTCTTCCCAGCTTCATTAAAGAGACAGACCAGAATTTCACTATGCTTTTGGTAAAAGCTAAATGTATTGGGGTGACACTCTTAATAAAATTACCTAGGTTTCAAGGGCATGATTCTATGATACGTGGCCTGCACACTGCACTGTGTGACCCCCACCCACAGTCCAATCTCCTCCCGTCACCGTGTGTTTGACCCCTTCCCCCTTTACTCCCCCACCTCCTTCCCTCTGGTCACCCCCACACTCTTGTCTGTGTCTGTGAGCTTTTGGCTCGCTGAATGAGGAGCCTTGCGATTATCTTATGATCTAAACTAATATTTTGTGGCTGGGGGTTATGAATGAGTCTTCTTTTGCAGGTGCCCTAACCTCTGCTTGGTTCTTGGAGCCTCAAATGATGGCATGACTCTCACTGAATTGAAGTTTCTGCTGCTGCATTAAAATTGTCTTTTGATGCAGAAGCCCCGGATAGGCATGCTGGGTCTTGTGATTGTCATTTAAATGAATGTATCATGTTTTAAAATTAAAAATGGCTATCTTGTCCTGGCACTGTGAAAGCCATCACAAAATTAATGGTACCGTGTGAGATAGGCATTTCAATTACCTTCCGTGGGTGTTGGTCAGATAAGCGCTGAGATTGATGATTGTATTCTGAAATCTTCATTAGGGTGAGTCTCTGCTGCTTTGGGTAACTTAGCAAGGGGTTTCCAGCCCCTGGGAAGCACGGCTTCCGAGTCGGTCTAGCAGGAGGCCTCTCTCTTGCTGAGGGCCGACGTCGGTTTCTGTCCGCCTTTGCCCCACTGAGAGTAACCTTGTGTGAAGTCTGTTCAAGGTTCCCAGTCAGATGTAACTTCTGTGCATCGCTTCATCTGTTCCATGACGTTGCTAATGTATCTTGTGTTTAAAGTTACAAAGTCACCCGTTTGTGGGAAAAGTATTGAAAGCAGCCTTGCCTGCAGACTACCCCTTCTGCCAACAGAAAACGAGTGATAACTGCTTAGCCGTCGGATACGTATTTCTGCAGGTTTTCATGGGGTTGTGCCTGCCCATGTATGCATGCAAATGGACATGCCTACGGTCAGACGTACCTACACACATTCCTCTTCCTCCCCGGTCACTCCTTCCCTGCCCTCTGGGCTCACCTCCTGAACACGAGCGCTGTGATAGCGCCAGAGGAGAGAGGCCGCTCCATGTGCTGGGCTTTATGGCGTTTCTCCCCCTGCACAGCGCCTGGTGCAACACATTGTCCTGTCCCTGCCGCCCCTCGCCCACCACCAAGGTTCAGCAAAGGCAGGCTGTGCTTGCTTGCCTGTGTCCCCAGCAGCCACACCGGGACTCCACCCAGAACAAGCCCCCAGGTTTGTAAAAGCCACCAGGATGCTTCTGCCCCATCCCAATGTCCCTGGAGATGGGCCCTGGCCCTCTGTGGCTTCGGGCTCCAGTGGATCCTGAGTGTGAGCTTCCCTGTTCGGCTGTCTGGGGCGAGACTTCCCCCGCAGGAGTTCTGTGTCCTTTCCACCCCACCTGACCTCGGTCTCCTGGGATTTCCCGAAAAGCGTCGGCATGGTGGCGGGGTACCGGAGCGATATGTCGGTGTCGTGGTGCCTCCGTGGTGAGGTCCGTGGGCCTCGCCCCCTCTCCTCTCTGCTTCCTGTCCAGCATTTTGGAAATGCCCTCAGGGCCCGTCCGCAGTTCCTTTGGTTTGTGTTGTAACTCAGAAGATAATTTTTCTCCCAGTGTTGCAGTAAGTGTTCTTTACAATGACATCACGGTCACCTCAGTGCTCTCGGTCTGATGCCGCCCCTTCACAAAGCACCTCCTTCTGCGTCTGTGGGCCGCTCAGCCTGGACCGTGGGGGGCCAGTTAATGGTGCAGGTCCCCTCCAGAAGTTCAGGTGATGACTTGACTTCACCTGATGGGTCTGAATGTCACTGTCCCCGATACGTATTTGTGTGATGTTTGAAGGTGGCTGAATATTGTCTGTTTCCTTGTTCAGTGTCTAGGTTAACTGGACGTATACAACAAGCAGTAGTAACTTCTTAAGGGGGCCTGGCCCTCCAGCATCTGAAAATGATGTCTTCATTGCTGTTAGAAGCACGTGGTGGCTCAGTGGCATTGTTATTATCATGGATACGTGTTTGTCATACAGCACCGTGTTTTTAATGTGTGGCTGTAGGAAGGGGAGAATATTTTCTACCTGGCGATTGAAGACATAGACACGGACACGGAGCTGCTGATCGGCTACCTGGACAGCGACATGGAGGCTGATGAGGACGAGCCGCCGGTCGCCACGGGGGCCCAGGACGGGGAAGGTACACACGCTCCAGGCGGTTGGCACCTGGCAGGACCGGTGCTCCCTCCCTTTGGGATCTGAGAGAGCGGGAGTGGGGGAGGGACAGCGCAGGGTCGCCTTGTCTGGGGTTTGCTGTGCACTGCTCTTCCGGGGGTTGGGGAGCAGGGCCTCACGCCCAGCTTTCTTCCAGCAGGAGGAGCAGGCTGGCATGTCAGGGTTGGGGCGCGCCCTGCGTCATTGCCATGGTCTCAGGAAGCTCTGTAGTCTTCTACATGAATTCTCCAGGAATTCTCCCTGGCATTGGCTGGGAATGTAGGCGTGTTCTCGGCTCGGCCGTCTGACGCGTGTCTCCTTATTTTGCTCGGAGAGTTATGGGGAAGCCAAGGGCAGGCTTGCTGCTCTGCTTTGCAGAGACACACGGCACTGTCTGGAGGGTCAGAGGCTGAGTGATGGGAACTATTTTTGCATTGTTTTGTGTTTTCTTTCTTTTTGCGTTTATTCTCTGCCTCTGTTGCCCCCAAGTATGTTGTTAATTGTGTCCCTTATTTAAACTTAAAATCTACCAACAAATCACTACCCCTATTTTCTTTCATTAACAAAATATCCATTTTCTTTTTTTGTGTGTGTGAAAAGAATCAACAGAAAATGGGTTTTTAAAACATATGATTTAGGTCCTTAGAATGCAGCTATTTTTGTTTTAGACTTTGGAGTTTGGTTTAACCAAACCCAAACCAAAACAACCAAACCACCAGCAGAGGAAACAAAGAAAACCACCCAGATGTCCCACAAAGGAGTTTTGTTCAATCAGTTATGGTGCCTCCGTGTAAACTTTTTTTTCACCTTTCCATTTTAAATGGGACGGAAGGGCAGTAGGCCACACTGCGTGTAGGGTGTGACTGAGTGTGGCAGCTTGTGGATGGCGCGTGACACCGGTGTGCAGAGCCTGCACCTTCAGCATCACGGGATTGCTGGTCACATTTGTCTTGTCCACACTCTCTGCGTTTCCCACATCTCATCTCCGTGATGTGGTCACCAGAAAAACATGTGCTGCGAACACACACCTGGGGATGCAGGCTGTGGCTGAGGGTCCGACCCGCCGGTGGCAGCGGACCGCCTCTGCTGCTGCATCCCGACCTGCTCTGTGTGTGGGTCACCTCCCGGGGACGGGACGTCCCCCTCGGTGATTCAGCAGTTATTCTCGGCTGGGTTTGTCTCTCTGTGCAGTTAACCGTGACCTCAAGATGACCCATTTCAGGGAAAACTTCTGTTTTCCAATTCTGCAATTGCGATATAATAGCTCTTTGAAGTGAACAGTCAGTACCACAGGGAGAATTAAAAATTGTTGACTTTGTAATAATTTGGTAGAACCCAAGTGAAATGATTAAAAAAACAATGTATTTCTCTCTAGAAACACTTCCCATTATTTTTCATGGATAACATTATTAATATTCATAACGATTATAAGACTCTTCAGTGCTAATGCCATTAAACAGAATTAATGGGATTTTATTTATTTATTTATTTATTTATTTATTTAAAGAGAAGAAGGGAAGAGGAGGAGAAAGAGGGAGAGAAACATCAATGTGTGGTTGCCCCTCATGCATCCCCTACTGGGGACCTGGACCACAACCCAGGCATGTGCCCTGACTGGGAATCGAACCAGCGACTCTTTGGTTTGCAGGCCAGCACTCAGTCCACTGAGCCATACCAGCCAGGGCAAAATTAATGGGATTTTAAAATGAGGGGCATCCTGGGCGGTGCCTGTGACTTTCGTCCTATAACCCTGCGCCCTTCTGCACTGGCAGACTGCTTTGGCTGTGCCGAGGACCACGCCTGTCCGCAGTGCGAGTCCAGCTTCGCCAGCGAGGAGGTCCTGGCCGAGCACCTGCTCAGCCTGCACCAGATGCCCGGCGAGGAGAAGGAGTCCAAGTGCAAGGGCTGCGGGAAGACCTTTCCAGTGAAGCAGGCCTTGCAGAGACAGTGCGTACTGGGGTGGTTTGGAAGCTCCGAGCGGGCCTTCCTCCCCCTTGGGTCCTAACCTGCATGCATGTGTGTGTGCGTGTGTGTGTGCGTGTGA
Organism: Tonatia bakeri; assembly: GCA_004024845.1. Classification (NCBI taxonomy): domain Eukaryota; kingdom Metazoa; phylum Chordata; class Mammalia; order Chiroptera; family Phyllostomidae; genus Tonatia; species Tonatia bakeri. The sequence continues at coordinate 113,787 of PVIA01002840.1, read as the reverse complement.
GAGGCAGAGACAGAGGGGGAAGGTCAAGCGTTCCAGTGTCACTGCCATCAACTCATCTTTCCTTCGTTTGGGAGGTTGACTTTTGAAACGTCCTGGTTGGGAATTTAACCAGCAAACAGTGCTTATGCGAATCTGTCCTTTGTCCACTTCCTGTCAGTAAATCATCGGATTACTCTTCTGGAATTAGATATGCAAAAGGTAGCGAGTGTTCTGAGGCCGAGGGGCAGGTGCCAGCCACCTGCACCCCCAGGAGAAGCGTGAGGGCGGAGCGGGCTCAGAGCAGAGAGTGAGAGAGTGCAGGGCGGCGTGGGGGGGGCAGTGTCTGCTTCCCAGCGCCTTTGGAGGGTCATTTAGAGGGACGCGCAAGGATGTAAGCGCCCGTTACCCCTTCATTCGTGTATTAACAGCACATGAAGTTATTCTTTTCCTGAAGCAGCTTACAGTACCGAGAATTATTAAAAGTGAGAAAGTGGGTACACATATTTGCAAACTTTTATTTTTAACAGAATGTCGCTTTGCATATGAGCAAGGAATCTTTAACATAGACTTCATGTTTTGCTTTTTGTTTTAGTCATTAAAGTAAAATTCTGACATTTGCCACGTTTGAAATATGCCACACGTCATAGGAAGACTATCGCCATATGCTGTATGCCTCCATTTTGGCTTAGATGAAATTTGAGATGAAAAATTTCTGCTCGAAACTTAAACTGAAATATGTTAAACTTTTGTAATAACAAGAGATTAAACATTTGGAAATTCTGTTACAAGCGCTTTGAAAAAAACAAGGGCTGTACACTTTAAGTAGACTTTAAAACTGCATTCCAATCAGCTTTTGTTGAATTTAGTATTATCTGTTCTACACCAAAGACACTTCTGCTGACAGTCTTCAAGGGCACACGACAGGGTGGAGAAAGAGGTCACTCACATGACCATATTCAAAGCAGAGGTGTTTTCGTGACATTCGACCTTGGACTTGGGTTTTCGTTACTCATCTTCTCTGCTTCCCCAGCGTTCTACAGTGTCCCACAAAAAGCTGTCCGAAGGATTCTTCCAGAAGTTTCCAGTGCTCCGTCTGTGACTCCCCCTTCAGTTCGGTGTCCAGGTCTGTGTCTGCGTGGGCAGTGGGACATTTTGGGGAGCCCACGTTCAGGGTCTTTGTGAGTTAGCACCGGGGGCTCCAGAATCGAGCCACTTTTTTTCTTACCCATCCAGGTGACGCATGTGGGGACCCTGAGCTCGGGCTGGGGGCATGTGTCACAGTTCCTCCCCCAATCCCCCCGCACCTCCCCACCCCTTCCCCTGTCCTGCAGTTGTGAGCAGCACCAGGAGACCTGCCGGAGCAGAGCCAGGTTCGTGTGCAAGGCCGGCAGCTGTGGGAAGAGGCTGAAGAGCAGAGACGCCCTGAGGAGACACCAGGAGAACGTCCACGCCGGTGAGAAGTGGCGATGGTCTGCCGTTGTCGCTGTGGGGCGGAGGGCGGGCCTCTCCCTCACGGAGCGCACAGACAGGGGCTTTGGCCACGACAGCTTCCTGCCCCCCGCCACTGTTTCCTTGTTGAGTTGATTTCAGCAGAGTTTGTCATTTTCCCGTCTGAGTCCATCAAGACCGGAGACCTGAGTGGGGTACAGCTGTGCTTGGTGGTCCGATGTGCCAGGAGTTAGTGTCTCTGCGTGTTTGCTATGCTTCACCCTGTGGCATGTCCCTTTCAGCAGACTGGGACTGTTCAGGGGCGCCCCTGCCTTCATCATTTTATGGCAGAATTCTGGTTTTACTGCCTCGACCTCTCCTGTGTTGGGGAAATTGCCAGCCGACTGAGTTTTGAGGTAGGAGTGGATGAGTAGAGCAGATCCTATCAGTCCTTTCTCACGGCTGGATAAACAAGGAGGCATCCGTGAAAGGGGACTGTCACTCAGGTGTCACCTGCTCATCCCCGGGGGGGGGCTCTGGTCCCTCTTCTGTACCCACACTTTCCTCAAGTGCTTCCTGTCACCCTTGGCGTCCGGGAAGATGGTGGAGTGGTTTTCCCAGACACCAGGGCCCTGGCTGTCTCTTTTCCCGTCCCGGGGCCTCGAATTCGGGAGACAAGGGTGTCAGCCTCATTCCCCCGTGGTGTCCTCAGATGCGGAGGTCCTAGACTACGGCAGGAGTGTGCATGCCGGCCCGCACGTGGCCCCCGGTCTGGGCGGCACAGTGGGTGTGCGCACTCAGTGAGCATGCAGGTGGGAGCAGGGACAGCTTCACAGAACAGCAGTGGGGTGGCACCCGCCGCGCTGACGCTCAAGGTGCCGATTCTTCCCCTGGAGCGACATGGCTGACTGAAGGGAGCCAGCACGTTTTTCTTTTCTTTTCTCATTGTCGTTCAAGTACAGCTGTCTCCATTGTCCCACCACCAACTCCCCCCAGCCCCTCCCACCCCCACCTCCCACCCTCAATCCTTCCCCCCTTTGGCTTTGTCTGTGGGTCCTTCGCACACGTTCCCAGGGGACCCTTTCCCTTCTGTGCTCACTGCCTCTGGGCTTCCCCTTGGCTGGCGAAGGAAAGCCCGGCTTTTCGTTAGACCTGTTTCCATAGACTTTGGAAAAGCTGTTGTGTTTGAAATGCTGTTCTTAATTTTCCCCATCTCGGTCTGTAATGTATTAGAACAAATCTCTCTTGTCATTTGTAATGTTCACTCTGCTGAACTAAGTGGAAAGCCAGATGCCCGCGGAAACTGCTTTTGGAAACTTGGGTTCCCGTGCTCCACGGGGCACGTGGTCTTCAGGCTGAATCACATACGCATCATTTCTTTGAGGCTTCTTGTGATTGGCCTCGGATACCATCGCATTACTCCTTCGGGAAATGCATGGTGATTCTGTAGGAAATAGTTTGCAATGTGAAGTTCTGACTTTGCCGTGCTGTGGGTCGTGTAAACCGTGGGGCTCTCTGCCTGCAGGCAAATGTCGCAGTGCCCCCCTCTCGCTGGGGCGGGCTCATGGGCTGTCTCATTCCTCACCTCTCTCTGTGCCCCACCCCCCCGTGACCTGTACAGACTCTTGGAGGAAAGAATGTTCCATATTCCGAAGCAGAGCAGAGCTCCCACTCGGGGTTGTAGAACCGTGTACTAGAAAGGCAAGTCTTCTAGGAAAGATAAGGTCTTGCAGCTTCTACCGCTGATGATGACAAATGGTTGTTGTTAGTGGTTTGGGTTGAAGATGCTGAGAAGAGAGAAGCTGCATTTTCAATAAGCACCACATGTTTCCATAGAAACCGTCCATGTGGTGGGCAGGTTCTCAGACGGGCTCCAGAAGCATGCGCAGCCCACCGGGTGCTGGAACTTGCAGTAACTGAGTGACTGGGTATATGTCCTGTCCCACTGTCAATTAACCTTCCTGTGCAAGTCCTGTGTTCCTACCAGGTGAACCTGAACACGGGAAAAGGAAAGCAGGATAAAGGCCAGTTTGGGCTTGGTAGGGGCTGTTGTCCCTGAGCCCAGGTGCTGGCAGTGAGGCGAGCACCTCCACGTCACCCAGCGGGAAACACCGGGAAGGGGCTCCGCTCCCCACCCCCTCCTTGGCTCCGGTTCCGTGGAAGCCACCTGTGAGGTTCCGTGTGTGTGGGAGGCGGCTCGGGTGGGCCGTCGTACCCTGTGCCCGAACTGCTCCTCAGAGGGGCCGGGACCCCAGGTCCGGGATGAGGAGCGGGGGTGTGAGCAGGGAGACGCGGGAGCACTGCCACTGGTGCCCTCTCTGTCCTCACGTAAATCGCGACGGCCTTCGTTTCCGTTCCAGGAGATCCCAAGAAAAAGCTCGTCTGTTCGGTGTGCAGCAAGAAGTGCTCTTCAGCCTCCAGCCTGCAGGAGCACAGGAAGGTCGGTAAGCACAGGCGAAGGCTCCTCAGAGTGGAAGGTTTTCTGAAGTCGTTCACGGAGTCTGCCGTGGGCATGGACGGTGGTTTTTTGTATCGCAAAGACAGAGCTTGTCGTGAACTCAGACACAAATGGGGTCTAACCTGCGAGACTCCTCGCAGAGAAATGGTGCTTCCGAAGACTGTTTGGAGTTACCGTTCGAACCTGGTAGAAATGTGTCTTGAACGCAGCGTCCTGCCTGCTGAGTCCTCACCTACAAGCCCCATTGGCTGCTGGTAGTTCAGACCTTGGCAGGTCCCCACCCTGCCTGGGGGTGGTGGAGTGTGGCACCTAAGTGGTCTCTGTGGGCTACCAACAACCAATCGATGAGCTCAGTGCGGCATTTCCTCCATAACAACGGAGTTCCTCTGACTGAGCCTTTCTGAAGCCGCAGGCAGCTGTGACTGACCTTGTATAGTTGGGGACATCTAATGTCTAATAGAGGTTGGTTGCAGTACTTCTCATTGCCAGTAGGTGGTGCTCTAAGATGATGCCGAATTACATTTTCAGCCAGTGTTGCAATAAGGTACACAACTATCCTTCCAGCAAATTATTTAATTTGGGACTTGACATTTAAGGTGTTACCCTCCCTATCAATTTAGTGCAGTGGACATTTTATGAAATGCACATTACTGGGCATCAGGCATAAATAAATAGCGTTACCTATCATTTCCACTCTATATTTGATTATTTTTTAAACCTTTTAAGAGTTTTAAAAATAACTTTGGTCTAAATTTTCCACAGTAAGTAAGATGCAAAAATGCTTTTGTGCATAGTAAATACTTCTATTTTATAATCTGGGGACTCTGTTCGATTTAACATTTAAAAATGTTTTGTGTTTCAGAAGCCATGAGCATTAAGGAATAAACAATTGTGATTATTATTGTACTGCAGTATTTTAACAGTTCCCATTTATGTATGCATTAATAATTTTTTGCATTTTATATGCTAGTAAAAGCTTAGCATTAAAATGAAAATAAAGTAAACGTGGCTTCCTCTGGGTGTGGCTGAAGAGGCGCATCCTCTACTGTGGAGGATCTGGTCGTTAGAAAGGTGTTGTGATGTGGAGAGAAACACAGGGTTGGAGAATAGAAGTCTGTTGTCACTGTCAGTGAGGTAACAGCACCGGCGGCAGTAGGGGGGGACCCGCCGAGGCCTCGGCGGGGCTCTCCGCTGGGGGAGGGGGCTGCCTCTCCAAGGTCTCAGGCTGGGGTCGTCCTTCTGTGCCAGGCGGCGCTCTCCCTCTGCTGCCCGGGCGGACCCCACACTGCTCTCTGAGGGGCCACGGAGGTCTCCGGACTCCACACCCCCACTCCCACTCCTGCCCCGGTCAGATGAGATGCCCCTGGTCTAGGGGTGGAAGCCAGACTCTTGGAGTGGCATCTTCCTGCTTCTGCCTCATTCTCTGCCTTTTCCCAGCTTTTCACAACTGAGTTTTCAGACTCACTCAGGGTTGGTTCTGCCCGAAGCAGAGGGCGGGTCGGCAGCCTCCCCCCTGCCGTGTGGCTGTGCCCAGCCACACTACTGCAATTTAGTAGACTTAATATAACACACTACTGCAATTAATGTAGACTTAATATAACACACTACTGCAATTTGTTTCCAGAAAGGGTAGATTTAACATCCACTGCATCAGTCAACAGTATTACACACTTAAGCAGTGTGTACTCTTATGTGCTTGTAATGACATGTTCTCACTAGGTGACGATGCTCGTTGCAATGTCAGCTGATACCGGGTAGAATGGACACATCAGGGCTGAGCTATAACGTACAGTTTGGTTATAGCGGCCGCAGGTGTCTGCACGCGTACACTTTTATTTGCACCCTGTGTAACTTCCTCAGCTTTGACAGCTGACGTAACTGTCGGTTTAACCTTCTACAGATTCACGAGATATTTGAGTGTCAAGAATGCATGAAGAAATTTATCTCAGCGAATCAGCTCAAACGTCACATGATCACTCACTCAGGTAAAATGCACTTGTTTTATTTACATGGGAATCAGGACAGACACCCACCCTGTCCTTGTGAGCAGCTCAGAGCGGGGCTCGCGGGAGCCCTGGCTGTTAGTTTCGGCTCAGCCTGTCGCGGCCAGGTGATTTCGAACAAGTTACGTGACTTCCCCAGACCTCAGTGTGTTCATAAAGCAAAGGTGGCTGGACCACATGCTTTGGGAGGTCTTCAAAGCCACTGTTTAACCTGTCCCTCCGTCCTCCTTGAGCCTCGGTGTCTGTGCTGCTCTTCATGTGTGGAGTGGGCTCCTTCACGTCAGGGTGGCTGTGAAGGTGGGAGCTCCGAACGTGCCACTGCAGCGGGGGTCCAATGCTGAGCAGCGAGGCAGCGGTTCTGCACAGCTCCTGCGTCTGGGGCGGGGGGCTTCGGCCTTCTAACCGCAGCACTAATGAACCTTAGTGGGAGGTGCACAGATGCGGTGTGAGACTCCTGAGTTTTTAAACCCATAGCGTCATTTTAAGCAAGTTTGAATCATACATAGGTCTGCCACACAGATTTTTTAAAAAATCAGCTCTGAAAGTAACTTTTGCCCTAGAAAGTCTCTTTCCAGGGTTTAGGATGTCCATGGGAGGCCATCGGAGCCACAGGTTTCTGAGCATCCCCTCCCTTTGGAGACGGAGTGTTTTGGTAAACGTACGTGGGAGACCAGGAACGAGCGCCCTTCAGGTGTGCTCCGTTTGGAACAAAGGGCATTTTTTTTTTGCCTTGTTGTCAGCATTCCGAGAACACTGTGTCCCTGCGGGTTTCCCACGCCCACCTGAGTGGGTAGTTCCTGTGCAGACCTGGGAGCCCTGTCCGCATGCGGTCCGCTGGGCCGAGCCAGGGCAGGCACATCCCCTCTGTCCATCAACATCGGACCCTCCTCGCCTCAGAGCTGGGCCGATGCACACTCACGCCTGTGGGCAGGGTTTCGTTCGGAAGCAGGGTTTCTTCACTGAGTTCCAGTCTTTGTACCCGAGCTGCCAGGACACTTAAAAGAGAACAATGATTAAAATAAAATTAGAAAATAAAAGAAAAGGAGAATAATTGAAAGCTAAGGAGATACCAAATTTTTCAGACTATAAGATTGACTCCGTGCCCCCCCAAGTTTGGGAGGAATAATGGTTGTTAATGCTGCTGCTGAGTTCTGTTTACATTTACATTGGTGAAATATTATGTTATTTATGTTATTAAATATTTTACCACAAAAAAAGAGCAAACTTGCCACGTGACTGTGCATAGGCTGGTGTTGGTGTGGGTGGGTCCGGGGCCAATTTCGTTCAGTCTGTGGGTCCCGCATTGGCTGCCGTCCCCGTGAGGAGTTGGACGAGGGGAGGCTGTCTCTGTCTGTCCTTTACTCCACGTAGATCAGATGAGACTGTGTCCACTCGTTTTCCGTAGAGAAGCGGCCCTATACATGCGAGATTTGTCATAAATCCTTCAAGAGGCTCGACCAGGTGGGCGCCCACAAAGTCATCCACAGCGAAGACAAGCCCTACAAGTGCAAGCTCTGCGGAAAGGGGTTTGCCCACAGGAACGTTTACAAGAATCACAAGAAGGTAAAAGCTTGTCATGGGGTCGCTGGCTTTTCTTGCCGATTTGTTGGTGTGATTTCCCATGGTTTGTCTTTTAAAGGAGGTTCTGTGTGTGAGGTGCGGGCTGTCCCTGGGACAACTAGAGAAGATCTGGTGGTGATTTCAGCCCCCTCAGGCCATGTCTGCAGGACCCTGTTTCTGCCTTCCATTCTCTGCTGAAGCCGCTGTCCCCGCAGGCAAACTGTCATCCAGCCCCCCTGAGGCTTGGACTGATTATGCAGTTCTGTGACCTTGGACATGCCTGAGGGGTGCAGGGCCCCTCCCTGGGGGAGTCCTAGGCACCCTGACTGGACCTCTTCTCTGTGCTCTGTGCCTATTGCAAACACCACTCCTGCTGTCCACTCTATACTGATGAACTCCAAGTGATTTATCTTTTTAACCTCAAGCTTCAGACCCCACTTACGACTGCTTATTTGGTATGTAACTGGGCACCTTTTCGACCCAGTGAATGAACCACGTCCCAGAACGACCTTTCATCCTTCCTGCCTCCGATGGCCTCTCCTTAGGAGTTCCCTATTTCTGCTCGTCACTGGGGCCCAGCCCAGTCCCTGCGTCTCTCTTAGTCTCAGCCCCTGTCGGACGTCACCAGGCCCTTCTCAAAGGTCCTCCCTCTGCACAGTCTCGCCGCTGTCACAGTCCCGTGTCACTGTCCCCGCCGGGGGCTGCTCATCGTCATTATACTCTTGCCCGTCACTCCCCCCTGCAGGCCCTCCTGCCAGGTAAACTGACCTGGAGCACACCTGGTTTGTTCCGCTTGTGTTCCCCGGGTCTCAGCCGATTCCCGAAGCTGAGGGAAGTCACGGTGCCCACGCCCTGTCACCCAGGTCCCCACGCCCTGACCGCAGCGAGCCTCTGCGGCCTCCTGGGCTTTAGTCTCTGCGTCCCCACCCCTAACACAGCCTGACACTTGTCCTCGTTCGGTGTGACCCCCCTAACTTCCCCCTCCTCCTGTCTGATGGAACTCTCTTCACCTTGTCATCCTGTAGCTGTCTCTGTCGACCTCTGTTTGTGTTTTGTGTTAGTTTCACCTTACCACTTTGGGTCTGCAATACGTGGTGTTCGAATCGAATTCACAGCACTTGTCCCATGAGACTTGGCATCTTAGAATTGTGTGTTAAAATGTATTTGTGATATGGTCAATATTTCTTACTGGTTTTGGTTGATAGAAGCACGCTGCTAAGTAACACGTGCACACCGTCTTTCAACATGACTGGTTACTTACTTCCGACTCCCCAAAAGCTTGAACGCGGGGAGTCTGCTGTTGGCATGAAGCCTCACCAAGGACGTAACAGGCAGCTCACACATGTTTTGTAGGTTGTGTGTGTTGTATAGTGTATTCTCACAATAAAGTAAGAAGAAAAAATGAAAAGAGAAAAGAAAATGTTAAGAAGACCCTAAGGAAGCACAAATTCATTTACAGTACTTATTGCACGAAAATCCACGTGTGAGTGGACACATGGACACATAGAGTTCAGGTCTGCGTTGTTCAACGGTCCGCTGTAGTTATTTCGATATTTTTGCAGAAACTTTCAAAGACATCTTTTTTGAAATCATTTAAAAAGGTATCATTTCAGTTTCAGTCTAAAAAGAAAAAAAGGCAGATTTACCAGAGAACGAGCGGGCTGGATTGCAGGGGTCCCAGATCGACTCTGCCGATTTCCTCGCCACCGCTGTCCACCCACCACACCCTGTGTGCTGGGGCAGCAGCTCCCCGCCCACCTCTCCGGAACCGCCTCACTGTCACTCTCCTCCGGCCAGTTTCCTGCTGGTCTCTGGAACTCGCTCGTGCTCTCTGTGGTGACACAGATCGACCCACACCGAGGAGTGTTTCACGTTTCGGCCCAGGCTGTCTGCAGCGCCTTCTCTCCTGTCGGCTGTAGGTCCGGGGGGAGGGCCAGCGCCATCTCGGGAAGGACCGCAACTGCGGTTTCCTAAGTGGGAGGCCACACAGCCCCCTCCGCAGCCTAGCGAGCTGCACACTGGGCCGTGGTCCCAGCACGTGTCTGCCGGGGTTTCGGGGGACTGTCTGAGAGTCTCCAGGGTCCTGTGGAAGCAGCAGATCCACTTTTCTTCTGTCATTGTTCGCAGTGGCCAGTGAGGACACGGAAAATTTAAGGATGTGTAAGGAAAGCAGGGAAAACCATTATGACTCACACCGAGCCCCATCACGTAGCATGGCCCGAAGCTGGTACTGTAAACCAATGAACTCTTTTTGGTTTTTGATTATGCAACCTCTGCGTTTTTATTGTGCTTATTTGATTTATTTTGGGGGTTAAAATGTTAAACCTCCCAAATAGGGGGCTAAATGTTAAAATAATATTCAGATTTGCTGGGAAAGTGAGTATCACCTTTCACTGCTTTTCTGATAATACGTAGTGAGATTGTGAGGAGGGATTTCTGTTCTAAAATCGGGTTACTCGCTCCACCCTCTTGCCAGTCACACAGGACAACATCGGTCTTCCCGCCCCCAGACCCTTCCTGGGGTTCTTTGACCTGATTTGTAGTTGTAGCGTAGGAGCCAGCCAAAATGAGGAGGATCTGAACTCAGGTTCTGTAAATCACGACTGGAGAGGTGTTTCAGAACCACGGAGACAGAAACGTCTCCATTCGTCCTCATCCTCCACTTTGTTCCCTGTCCCCCCTGATGCGAAGCAAAATTGGGATGAGGGGACCCGCCTCCTACAGGCCAGATGACTGGGTGGATTGGACCAGCTGAGACTCTGGAGCTGGTGGTGCACGCTCGGTGGTAGAGCACGCACAGGGCTTTAGTCCTGGTGAAGCCATGAACCAGCTCCTGGGGACAGAGGTGTGTCTAGTCCAATAAAAGCCCTTTTTTCTGGGCCCTTTAATAACCTTCCAGAGGTGAACTTTAAGAGGTCCATTGGGACCTCTGGTCCCACCCTCTCTTGGAATAATTCCATTGGGCCTCGGGTGGTGATGTGTCCTGCTGTAGTCTGGGCCGTGACGACTCTGTGGGTCTTGTGAACAGTTTAAGGGGCAATGAACAGCCTGTAAACACAGCACAGGAAACCTAAGAGGGAGGGTCATTCAGTGAAATGATGTGTCAGTGTGTGTGTTGGATTTTCGTTGTAGAACGTATGTCTTCGGTCCTGGTCAAGCAGTTTGAGAGACAGTGCGGATCAGGCAAGTCTCTCTCTGAGTAGATCATGGGTCAGGATCTAACGCCATAATATGTGCCATAAGGGTTACAAAGCATCAAACAAAAACGGTCCCTGACCCTCTCCTAGGAAGGTGCCCAGGGGGCCGTTGTCTGCTCCAGCTTTGCCTTTGGTTCTCGTCTCCTCGTTTGCCACCGCAGGAGTCGTGAGTGGTGCTCCACGGGGCCGTGGTGCCCAGTTACCTCCCTCTGCTGTCCAGAAACACGGGACCATGCCGGGTGCTACCTGGACCGTTGGTGAAGGGACATGGTTGCTATGCCTATGCACGCAGAGAGCTTCGCTGAGCAGGAGAGGGGGAACTTGTGGGGTTGGGTGGTTGATTTGAAGCAGCTGGCGCAGAGGCCAGCCTGTGAGCTGTGGGCAGCACGGTGCCTGCAGCCTCCGTGGTTGGGACTTCAAGGTCTCCTTGCAGGGCGGGAGGGGGGCAGTCCTGAGTGGGGGTCTCAAGTGCTGCCTGGGAGGAAGGCTTCTTCTGCGTGTCTGAGGTTGTTCCCCCTTCCGTGAGCAAACCCGCCTTGCCCTCTCGAGGGTTTGCCTCAGGCCCGGGGGATCTCAGTAGCCGGCTCCATGGGTGACGGCTTTGTACCCAGGGAGTCGTCCCTTCGAGGGGGTGCTGGGTTGGGCTTGGCCACATGAGGCTCTGATTCTGCAAGAACGTCGCCCAGATTTTATCATCGTCATTCTCCGTGTGGCACGGACTGCCTCTTCCTGTCCTGAGCTTAAGGAAACGGGTTTCTTCCAAATCTCTCCAGTTCCTGCTCGTTCAGTGAGAAGGAGCCTCGGGAAGAAGCTGATTATGGAGCCGACAGTGAGAATTTAATTCAGGCCTGTAAGCAGCCACACAGCACACACTTTATGTGGCGTCAGCGTCATTATGTGACCCGGCGGGACGGTGCTATGCTTATGATACGCAGGCTGGAGACTTTCATGACAAAACTCTTAAAAAAAAGAGTAGTTCTAACACATATTTATGGGTATTTTCTCCAGGTTTATTTTTATCACGATGTATTTCCTCTGAACTTTATGGAAGTTTTCTTGCTTTCTACGTGACCTGAAGAAGAATACCGCTCCCAGTAAATTCCGTCACTGTGGAGCGATGGATATTACTGCTGGTCCAGGTTTTCATTTTTAATGGCAAATGGCCCTCATGAACCTTGTATTCTGCTCTCGTGAAATTAATATGTGGTGTGTGTGGCTAGCAATATGCTAATTTGGTAATTATTATATAAGAATCATGCTTCAGACCTGCTGAGGCGTTTTCGGGACATTTTATTAGGTGCTACGACACTGTGACAAGTTTGCTTGTGTTTCCTGCACCTGCAGCAGCAATCGGACTCGCTGTGCAAAGGGACCCGTTTCGCTGCCCAAGTCCGAGGACGCATTCATTTGCTGCCGGCAGGTATCAGCATCCTTGGCGGCTTGGCATCGATGCAGGGACGTTCTTCTGTAGCTCAAGGGTTGTGCCATTCACGTCCGGGAAGGGCTTGTCTGCCTTTGCAGCTGGTCTTCTTGTAAAAAGCTACATTGTATCTGGTCCTTGTAAAATGTGTCTTGGAGACAGAAGACGTTGATCCACCGACCGCAGCGTTTTTCCTGCACCTTCCTCAGCTCAGGAGGCCCCCGAGGGTCTTCCCCACTGAGACTTCCACTCGTGACATCCTTGCTGTTCACTCAGTGGTGTCCCAGTCTTGTGACCAAGGAGGCTGTTCACCTGGCTGTGCGCCCGCCGATCCCCACATCTGACATGCTGTTGGCCTCAGCTGGTGTCTCTGTGTGCTGGCTTTGGTTCGCAAGGCACTTTGCTGCCCCGGTTCTTCCAAAATCAAGCTATTAGTCACACCCCACCCCACTCCACCACCGCCGGTTGTTTTGCCCTAGCCTGGGAGAAAGATAGGCATGAGTTGGGGGGTGGTGTGTAATATTTCTGGAAGCCCAAAGCAACCCGGTGTTTCAAACCTTTTCCCTTGCATTTTAAAATTTAATTCTTTCTCTCATATGAATACCTGGGTTTCCAACATGCTTAGAATGCCTTTCCCCACTCAAAAATTATATTAAAATCCACTTATATTTTCTTCTAGTAAGCTTAGGGCTTTATTCTAAACTTTCAAAAAGACGCCTGAATTAAAACGGAATTTATCTTATTCTAAGAGGTGTGAAATAGATGGGACTTTTTCCCCTGAATGTCTATGAGTTGCCTAAAAGCCATTTACTAAACATTTTATGGTTTTTCTATCAATTTGAAATGCCATATTTCCTATACCAGAAGTTCATATATTTTATGCGCAACAAAAGGAACCTATTCTTTTTTCTGTTTCATTGACCTGGTTATTCCACCTGCCATTTCAAACTTCTGGGGCTTAAACAGCACACCAGAATGCCTGCAGTCCACCCTCGTCTCCGAGTTCTGGCTCCCCCACCCTTGCTCCGTGTTTTCAGAACTGACACCAGGACGATAACAGCTTCCCCACTGGCACTGGGTTCGTAGGTCATGCCCGCATCCTGACTCTTACAACGTCCCCTGGGCTAGGAAAATGCGTGAATCACCATGTTGTAAATGAAGTGACTTTCCTCTAACTCATTCCCCTTATTTTGTACCACGTGCCCCATAAAAAACCATCGATTGTGTGGTCTGTTTTACTGTCGTGAGAGAGCACACCGCGATGTTTGATACCGGTGTTCTCTTGCCACCCACAGTGGATAGGGCTGTATTCACTGAGTCTCACCGAATGGGTTAGCGCTGGTGGAGAACGGAGAGCTGGTTTTCGCTCTGTGGTTTGTGTCTCTGAGTTTGGGGTCCAGGAGGGGGGTTCCTGTTGTTTCCTGTTCACCAGTAGATTGTGTTGGTTGTGCGTGTAAGGGCACTCGCCACATCCAGGCTGTCTGGCATTTGGCAAATTACTAAAACTGAGCCTTAGTTTTCCCATCTGTGAATGGGGACAATGACAGTATTCTTATTCACTGAATCTCTGCTAGAAGTTGGTGGAATAGTTCATGGGAAGTGTTAGCCTCTGACAGAAAATAAATAGTTAATGCGTGTTCCCTCATGTTAACTGTGACATGACACTCAGGTTTAATTCCAGGGAAAGCGTCCCCTGGGATGCAGACGGACCTGATGTCACTCACCAGTGTCGAGGGAAAGGGTGCGGTGCCATTTGCGATGACAGGCTGGCCCCGTGCAGTCACAGCCTGTGCAGCCACGAAGGGGCTTCGGCCTCAGAGAAATCGCACATTTTCTAGGAAGAGAGCCGGAGGGATCGCCACGCGCGTTCAGGGGAGCCGAGTGTGACTGTAGGCAGGACGGCTGTGCCACCGGTCAGCTTTCTGGTCGGTGTGAGAATCCGAAAGTGCAGCCGCTCTCTCCTGTGGCCACAGCGTATTTGTGTGAATGGCTTCAGGGTGCGAGACGGTCACCCAGAGAAGTGGGGTATCACCTGCGGCCCCGCTGTCCTCTTTCCCCTCTCGAACCTGCACACCGGTTCCTGCAAGGACGCCCGGGTTCTGCATCCTCCTGACTCTGTTTCTCTGTTTGCAGACCCACTCGGAAGAGAGGCCGTTCCAGTGCGAGGAGTGCAAGGCGCTGTTCCGCACACCGTTTTCCCTGCACCGGCACCTGCTCATCCACAACAGTGAGTCTGTGGGGGTGGGGGGAGAGGGTTGCGGGGGCAGGGCCCGGACCGGGGACAGGCAGGCCCCGGAGTGTCTGCCGTGCCCGTGACACTGGTCATCCGCCCGCTGCCTTCTCGTCCCTCTTCCTTCATTTCCCAGTCAGATCCCTTCATGAGACGTTTTATTTTACATCACGTCTTCTCATCAAAGTGTGTGTAGAAGGCATTTCCTGTGCTTGGGGAGGTGTCTTTGAAACGTGCTCTAGAACAGACCCTTTAGTCCATCTCGAATGTAAGGACCAACATTCCAGGGGGCCATGGTGTTTTCTGTTTTGCTCCAAGCTGCAGTTACGTGGGTTCACACATCAACAAGACCTGTTGCGATGCGGGCGCTTCCCAGGGAGAAATGCGTGCCTTGATGCCAGGAACAGGCGGACTCTGGGGTGATTTCATGAGCTCAGGGATGTGCGAAGTTGGGAAGGACCAGGGTCCAGATCGAACTTGACCTCTTACTTGGGGGAATTGAGACCCCGGAGTCGCTGAGCAAGGCGGGGTGTCCTCAGGGCCCGTGGCACCAGGTCTGAAGGCTGCTGTCTGTCCTGCCTGCCATGGGGCCTCCGCTCTGACTTCTCCCTCGTCTGCGGGCTCGGGGGTTTTTTCGCTGCCAGACACCCTGAAGGCCTATCTGGCAGTCGCACGTGGCTCTGTGTCCCCATCAGCTGCGAAGGGACGGCTCTGCAGCTGCAGGCTGCGCTCTGCCCCAGGGAGTGAAGTGTTTCCACCAGTGGGGTGTGAGGGGGCTCACTGGCCAGGCGCCAAAGTCCCCAGAGGCCCCTACACGGTATCTGACACTGAAGACAAAACGGTGTGTCGTGGTGATACTTCCATGTCTTGCTTTTCATTGAAGTCATTTTCGCAGCAGAACATCCTCTAGAGATGCAACCTGTACTGCCGACACTTCTAATATTTCTGGGGAAAGCAAAGTAATCGCTCAGTCCCGGCAGCAGACAAGACAGCATCCTGGAAGGAGATTTCTCTGGTCCTCAGCAGCATCTGAGAACCAATGTGGTGAAGCTGTCGAAGGGTCTATGACCCCGGAGGGCAGCGATGGTGACGACGTGCATCTGTGCCCATGGAAACGCTGGCGAGGTGGCCCTGGGCTGTCTGCTCTCACCTCGCAGCCTGGGGACCTTCTCAGCACGACTCACCATTCTCCTCACACAGGACAGCTGTACCTTTCATAGACACAGCTTGTCATGCCGCTGCAGGAGTCCCCACTGCGCCTCACCGTCACTGGGTTGAGAAGAGTGACTGTGATGGATGAGACGGATTTCAGAACAGGGGTGTACGCCGGCGGGCCCTGGGTGTACCGTGGAGATGGGTAAACTTGGCCAGATGCTCAGGACATTTTTCTTTGGAAAGATGAAATTTCGTTTTTAATACCAGCAAGGAATTTTCTGGAGAAGGAATCCAATACTTTGGGCTTCAGCCTATTTGGTTCTCCTCAGTTTGAAGCCGAGGACTGAGGTGCCTGAGGACGGACTGTGCTTGTGTGTTTGATGTAATGTTGCCCTCACATTTCTGCCCCTGTGCTGGTTAGAGTGGAGGGGAGGCAGAAGGTCAGCCCTGAGTCATCCCACCCTGAGACATGGAGAGTTACCAGTGTGTTTTGTCTCAGTGGACGTGTGAATCGGTGCTAACATGATTGCCTTCTGAAAGGGGAAATACGTGCTCGTGCTAGTCTGTCTCACTTGTATGATCGTGGGCCATGTGCACTTGGTAACTTCCCGAGAGAGATCGCTGTCTTCTGCTTGTGCTGCTCATGGCTGAAAAATGTAGTGGAAGCAGACCACGACAAGGTGGGTGATGTCCGGGGAGACAGCATTCTGTGGAAGTTGGAAAAGCACCACGAACTTCCTGCACACAGTTCCTGGCGTGGCTTCCCTGCCAGCGCAGCCTGCACCGTGAGAGATGGCATCCAGGACTCAAGGATGTAAGAGAGGAATTGCCCCTCTGGGGTCCCCTGCTCCCCATCCCCCACACTGTCTGAGGGCTAAGGACCTGAGACAAAGCACCTGAGTCAAAGCACCTGCGACCAAACACCTGAGACCAGGCACCTGAGACTGAGCGCCTGAGTCCGTGTAGGGGCCGGCAGGGGGCTGTGGCCTCCCCTGTCCCGGAATGGGCAGGCCACTCTGACCACTCCCGTCTGTCCTGGGGGCCTCCCTCCTGGCTGGCTGTCTGTGGCCAGGCTGGCCTGTACCCCACCTCCCGAAGGCCATAGGGCCAGTGGTGGGATTGAGGGAAGAAAGGTGGAACGCCTAAAGTGTGTCACCCTGTTTGCAGAGGCCCTGTGTCACCACGAGAATCTACTTACCGCCAAGCCCAGCCCCTGCCCTGGAAACTTAGAGAAAGCTCATCATACCTGAAGAATATGAATTCAACCCCCACCTTTTTCATCTGAAGAGACTGAGACTATAGGGAGGTTAAAGGCTTCCCACTGGTCACACAGTGGCCCGGCAAATAGGGAACGAGATTTGTTGTGGAAAATGACCTTCTATGTTACAATAAGTGGTCAGGGCTCTGCAGCTGACTCAGGGGGGTGAGATGAACCCTGGGGCGCACGAGGGCAGATGGCAGGGCCCTGCACCCACGTCTCTTATTTTCTCTCCTGCGACTTTTCACTCTCAGGTGAGAGGACTTTCAAGTGCCATCACTGTGATGCCACCTTCAAGAGGAAGGACACCTTGAACGTTCACGTGCAGGTGGTCCACGAAAGACACAAGAAGTACCGGTGCGAGCTGTGCAACAAGGCGTTCGTGACCCCGTCCGTGCTGAGAAGCCACAAGAAAGTGAGTCACGGCAGTGGTGGGTTGGGGGGGTCGCACACTTAAGCCGTGTGGGCGCGAGTGTGTCATGGAGCTCAGCTGTTGTGTGTGCGTTCATCAGGCAGGCAGTCAGAATGACACGTACGGGATACGTGAGGAGCGTCAGCTCTGCAGAAGAGGCCTGTTTCCTTCGCTGGTTCAGAGCAGATGCTTCTCGTGTGACTGTGAGAACCTCGGGTCCGGTGCACACCATGCAGCCCTGCGCCGCGCTGACGTGGGCCGGGGGCTCGGGGAACGGAGCTGCTCGGTATTTGTAGGTTTTTTAGATTAACACAGGTGTTTTAAAAAGAAATGTGTGGTGCCTCAATAAATGTATTTTTCAAAGCTAATTTGGAAGGTATTGGTTGGCCAAAAAGTCCAACTCAGGTCACATAAGTGAACAATGAAACACGTATGTGGCAACAAAGGGAATCCTGTGGGTTTTATGAAGATAGAACGAACGAATTGCCGTTGCCTGATGGGAAAGATCCCCATCATGGTAATAGACACGCACGATTCCTGCACAGCCTGGCATGGATGAAGAGGAGCTGCGAGAAGCGTGCCCCTTCGGGTCAGGGAGGGAGAAGACAAGGTCTGCGGTGTGTGGAGACGCTATGCTTGCCTGGACGTGGAGCCGCCAAGAGGCCGGGAGGGGAGGGCCGCCCCGAGGTGTGAGGAACTGGGGCGACTGTGGGGAGCGGGGGGGTGCCCAGCACAGCGTCGGATAGAGCGATGTCTGCCTTGGGCGTGGCCACTGGTGGGGGGTGGCGGCTGGTAACACTGCACCCCTCAGACTTGAGCGCAAGGTCAGTCCTTCCAGGGAAGCAAACAGTCGAAGAGCCCTGACGCGGACTCAGGCGTAATGTGGAGAGGCTCTCTAAACCCTGCGCGTACAGGGGTGATGCCCGGTTCCAGGGATCGTTCAAACACGGGAACAGACGAAGTGAACGCCAGTGAGACTGCCTCTCCCGCCGCATCACACTGGACACGGGAGTGAGTGGGAGACGAGAGCGTGGGGCCATGTCAGGCTCCGAGTGTCGGGCGAGGGGCGGCCGGCTGGCCCCTTTCCTCCCGGGAAAGTGTCGCTGTCAAGCCCCCATCTCAGTCTGTCTTCAGCAGCCCACGGTGTCCGGTGGGAACTCCTGCCCGTCATCTGCATAAATACCGACGCAAACCTGGGCCCAGGGAGTGCTGTGGTGTGCTCTGGACCCACACGGCCCACTCCATGCTTCTGTCATGGAAATGGAACAGTTCTGAAACAGCCCCCCAGGAACTGCGCAGATGCTTGAGGGTCCACCAGGCCCCGGGCTTGAAGAGGCCCCCGGCCCTCGCCGAGTGGCGGTGCCTGTTTGGATGTTGGCGCGAGGACCGGTCTCCAAACGTCCGATCTGTCTCTTCTTTCTGGAAATGGTCGTTCTTTTCTCTTAGAAACATTCTAGTGAAAACTGCTTTAAAACATTCTTTCTCCGTATAAGTTTCAGGTATACAGACTATAATTCGGCATCTGTATGATACAAAGGGTTCACCATGTTGTGGACCCTTCACCCATCCCCCACCCTCCTGGTGACCCCCAGTCCACCCTCTGTGTCTGTGAGTTTATTTTTGTTTGGTTTGTTTTGCTTCCTTTGGGTTCCACACAGGAATGAAATCATATGACATTTGTTTTTCTCCGTCTGACTTATTGTGGTTAGTATAATACCCTCAGGGTCCACCCACGTTGTCACAAATGGCAAGATTTTATTCTTTTTTATGGCCGAGTAATATGCCCAGAAGTGGGAGCACTGGGCAATAAGGCAGTTTCATTTCTGATTTTTTGGGGACCCTCACACTGTTTTCCACGGTGGTTGCCCCAGTCTGCATTCCTACCAACAGTGCACGAGGGGTCCCTCATATCCACCCCCTCGCCAGCACGTGCAAGTTCTTTTCTTTTTGATGATAGCCATTCTAACTGGTGTGAGGTGTGAAAACTTGCTTTTGATGCTGCTCATCTACCTTTCTCCAATGCCCAGATTAAAGGTGTGCTGAGGGCAGGAATGCCCTTTCAAAGTGACCACGCAGTTAACAGCTGCTGATTTTAAAGGCTGAATCAGATTCATACTTTGTTTTGCACCAAATTAGTCCAGTCACACAAACGGGATGCAAGGAACGTTCCTTTACCGAGATAAATTCTCCCCTCAATAGTTACAGGCACACAGAGAAGTGGAAATACATCCAAGGGAGCGCTCCGTGGCAGCGGGCGGTGGCCCTGGCCTTGCTCTGGTCACGTGGTTCACTGTGGGCATTGTCTTCGTGGCACTTCATCGCTGTTTTTTGGGGAGGCTCCACAAAGGCTTAAAAAGTCAGCCACATAGTTGTTTTGGAAGGAGCGCTAATGCACGGTTCTAACGGGTTTCTTGACCCTGGGGATATGCGTGATAAACGGTTTCAAGTCTCGTTGCGATACTAAATCATTGTAATGAAACGTAATCCAGGAAAGAGAGGCTCACCAATGTCGGAGGCACTCCATCACCTTCCCCTCCCGCTCCGCACTCACCCTCCGCCCTGTTTTCCTGTCCGCCCAGACGCACACCGGGGAGAAGGAGAAGGTCTGCCCGTACTGCGGCCAGAAGTTCGCCAGCAGCGGCACGCTGAGGGTGCACGTCCGGAGCCACACAGGTGAGCAGGCGGTGCCCGGCAGCATGGCTGACTTAGAGAGACCGCAGTCTTCTGAGAAAAGGAACACTGTGATGCCACAAAATATCCCCGTTTTCTCTCCCTGAAAGTTTTGTAAAATCTGTTCTTTCCCTCCAGACGCATTTTGAGTAAGTACACTCTGTCAGCCTAAGTTAAATGTCTCACACAGAAGTGGTCGATGGCTGGCCGCCTGTGGTGTGGCCGTGGTTTGCACACAGTTCTAACCGACAGGAGAGCAGAGAACAGGCCCGCTTTCTGCAGAAGGGCGGCCCACCCCTCGCACCCCTCCCGCCCCTCCAGTGAGCTCAGAAAGGGGCTTCCTTCAGGGCCTGTCCGTGGAGCCTCCAACCACCTCGTGTTTCCCGTTTCCCTGTCTGTTACGTGTGTGACCTGCACCTGGGTCTTCTCCCCACGTGTAGCACAGTGTGCAGGTTGTTTGGAAAATGTCTCGCTGGGGGACCAGGTCCTCGTCCTGGTCAGTGTCATCCCTGCATCGTGCGGCGAGCCCGCCCTCCAGCACGGGCAGCCGATGCACGTTTTCCTCCATTCTGCAACGAGCTGGGCTTCTCTAACTCCTGTGTTAGGTAAAAATTCCCCTCCCTCCCCCTCCCTTCCTTCCATGGCAGGCTCACCCCTTTCATACTCAAGTTCACTAAACACCAACTCCTCCGGTCCTTCCCGTTTTGACTGATTTCACCCTTGACTGCCTCAGTTACCAGCCAGGTGCACCCTTGTCTCTCCTTCCGCCTCCTCTGTCTCTCCCCCGCCCCCATCCCCATCCCTGCCACCCCAGGGCAGAGTCCGACACAACTGTGGTCTTTGCCACCAATCTCGAAAACATTCCTTTTCAGATGTGTCCTAACTTTGTCTCTGCCCTCTATGTCCGTTCCTCTTCACCACTGGGTGATTAGAGTACGGGCGTGTGCGGCACCTGCACGCAGGGCGTTTGTTTCGGTCGGTTATTAAACCCAGCCTTCCTGACTTGTGGAACAGCAAGGAGTTTCGGAAAGTCTCCAGCTCCGGCCTCTTCACTGAGCTCCTGGCCATCGAATCACAGGGCCTCGCTGGGGCCACACAGCTCGTGTGGGGTTCCCGCAGAACTCGGCCGAGGCCCCCACGTTTCCCGTTGTGTCTCGGTGCCGGTATTTTTATTTCTTACTCTGTAACAGCCCCTCCTCAGCCTTCCCGTTGCTCTTGGACTAACCAGGGAACCACCGATACTCCTCCCACAATGTGCGGTGATGTTACCTTGGCGACCAGCCAACTGAGGACAACCATCTTGGGGCATGAGTGTCACGGTGTGGTTTGTTACTTACGTCTGAGCACTTAACTCCAAGTATGGGGAAGCTTCCCCTCCACAAAGCCAGCCATCGGTGGTGCTGGTTCGCACTCCCAGCACAGGTCCGGAGTCAGACTGCCGCCGGCTGTCAGACTCTGCTCACTTCTTCCCTGCAGAGCTGTAGTGAATCATTTAGTCCGTTCAGTGTGTTGCTCCATCTCTTCAAAACTTTGCTTCCTCGTCTGAAACCCGGGCCTGGCAGACCCGGCCCCGCAGCCTTGTTCTGGGGACCCGGGAGGTGAGTGCAGAGCGCTGTGCTGGGTGCCAAACGACGGCCAAGCGCACCGGGACCTGTGACCTCGCTGTGCCCCATTCTTGCTGCTCCTACTGGAGTTCACCCCAGATGGGCACGCTCCTGGGCACACCGTCCGGCCCTCTTTTCAATGTCCCTGTCACCAGCTTTTTGTCACTGCTGGTAGCAGTGTGCAGATCATCTGTGAACACGGCCAAGGGGCTGCTGTCAGGCGGGACTGCCATCACCATCACCCTCAGTCGGGTGCCTGTGGTCGGGTGGCCAGTAGCTCTGTCATCCATCACCGGTTTCCTGCGCTGGAGTGACAGCAGTAGCCCCGGGGGCCTCCTGCCACTCAGGGTCAGTGAGAACCGGGGTTAATCCGCACGGAGCCCGCGGGCTGGGGCGGCGGTGCCGTCAGCTGTTCGTAAATTATGAAGGAGACTTTGGGACCTGCTCTGGGGGTTTTAAAGCCCTGGGCCAGAAGGTTAATTACTTGCCCCCAGTTCGGAGCAGCTTTCGGGGTTAATGGAGACGGGCCGGGCTGCCCTCCCGTTCTAGGCTGGCGTGCCTGCCATTGCCGGAACGTGGCAGTAAGTCACCGTCCTGGGGAATCTCCGAGTTTTCAGTGAACACCTGCATTCAGCTTGCAAGTGAAGCGTCGGCATGTGACGTTCGGTTCTGCCTGGACTGGAGCCGCTGGTTCTCTTTCTTCTCTGAGACTCTCACCAAGGGAGTCCAGTCATTCTTTTTAGGACATTTGTTCACTGTTTTAACAAACAGCTATAAATAATTCCAAACAACTATATGACAGTGTGACAGTTATTAATACACAAAAATAGACAACAGACTAATTATAAACACGGATGGACATTTGAGGCATGTTTTTCACATTTTGTTTAGAATTAGGTGACCCTCACCTGAGGAAAGGGAATTTATTTTGCTGTATTGATTTTCCAAGTGGTTGGTTTCTTCGGTAAACTATTAGATGATGCTACTAGTGGCCTCTGCTAGTTCGGGACCCTGCCATTTTCCTGTAGGCTGGGAAGCCGAGGAGATTGGATTCCATCTGGGGGGCTTTCTCTGCCCTGGCTAACGCTCTCCCTGGGGCGATGCCCTGTGCTGTTTCTCTGTGACTCTGAATCGTGCCTCGGGCCGGGAAGGTTTATGGCAAGTGAAGGGAGCCATTTTCTGGGTTCTCACCACCTCCTTGCCGGCCCTGTCAGCAGGAAGCCCAGTGACGAGGGCACCTATGGTGTCACTGCTGTCCGGCCATCGGGCACCCTGCACCGCCTGTGCACGTAAACACCGGCTCAGTGAGACCCCCGCAGAAACTCCCCAGAGCAGGACACGCTGGGGGAGGCAGCAGCGACTTTCCCACCAAAGGCCGACTTCCCGCCAAGGGCAAGCCAATCCCTACCTGGCCGCCCTTCACCCACCCACCCACCTGCCCTGGAAGCGTCCCCTGGCCCAGCACAGAGGACAGCTCATAGTGGCCTTCCTCTGGGTCAGAGCCCTGCCAGCTCAGCCAGGGTCTGGGTGGTGTGCCAGCCTCTCCTGTGTGTGTCACACACGCCTCTCGCTCCTGCCGGCACAGGCAGCGGAGGCTGCTGGGGGGGAGGGTGTCACACACCCTCCAGGTTAATGACGGGGACTGGGCGTCCTTGGTATACCTGGTCGGCCAAAGCCAGGGCGCCCTCAGTGGGGGACGTTTCACTTTCTCTCCCTGGACAATGATTTTTTTTGTTGTTGTTTGATTTTTTAAAGATTTTATTTACTTATTTTAGAGAGGGAAGGGAGGGAGAAAGAGAAACATCAATGTGCAGTTGCTGGGGGCCGTGGCCTGCACCCCAGGCATGTGCCCTGGCTGGGAATTGAACCTGTGATGCTTTGGTTTGCAACCCGCGCTCAATCCACTGAGCTACACCAGCCAGGGCTGACAACGATGTTTTTAAATTATTCGTTCGCTCGGCTCCCTTTTGATTCTGAATCTTGTTGTTTTGTTTGCACCAGTAAAACTCCCATTCCGTTTGCCTTCCACCCATCCATAGGGCTGGCTCTTTGTTCTTTGAGACAAGTTAGTGCCCTGTGGCCCCCGGCCCCCCTGCTTCCCGCCGACCCTCCCTTCACAATGACAGAGGGCCCTGTGACTGCTCACTTTCTGCGGAAAAGGACGCACCTCTCACTTTTTAGTAGCTCCTTCCGCGGGACCCTGCATTGCAGAAAGGGTTTGTTTCGATTCGAGTGGTAAAAGCATTTTGAGAAGTGAAGTGCCCTCATTCAGTCACTTCTCAATTTTTACATTTTATTGTCCATTTCCTTACAATAGTGAGCTCTTCAGACTTTTAAAGGTAGAGTGTCCCCGTGAATATTTCTGGAGCACACATCAAGTTCAGATTTTTGTCATCTTTCTTCCGAGGTGGTGTCCTTGGGTTTCACTTCTTTCGATCAAGCGAGATTCTGCAGGACTGGAGGAACAAGGGCGTTCCAAGAGTAACAGCGTGGGGTGCGGTGGGGTTGGGGGTTTCACAGCTCTTTCTGCTGCAGGAAAGGAAAAGCGCTTCCACCCACAGAAGCGTGCAGAGGGAGGCCAGGAGCTGCCTGTGCTGGTCAGGGCAGCATCTCACCCTCCGTGGTCTGCCCTGGGCAGATGCTCCAGCCCCCGGGGTCAGGGGTGCCCTGGGGGAACTGGGACAGCGACTGAGTGGGGTTTGCACAGTTATGTGTTTGGCTTTAATTTTCATTTAAAATGAGCCAATGTCGATGTTTTGCAACAATTTCCTTAGTTCACAAAAGCAAAGTAACCCCATCCAATGATATGTGTGGGACAGAACTGTACAGTCCTTCTGAAGAATTCCATATACACATGCGTTCCAAAGTTCGACCACTTGGAACCTTTGTGGAGTACTTTTTATGGGATGTATCCTATTGAGGCACATTTTTTTAAATTTGGAATTTGCCCTCTCCAAGATTGATTTTTGTTAGAAAAGTCAAAAGCAGAATGTGAAACTATAACTCCAAAGTCTTTAAACATTATTTAAATTTAATTACTTAAACATTATTTAATTTGGATTCATTGAAAGCAAGAGTTACAACTTTATTGCATCTTAAATTACATTTGCTATATGTAAATCTTTTCATCTTTTCAGAGAATTATGAGAGTTTTCTGAAATCTACATAGCTTTTAAAAATATACTGACTGACAAAACAAAAGTTAAAGTTATTAAAGTGCTTGAAAATGGTCCGTTTTTATTTTGATCAAAATCTCTTGAAATGTATACATTACATATTATACTTTCCTGCTTGTTGAAACTATTTTCAAAGCACAGGGATTATTTTATGTACACTTTTCTTTTTAAGCTTTGGTAGGATATATGTAAAATAAAACTATCATTTTTTTTTACATTTTTCATCTTCAAAGGCGATCACGGCCGTTAGTGATCAGTCTGTTGCTTCGATGTGTTTATCAGCATGAACTAAAATGTGACCTTCTGAGCCTTCTGACCAAGTGGTCAAGTGTATTTCTTAAATTAAATTTAAGAATATCACAATCTCTAATTTAAGAATGTCAAGGTTTGCGAGACTTGTCTTCATTACTTTTACACTCCGTAAACATGGATCTTTAGGAGGGTTTGTGTCGAGATGTCACTCGTCGAGGTGGTTGTGTGGCCATCGTCGGATGGGTGGTAATCGGTGGCTTTTGGATCCTTGTGTTATGAACACACATGTTCCCCTTCGCTGCCTCCCCAAACTTATGATGCTGTCTTACAATTAGTGCGTGAATCCTTTGCCGAGGGCCAGAGCTCTCCTCATGACTTTAATTAACATCACATCAAATCACATATACTAATGATGACTTGACAAATTATCATCATAATGACCTACATTAAACTGGAACCTGATTTTTCCCCTGTTGCTTTTAGCCACATTCGCCAGCCCTTGGTGGCTGTCATTAATGCATATTTTTCATCAAAGACCCAAGGGGACTTGTTTGGGGACCAGGCCAGACGCTGGCAAGGTGTTCCACGTGGCACCCAGGTGTCCCTGTGGAAGGCCCAGCCCCCTTCAGGCGTTCTCCACCTGTCCGTAAGCTACATCCCTCTCAGGTGCACCAGCTGTGAGCATTGGAGGCAACCCCTGTGCGATAAAATCATGCAAAGATGGAGACCCATCAAATGCACACTCAGATCTTGTTCAGTTGGCATCAGGGGGCTGCTTTCATCAGCTCTTCGGCCTTTTCTGACGGCCTCAGCCAGGCCCTTCTTCAGCCCACTCCTGTGGAGGTCTCTCCTAGATCTCTGTTTCATTTTAATTGTGCAATTTATCATACCTGAAATGATCATGCACTTTTTAACTTTTCCTCGTCTTTCTGTGGCACTAGTAAAATTGAAGAGACAGTGCTTTTGTGCATGTGTTTCTGACTCCCTTCCCGAAGCCCCGGACAGGAGCTGGAAGAAGGCAGGTGCTCAAAAAAATATATTTAGTGAATGAATAAATTTGCTTCATGGGGTACCCACTCTGTGGCTCCTTTAAAAATCACCCTAAACCCAGCCCTTTCCAGTTTTCATCGTGTTTCTGTTTGTCCCTGGGTGTGTTTGGAGAAAATACCAGTGGATGTTTACATTGCTGACTGCTGGCACGTAATTTAAAGAAAGAAGCAGGTACAAAGAACTCATCTGTGTTTCCTAGTTAAGTGAAAAAATATTCTGCAAATTTTTTCTTATATGTCCGAGCTTGTGGGTTCGATCCCTGGTCAGGGCACACACAGAATCAACCAATGATGCATAGATAAGTGGAACAACAAATTGATGTCTGTCTGTCTTTCTCTCTCTCTCCACCTTTCCCTCTCTCCCCCTTTATCTCTCTTTCTGAAATCAATCAATAAATAAAAATAGAAGGAAAGTCTCACTGAAACAATCGAAGATCTTCACAGGGAGCACCGCAGTGCTGATTAAATAGCTCGTTAATACATTGATTCATATAAAATCTCATGAATTATTAAAATTAGGAGATTTCATTTTGGCTAAGTATTACAAGGAGAATGCATCAGGCCTGCTGCTGGGGACTGTCACTTGTTTCTGGGTCCTGGCTGTGCCCTGGGCGCGATCCCTGTGCGCAGGAGGGCAGCCCTGGGTATGCGCGGGGCAGGGTCGGAGCGCGGGGGGGTGGGGGGGTGACGAGGGCGCATGCCCCCCGGCCTGCCCTTCCGGTGTCTGACGCAGCCCCTGTCCTGCAGGTGAACGCCCCTACCAGTGCCCCTACTGCGAGAAGGGCTTCAGCAAGAACGACGGGCTGAAGATGCACATCCGGACCCACACACGGGTAAGGCGGCACCGGGCCCCGCCACTGAGGGTAAAGGGTCCTCGCCGGGGAAGTGTTTAGTGTTACATGAGAAAAAAAAAGGTGGTGTACCTGAAAATATGTGTTTGTATCTGTGATGGACATTTGGGGGGATGCATTTTTTAAAGCCAAAACAATGAAAAGAAACAAAAACCCACACCCCAAAGGGCCCCCATTGTTTGAACTGTGACCCGGTTTTCAGAAGGAGTAGGAGTTATAAGGGACAAACTTTGAATAAGTAGATGGCAACATTTTAATACTAAAAAATATGAAGTGGCTGTCTTGCTAAGTATTTGCCAGGAACATTCTGGAACAGAGGTGTCTGTCGGCCTGTGGCCATTGCCACAAATGAACACGTGTGTTTGCAGGGGGTACGTTGAAGGCCGCATAGATTGTCAGGGGAGGTGGCTTGTCCACTGTGCCTGGTGTGGTCTCTCCCTGCCCCGGGGCCCTCTGTCCCTCTGCCCAGACTGCTGTCACTGTGTCCTAGGTGGCTTTTCCAGACGAAGCTGTCGGCCTAACAGCCCACTCCGTTCTCCGCCCACCGCTCCACTGAGGGCCCGAGGGTCCCGTGCCTGGTGGGGGCTGTTCCCCACAGCTCTGCTGGAGTGGGCCCCGTCCCCACCCCCCAGCTTCTCTCTCTCACAGTGCCTTTCACATTCGGTCCTTACAGAGCTTACGGTCCGCGTGTAAATGGCAGACTTCTCACATTTTAAGAGGCTGCCTGATCCCCTCAGAGCCATTCGAATTCAGGCCTGTCCTGGGCCTCGAGTTTTACCTTGCAGTAAAATAAAAACTGGAGAGAAAACACGTGATGGGAGTAAGTAACAGCCGTTCCCGGGCCAGGGCGCTCTAGCCTGGCTCCCCAGCGCTCTGGGCCAAGTGGATACTCGGGGCGGGGGCGGAGCAGGGTGGGTGCTGGGAGAGCCCCCGTGTCTCTGACAGACTCCTCTGTGCACTGTGGCCAGTCGTCCGAGGGTCTGTCCCCTCGATGTAGGTCCTCGCGTTCATCTGGTGTGACTCCTAGGAGCTGGAGTACTGGCTACGTATAAAATTACCCCTTAAACAGTAAAATGACTTAACTGTGCGCGTTCAGAATGTGGATTTCACAGTGAGCCTCGTTGAAGAGCTTATGCGAGTTTCAGTGCAGTTCACTCGTTTTATGCGTGTGCAGCTGCCACAGATGTGCCAGTAACGTGTTTAAAGATGCCCGTGCGCAGGCAAAGGGGCCCTGGGCCCCCTGTCGAAGCTGGTGCTGTGCCAACCCCTGGGCAGGTGGGGATGTCACTGGTTTCCATGGTTACTGCAGGCAGACAGGGTTACGTCCCAGAGGGGGCCGTTCAAGTCACTGCAGGGAACACACGATCTTTGGGGTTTTACCCAAGAAGGTGGGCTGTTTCCAATTCAAATCATTTGTTGTTTTGCTTTTTAATAAAAGCTTATGCAAAAAGTTTTAATAAAAGTTTATGAATGAGAGTAATAAAAATAGTTAAAATAAATGCAGAGGCCACTTCTCACAGGCCAGGGATGATTCTGGGCCTTCACATGTATTAACTAACCCCTGTGAGCCTCAAGTTTCAGAGCTCACCGAAGCCCCTGCGAGGCAGGCATCCTTATGGTCCCCTGTCAAAGCGGGAAACCGAGGCCCAGGCAGGTCAGGAGCAGGGCGAGGTCGCAGCCCAGGCCGACAGCTGCAGAGGCCAGCCCCTGACCTCCTGCACGTTTGCCTGTGGTTCCGTGAAACCTTCTCGATCCCACTGACTATGGTCTACTTGCTCGTGTGTGCACACGCAGACGGCAGCAACGCTGCATCTGCCTCTAGTTCATTAGCATCTTGGAGCCTTGACTCAAGACCCCGAGGCTGCCTCCAGGGGCTGGGGAGGGGGCAGGCAGCGCACTCACTGCATACCACGTGGGAGGGGAGATGGGGGGGCCTGACCCCAGTCTGGGAGCCCTAGGGCCCGGAGCTTGGGGATTGCGGGCAGACTCCCTCACTGTCAGGGGACAGGAGCCTCTGAGGACACTGGTGATGATACCGGCCCAGCAAGCATTGCCCGTAACTCTTCTTCAACTTTCCTTGGCACGCGCCATTCCAGTGTGATCGCAGATGCCTCTGGTTTTGAAATCCTGTGTCCTAAGCATCAGATACACCCAGACATTTTTGCATATCAGTGCAACTTTTTGAAAGAGTATTAAGATTAGGAGCTGACGGAATCGAACTAGTATCAGGAACCAAAAGAGACTTTTAAAAACATTCTAGAGGCTCAAGCACTACGAGTTCATATTTCCCCAATATAATTTGGGCTTTAAAAGACTACGTTCAGAAAAGGTCCCATTATGTGGGGTCGCTAACCTGTCACTCTCAATTTGGCGTTCTCCTTGCATTCCGAATCTGCTGGCTCTGATTCCAGACATTTTCATCCTAGTTCGAAAGCTCATTTTAATTCAATATCAAAACTGTGCCACTCAGCAGGTCACCCCTTAAGAAGTGTTGTCACGTCCACACAACTCGCCACACCCCGACGTGCATCCTGCGGGCCCTGCCTGGCCGCCTGGGGGGAGGAGCAGCAGTCCTGCCCTTCTAGGGCTTGTTTCTGGGGGGCAGCATGGCCCCGAGTTGGGGAGACCACTCTGCTAAACCCCTAAAAGGCTCAACAGTCATTTTGTCGTCGAGGGTCCAGGGTGGGTGATTGATTCGTTTCCT
This sequence comes from Tonatia bakeri, assembly GCA_004024845.1. NCBI lineage: Eukaryota > Metazoa > Chordata > Mammalia > Chiroptera > Phyllostomidae > Tonatia > Tonatia bakeri. The sequence goes on along the minus strand of PVIA01002840.1, from coordinate 84,381 downwards.
TCCGTGGATGTTCTTGAGTTTTGGTTTTCAGCACGTTGACTGGGTGGCGTTTTCTTGGTGTTCATCGTGCCTTGTCGGGGGTGTGTTATCAGTGAATGACAGTGGTTTCACCTGTGTTCTTATGGCCCACTTCCATGGTGCCAGCCTCACCCTCGCCCTCCGCTCCGACACTGGTGAAGCAGTTCTGGGTCCGTCTCTGGGACCTCTGCCCGCACCATGTCTCCGGACCTGTGGTCAGAAGGCTGTGCAGCTGTGTGCCCTGGCCGGAAGGGCTGGGGTCCCCGCTGCATCCCCAGCCTGAGCGCGGTGACTTATCCGTGGCTGCCTCAGTGTGTTGGGCTCTCTTCTCCCCCTTCGTGGCTGTAGGTCCACATGCTGCTCGGGACTGGATGAAAACAGGGACTGCAACTCCGGGTGCAGGTAGCGCCCCTTCCAGGCCTTCCTCTCTGCCTTGGGTGGGGGGTGCAGGACACAGTCCCGGGGCAGGGTAGAGGGGGCAGAACCCCTGCGGGGGCCGGTCTCACTTGCTGGGCTCCGTGGTTTGAATTGAAACCAGGACTTCCAAGCCACATGAAGAGAAAACATGAAATGTTCCTGGTCTTAAATCTGGGCTTGGGCTGCTCCTGGTATCCTGCCAGAGCCTGCCCCTGCATTGCTGCCCTTTTGGTCTGCAAGGGGGCCCCCTCCCCAGACCTAACGGGGCAGACAAATGGCAGCGACTTAGCTGCCCCGTGTCACGTCTGCTGTGTGGTGTCTGCGGTCCACGTGAGCACGTACGTTGCAGTCAGGGCTGGCAGGTCAGCTGGAAATGGGCCTTTGCTTTCCTTGTCTTAGACATGGTGGGGGAGGGCCCATGCTCGTAAATAGCTATTTTGTAAACATTCCGTTCCAAACAAAGTGTGGTTTGTAACCACCAGCCCCTGCAAGCTCCCTGGCTCAGTTACTGGCTTTTGACTCTCTCCATGAAGAGCACCTGGACAGGTCAGAAAGTTATCTGTGAAGCTCTGCCTCTCCAATGCTGCTTGTCAGCCCACTCAGGTGCACAGGTTTGGGGGGGTCTCTGTTCCCAGCTGCCCCTCCCGCCCCGTTTGTGGGAAGAGCCGGGTCAGTTCTCAGAGATGTTAACACACGGCCTGTTGCCAGTGGTTACAGGAGCAGCAGGTCTTTTGTGCTGTTTGACGGTTCACTCCTTTATGACACTTCCCCTCCCCGACCCTCAGGTGGTTCGGAGGCTGGAGGGCGTGACTGCCGTGTGCACGTGCACTTGGCCCTGAGAACCTGCCCTCCACCCCTGGGGGCTCCAGCCGGGCTGTGGCGGGTGTCTGAGTCCCCAGGTCTGGGCACGGCTGGGTTTGGCCAGAGGCTTTCGGGCGCCATGCTGATGGGACCACGTGAAAACCGAGCAGAGCAACCTGACCAGAGCGACCAGCGGCAGATGCTGTGGGTGCCGAGCAGCCAGCGGGACACTGCAGGAAAAGGAAGAGTTAGGTCCTTGTGGGGGCACACGCGGGAGGAAGCGGAGGGAGGCTGGGGGCTGCGGAACCAGAGCTGGAAAGGGGGTGGTCAGTGTCTCCGGGGGGTGGTCAGTGCGGGGTCCTCATGCACGCATGGGCAGGCCTGCATGCCAACAGAGAGCCCAGGGTCAGGCCGGGGTGGTGCTTGGAGGAAATGGGGAGGGGAGTTGCTGGCACAGGTAACCCCGGGCCACATGAGGGGCACCCACAGCTCGGTCAGGGTGGCCTGGCCACGGCGGCTGAGGGTGGGGTGTGCGCTGTGGTTGGTGTGCAGTTGAGGGGGGCTAGCCGGGGACCTGTGTGAATCCTGGCAGTGTACATATTTTGCTTAGAGTGACGGGTTCTATTCTGAGTGGGGCAGTGACAGGGTCAGCCTTGTGGAAAGGGGACCCTGAGGTCACGTCCAAGGGGAGTGAAGGAGGTGGCTGCAGCCAGGCTGCCTGGACAGGGAGGCACCCAGGCGGCCCTGGGTGGGGTCCGAGGGGCACTGATGAGGTCTGGACGTGTGGGGTCTATATCAGGCGGGAAATAACAGGGAGGTGCCCCAATGGACCTAGGGCTGCTAGGGGGTCACTGTGGGGCACGGCTGTCCCTATGGACTTAGGGGGACAGGAGGGCTGGGGGCATCTCATGCAGGTTGGGGGTCTGGGAGCATGCCCAGCCCTCCTGTTTTCATACCCAGGGAAGAGGAAGCAATGAAAGCAAACTTAGTAACTTTTTTAAAAGTTTATTATGATTTCAGGGGACACTTTTAAATTTGTTTTCATTTTTTGTTCTTCTAAACTTCACCTGCGCTTGTCCTGCATGGACCAGAGGAGCTGGGGCGTCGCCCTGTTGGGACGTGTCTTCAGTTTGGTTTGGTTCTCTGGACCCCACATATTTCTTGAGGGGGGTATGTGCCTTGTACAGGAGTCAGTTAAGAGAAACGGCTTTAAGGTACCACCGTGTTCTACTTGGCTCAGAAAAAACCTGCATGAAATCAAACATCCGCATTTCCTCTGGAAAAGGGACCTCAGCCCATGTGAAAAATGACTTCCTTCTCAGGGACCAGCAGCCTCCCTGTCTGCCTTTCTCTGTCCCCTTGTCACCCTCCCAGGATGGGTTGTGTGTGCCCGACTTTCCCTTGGCTTCAGAGCAAGGGGTGAAGGGTTATAGTGAGGAGGACTTAGCACTCTTGACGAATTTATTGGTAGGTGGGTTACCCTGTAGGAAATCAGACAGACGTCTCGTGGGGAGTTACATTGTTTCACTGTGCGCAGGCTTACAAGGGCGGAGTCACACTGAGGGGAGGGACTTAACCAAGTTGCAACTCAGCTGCCACGTCTGTGTTGGTTACTATTACTACTGTGTGAGCAACATTTAAGCACTGGACACTAAAATTTCTCCATAGGTTGGGAGCTATTTTGGGTATTCGTTGAACCAGCTAGAGAGTGTCAGTTAATCCTAAGTGTCATGAGGGGCTTCAGATCAGTGGTGTTCCAGTCCCCGTGTCATTTCCTGGGGCACCACCGTGGAAACTGCCACACCACTGTGGGTCCTGTATCCACTGGGGCGTGTGGGGTGCGGGCCGGGCACCCTGGGTGGGCAGCCAGTCTGTAGTGATCACGTGGATGTTTTCATGGTGCCCGTGGAACTCTGTCGTGAACTTGGTGTGAACCTGGTGTATCAGCACGGAGCATGCGTAGAGTAGTTGGCAGATTGAGCTAAAACAAAACTCGGCACATATCAGCGTGTGGGCTGGTGGTGGCTTCGCCACTGCGGTGCTGTTATCTTTAGACTTAATAACACACTTCAGGGTGGAAGGAAGTGCGGCCGTCCGACACGCACGCCGAGCGAGTCTTTGTTTCTGAGACGCGCAGTGTGCAATTAATTTTTTTAAAGTGGGATCGTTATTCTTAGGGGAGTGATACATTTTCTGTGCTATTTTCTCTCTGAAACAGAATTTTATATTTGTCTTGTACTCCAAGGGGGTTAATTACTAAAGTATCCTAAGAATCTTGAAATAAAGGACTATCTATTCATATGAAGAATCTTGAAATAAAAGACCATCTGTTTATGGTGGTGGATTTCAGGAACGTGGCTATATTGAGAGATCCACACATAATTCTCTTTCTTTATAAAATCGCCCCAGTTATATTTTCGTAAAGTGTGCCCTTTTCAGTTTGAGTCATATTGTTCACATGCACACTCTGATAATGCATAGAAGAACGGAGGTTCACATGATGCGTGAAATACCCGAATGTTATTACGGGTCATGCATTGTGATAGCAAGTCCTTTGACACCGCGCAATGCACCGCGTTACAGACGAGGGAGGCGGGGCTTAGAGAGAGCGGTGGCCTGTCCCCAGTCACCGGACTAGTCACGGGCCCTTGGAGACTGGAGCTCTTCGCTGCCCAAGGCCGTGTTCACTGTTACTGTGCGTACAGTGGCCACGCTGTGGTCCAGGGTTCTGCTCCCTGCTGCATGGACCAGTCTTTTACAGAAACTCTGAGAAAACGCTGAGCCCCACACATTCAGAAGCTAGTTGGTAAAAAATTGCCATTGTTGTCTGTTTAAAACGTGAGCTCTGGCTTGTTCCTGGGTTCTGTGGGTGATGGCAGCCATTTCCTCCTGGGGGTCAGGAAGGGATTTTGCAGAAGGCAGCACCGCCAGGAATTACGGTCTTCACAGAGAACCGGCCCGTCTGTGCGCGCAGATGGAGCTCAGGGTCACCGGGGGCAGTGCTGTGTCGGGGGAGAGGGGAGCGTGGAGCAGTAGCTGCGTGAATAAAAACTCCGCTCTGAGGGGACCTCTGGGACCAAGAAAAGTGGACGGCCATAGCGTTTGGGGAATGAATTCGCCCCACTCCCTCCAGTGATCCTGTTGGTTTGGCTGCTGCTGCTTGTTCTTTTCCTGGCCTTCCTGACGCATTGCCGTTTTGTTAAAACACTGCATGACCTGCGCACGTGCCAACCCGGCATGACCTCCGCCAGGACGGTGGGGGACCCTCTCCCGCACAGGCAGGGGCGGGCTTTCCTGGCATCTCTGGGGTCGAAGGGAACGCTCTGCTTGGAGCTGCCCACCCTCTGGGTGGTGCTCTGACTCAAAGACGTGATGCGTGTCCGTGGCCTGACTTCTCTGCCCCTGCCCGCTGCCTGATGGCCTCGTCTCACCTGTTGACGTGAACTTGGCTGAAAGAAATGCTCTCTCAGCTGTGGATGAATTAGTTGCATGTGTGATAGTACCTTTCTGCTGTGTTCTTATTATTTTCGAAGTTGTGTAACGGGATAAGTATGTTATTTCTTTAGAACGAGAGACCAAGTCTTCTCGGAGACCTTGCCTTTACATAATCCCTCTCTCCTGCGGACCTTGGCGTCAGCTGCATGGTTTTGTTCAAAGATGGATTGCGCTTGCCACCAGCACATGTGTCGGAAAGCACAGTTGTTATTTTTGGGAGCAGGCAAGCTGTGTTAATCGATTCTCCGTGGACTGACCGGCTCTGCCTCTGCAGTGGAAGAGTCTGCAATTAGACCAAGTTCGCCTTGGACCTCAGGCTCTGCACACCGCTGTTGCACCCCCTAAAGCGGCAGGGGTCTTTGATGTGTCCCCCCAGTTACCGAGTGGCCCCGAAAGCTCAGGTCGGTGGACAAGTGCACCTGAGCTCTCCACCTGCTTCTCTGCCTCTGTCTGTGCCTTGCACACCTTGGGGCACTTCTCAGGCACGAGGGCCACATGATCAGCTTGTTTCCCACGGTTCCCCGCGCCACGTCCGGCTCAGGGGACCTGGCGGCGTGAGCTGGTGAATTTCCCCTCAGTCTCTCGTCTAACAGCAGGGGTTCCCTCTGCTGCTGCTGCTCACCTGTCAGCAGAGCCAGAAACTTCGGAATGAATTGGTTTGTGAGCCACAAGTACTGGGTTGGGGTAGCGAAGGGCCTTTTTGGGGGACGTGGTTCCATTCCCCTCTGTGAGTCTGCCTCTGCAGGTAGGTGGCTGTGCCTGAGACGGTTTGGGTTCCAGAAACCTCCCCCTGGCGAATGAGGCCCCCTAGACATGCAAAGGAAGGAAACTAGAGGCCGTCTTAAGCCTGTAAGACTTTGCACTGTGAACTTAAGACTCTGATCTCATTAGCAGGTTTTTAGTACACAACCAACAAAGGTGTCAGAGACAGTGGGCGACGAGTGAAGAGGCAGGTGTGTCAGCCACCTGTCTGTTGTCATGTCAGCTTCCCTTCTGACTGTTGTTCGAGACTCGACGTTTTTGCCCCGGACACATGTAGGCAGATGGGTGCTTGTCTGCGTGTGCACCTGCATGGGGATATTTATCTTGTCCTATATCCTCTATATTTTTATTATATTTATTTTTCTTCTATTTCTTTTCTGTATACTCTTATATATTCATTGTAATCTATATTTCGGAGCATGTTTAACAATTTTTTAAGATGGTAAACCTAATTTTTTCCTTATAAAAGTTGCCTGTTTATCCCCCATTGGTCTTCTTTTGTAAGATTTTTGAGAAAAAATAATCTGAACCATTAGTTACCATGCAGGGAAAGAAATATGTTAAAGTTTCCCTTTAGATAATTTAGACAATGACAGTCTTCCACTTACCAAGCATTTCCTTTCTTCCGAGGATTACAAAGTACACTCCTTACAATGCATGAGTCTCCCATTGTTCTCAGAATCCTCATCAGCAAATGTGCCTGCCGATCCCGAGACCCCTCCTGGGTAGGAGAGGAGGCTGCTGCTGTCCCAGAGCATGCTCCCCCCACACTACCCCCCCACTTCGAGAGGGGGCTCCTTCGAAGGTGTGGCACGTTATCCCGTTCACAGCCCCCTGACAGGGAATTCTTATCCCCTGCCCCAGTTTCTTGCTTCAGTCTGAGTGAGACGTCTTCTCGGCCACCCAGGTAGGGCCAGGCAGAGCTGCCCACGCCCCTGTAGCCGGAACACTGGGTTCTGAGCTGGCCCGGGGAGGCTCCGCCTGCTCCGTGCCAGCCAGGCCCACGTCCGACCTCCAACCTCAGCGCCAGCAGTGTGGGAGCCAGCAGCCGCTCCGTCCCCACACACTGTCCTGTGGGCCCCAGAGTGGAAGGCGGGACGAGGGCTCGGAGCCTTCTTGCTCCCGTTCAGAGTCTGTGCAGCACTTTGGCATACAGTTGTGTTCTGTCGACGGTGAGGCTTTTGCTGTTCCACATGTGAGCCGCGTCGCTCACTCTCCTGGCCAGTGTGTCCCCGTCACCCGCAACGCGGACCCCGCAACAGTGTGTGGAGTGGGGCCCTGACTCCGTCCGCCCCCTGCGATGATCGTTTCTAAAGGCACATCATTGCTGCCCTGTGGGCGTGCTCTGTCCTGTGCTGAACGGTCACACCGGCTCTCACAGTAAGACGGGGCAGAGAGAGCCGCCCAAGCGCAAAGGTCTGTGAGAGACGTTTCCAGTCTGGACTCTGTGGGGGAGGGGGGGCGGTGCCGAGCGTGTTGGTGGTGTGCCGCTGGCACACGCATCTGCAGGGACTGTCCGATAGGTGGTGGGTGTGCTGAGGCCGCAGGCCTGTCCCTGTGCCGTGAGTTGCAGCACCGGAGGCCACACTCGGACCCTCCACTCCCCTCTGCCTGCGATCGGTGCGAACTGGGTGTTTCATGGGCCCGGGAGTCACCGCTGGGCCACTCAGCCAGTCACTCAGAGAACTGGCCGGCTCCAGGGAAATTGGGAAAATCTGGAAATATCAGCATGGGCTTCTCAGCCTCAGGACTGAGCTCTGGTCAGTGGTCACGGCCACCGCAGGACGCTGCCCGGGGCTCTCCTGGTCTTGGAGGATCTGTGATGTGAAGTCCTGGGTGAGGGGGACATGCGGACTCAGTGAAGCAGGTGACCCGCCTGCTGGGGACACACCTCTGGGCGACCAGCCTGGGCGTGCTGCGGGGGAAGGGGCTGCGGTTCTGTGGTGGACAGCTGGGACGGTCCCCGAGCGCGGAGTCATCTCTGCACGCATTCCTGAGTTGGTGTGTCTGGTTTCTGACGGCTGAATGCTTACACTGTCCAGCTCCCTGACATCAAAAACAGTTCCCGGGAAAGGACAAAACAGCTTTGGAGTGGAGGAGAATGGTGATGTTTTAAGTTTCAGAATAACATGAAAGCACTTTTAAAAAAACTTTTCAACTTGCCCTGACCTGTGTGGCTCAATTGGTTGAGTATTGTCCCATTAAGTGAAAGGTCGCTGGTTCGATTCCTGGTCCAGGCGCAAGCCTGGGTGGTGGGCCCGGTCCCACTAGGGCCTGTGCGAGTGGCAGCTGATCAGTGTTTCTCTCCCTCTCTTTCTCCCTCCCTTCTCCCCTCTCTAAAAATAAATAAATAATCTCTAAAAAAATAAAAATTCTTTTAACTTTTGACAAGAAAAATTTCAAACCCACAGAAGCAGGCAGATTGGGATGATGAACCCCCAGGGGTCCTCGCCCAGACCCAACAAGAATTCACCCCTTTTCCATGTATAACCTCCCCGCCCCCACCGTAAATCGTGGGGGTTTATGTGTAACATTACAGAGATACTTAATTCGGGGTTCAGATGCCCTTCTGATGATAGGCATCCCTTTGTGTCAGGGGTATTAGAGAGTTTGTTCTCTGTGTTTGGATCTGAAACACCTGTGACCAGAGACGTTTCTGTCTGAGACAGCTCCTCAAAGTGTGGCTGGAAGGCCAACCCAGTCCTCGAGCTGCATTTCCGGGCGGTGAGGGGACCAGGCTGTGAGGGGGATGAGAACGTTATGGTGCTTTGGCCTTGCGGCACCTCTGACTGAGGGCATGGTCATTTTCAGGTATTTCATTTTTACTATATTTTACAAAGTCAGCAACACGTTGGAGAACCACGGTCTTTCTCCACAGAGAGTTTGAGAAGCGCTCCTCCGTACAGTTCTGTTCTGGGCCCCTCGGGCATCATGTGGATGACAATGGAGGTATTTTGAGTCATCACAACTTGGGGGGCCATGGAGTGTGCTGCTGACACTGAGTGAGTGCACAGGGCAGCTCCCCAAAACAGCGGGAGCTGGCCCTGAGTCAGTGGGGCAGGGCTGAGACCCCTGCCGGAGCCTGAATGAGGCTCAGCTGCCCTGGGCCTGGTTTCAGGGAGTTTCTCGTGGGCCTGGCCCATGTGGGGGCTGGAGAGCGAGCCGGGGTGCTGTGTGAGAGTCTTCCCTATGCTGGGAGCTCCACGTTCTGCAGGTGGGAAAGTTGGAGAATTCAGTAAACCCTGAATCCTTAAAAAAACATGACGGAAGCGTCTCAGTCACACATCGCCTGTTTCCTCTGTGCCGGGTCTGTTGTGTGTCCAGTGGGAAAGGGCCGACGGCTGCCGTGGCCGCAGAGAAAGTGCAAAATCGGACACTTACAAAATCTCTGTTCAGTTAGAAAGTTTATATGTAGGAAATTCTTGCCAAATTTCTGCTTCATGAGGTTTTTAAGATCTTTTTAAAATTTACAACTAGGAAATGATTATCTGGCAAAAGCCATCATTTCTATGGACGCTACTAGGGTACCTAGGGTACTGTTAGCTGTATCATACTTTAAGATAGAAAAAAGCAGATGAAACGAATTTGGGATAAAAGATGACTTGTGAGTCCTACCACACGTGTGTCTGTGTGTGGGGGGGAGACGAAGACATTTATTTCTACACCTGGTTCCTCTGCTTCTCTCTGTTTGTACATGACATCCTCATGGCTCACAGGGACGCTGGTCCCGTAGCCGTGCGTACACGCCAGTCTGGGGACACGCTGGTCACGACAGGCAGCGGAAGTGTGTTCACAAAAGACAGAACCACCCAGGAGCCTGGGCTTTGCTCACAGACCGAACCTCCTGTCTGCTGTCATTCAAAGCACTGAGGCTCCGCCCGCCCTCGCCACCCTGACTGGGCTGCCTTCTTTCCATCGCTTCCCGGTCTTCCTCCCTCAATTCTGTTGGGCGCAGGCTGCCACTGGCGCGAACACACATTGCGCATCGTTCGTCCTGTGCCGTCCTGACTCCCTTCATCCTGACATCCCCTCTGAATGCAAGGGGAAAGCTGACTTGCTCGATTTTCTGTTTGTGGGCTGACATGGTATTGACTGTAGGGGATGTCAGGATTCCGTGCCCACACGTGTGGCCAATCCTCCCAGGATCGGGCCGGTCTTTGGGCGTGGGTGCAGTGGGGGACATGTGTCTCTCCCTCCTGGGGAGGCATCCCGAGCTTTTAAACAGAGAGGAAGCCACCGTCCGATGAGCTATTTCAAAGAACGTCACTGTAGCGATCCCTCCACGATGGATAAAAAATGTGCCTTGGTCTCTACAGAACCCTCTCAAATGACGTCGAGATTTACTAATTCAGTTTATGTTGGCAAAAATAAAACCTTAGAAATTCCCGTTCTTTTACATAGATGGTCCTTAACAGCACAAAAATACGACTTTTTATTAGCTGCACCCCAAGGGGCAGGGCGGAGAGCTCCTTAAATCCCCCCTTCTGGGTGAAATCTGCTCTCTGCTGTTTTGTCAGAGCTGGACTGATTAGACTTGATTAATTCGGCCTTTGATAGATTACAGTTTAGCGGAACAGACAGCCTCCATTTGGTCTCAGTCCCCCAGTCCTGATGACAAAGGACGAGCTCTTTGTCAGTGCAACTGTGTAATCATTCAGAAGCCGAGTTAATCAGGACGCTAATCACTTTGTGTCTGGTTAGTCCCGCTAACGAGTTACACGTGTAGTTCGTGCCGGGCGCTGCACGCAGGAGCAGAGTTGGAGGCCGAGTCTGTCATGCTCTGCGGGTCCCACTGGTGCCGCGAGGAAAGACTTTGTCACGGGGGAGAGACGGAGGCGGCGGTTAGGTCACGGTTCACAGTACAGTGATGATGGCATTGGGGGTCTTCTGGAGCTCGGCGGTGGCACCTTGCGGGGTGCTTGCCAGTGTTGGCACCCTCTGGACCTGGTGTTTCGTGGGGACAGGCAGGCTCAGTCTGTGGGGCACACCGCCACAGTGCCGGAGCCCTGGGGAGGCTACGCTGGACGTGAGGTCGGGCACCGGAAGGCGTCTGCATTTGGCAGGTATTGCTGCTCAGGGCCTTTAACTGCTATGGGGAGATTCCTGGCTGGAAAGCAGTTCTTCTTAGAGGCTAGCCAACCTCAAGGGTGTTTGCAGTTCAGATTTAAAATGTGGGCTTGACCAGAAAACCCTAAGGCAAGCAATAAACTTAAAGGGCCTTAGACCGGGAGGCTCCTGGTACAGATGCCAACACAGGCTGTCTGGGGGGCCTTCCCTCAGCCTGGGGTCTCAGGACTCCGCCCCCTGGGCAAGGGCCCCCGGCCCCGGGACTTACGGTCTCTCTCTGACCGCAGGAGAAGCCCTACAAGTGCTCCGAGTGCAGCAAGGCCTTCAGCCAGAAGCGCGGCCTGGACGAGCACAGGAGGACGCACACCGGCGAGAAGCCCTTCCAGTGCGACGTGAGTGGGGCTCCCGCCGCCGGGTGGGGGCGCGGGTGCTCTGGGTGTGTCTGTGTGTGCACCTGTCAGGGGCACAGTGTCACAGGGCCCTTGGACACCGTGCACCTGACATCTGTATAACATCACTAACTGATGTTCCCCCGACACATTTGAGTAAATAAGTACAATTTAACTTCTTTACAGCACAGCGCGCAAAAGTACAATTTAACTTCTTTACAGCACAGCGCGCTGCTGCTTAGTTACACTCTCCACTGTGTTACTATGTATCGGACCCCTCCCTCCCGGCACCAGATCCGGGCCTGTGCCTCCTGCGCTTCCTGCAGGGGGAAGGTCCCGTCTTCCCTCCCCATACACACAGAGCGCATTTTCCCTGCGCTGTCGAGTTTTCCCAGCCCTCTCCTCACTCAGGGCTGCTGCTTCCTCTCCGGCTGGTTTCCTGTCTGCATGTGTGTGACGCTGTTCAGGGTGTTTTCATGGGAGTCACACGTGCCTCACGTCACAGTGGGCGTGCTGTGGAGGAATTTCACGTAAATGGGATTTTTGTGAACACCATCGACGTTGGAAGGAAAATTTGGTGTTATAAGAATTCCATTTCACTTCCTTTTATGGCCTGAATGAATTTGCCTTGCATCTTCTGTGTAAATGTAACATTTCTATTTGGGCTGTCCAATGTGTGGTGGGCTGGGGGGCGAGGTGGCAGAGCTTGAATGAGCGAGCGTGCACGCCCCTTCGTTGGAGGAGGGGTACACAGGGAAATGAAGGGTTGGGGGGTGGGTTAGGATGCCGAGAGCAGGGTTAACCTCTCACCTCCCCAGCAGGATAGGGGAGGGGTTGCCAGTGAGACACGTCTTGTGCCATTAATCCCAGGTAGGAGGTTAAATAGGAAGCTGTCAGTGCAGTCCATTACGGGGAGAAAGACATCATTTTCAGGAGTCATCTCCTGGAGTCGTCTACATGCAGTGGGGGGGGGCAGTGCAGAGGACACACGTGAAGGGCAGGTAACTCTCAGGAGCTGTAATTAGCTCCCCTCCCCCTTGAGTGGGTGCTCGAGTCCACGGGTTTCGGGGGCAGCGTCCCCCATCGTTCCTCCTGATGGCAGGAACAACCCAGCACCTTGCACCCGCGGGGACCTGCGGCGTGACCCGCGTCTCTGGGTGTCTTCCAGGTGTGCGACCTGGCCTTCAGCCTGAAGAAGATGCTGATCCGGCACAAGATGACCCACAACCCCAACCGCCCTCTGGCCGAGTGCCAGTTCTGCCACAAGAAGTTCACCAGGAACGACTACCTCAAGGTGCACATGGACAACATCCACGGCGAGGCCGACGGCTGAGGCAGTGGTGGGCAGGGCGGCCCCACTGGAGCCCTGAGAGAGGCCAGGTGGCTCTCGCCTGGCTGACATGGCGGAGGCGGCCAGTGCCACTCGGCTCCCACATCTCTCTGGCCGACCTTTGGCATCTGCAGACACGTCTGCAGAAACAAAGCAGAACAAAATCCCGCTTCTACCAAGAAATGATACAAACTCAGAACAGTCACTTTGCAGCCTCACGAAACACTGCGCGTGCTCTGTTCTGATGACAGTGGAACGAGCCAGCGCCCCTCGGCCGTCTCCGTAGTGCGGTTTGTCAGCACGCGCCCTCCGAGGCCTTTCTGAGTGTTGTCCTTATGTTTGCGAGTGTGCACGCTTGTGGGCAGGCTGGCCCTCGGCGACTTGGCCCCAGGGAGACGGAGGAACCCGCGCTCTGCCTCCGCAGGTGGGGCCGCGGGCAGGGCTGTCAACGTCCCCAGTGTGCCAAGGGGGTACAGCTTGCTGTTACCAGGTTCTGTGACACTGACGCACGTCAACCTTATTTACCCTCTCACTCCCGCAGGTTAGTTTAAAATAAAGAGTATTTAAGAACGGACGCGCCCACTGAAACTGCTCATTTGCAGCAGATCTGAGGAAACGTTGCTCGCTCTCAGCATGCTGATGCAGACACACGGGGCCTGGAACACTTTTATAAGCTTGGCGCGAAGCTGAGTTGCACTTAACTGTTCAGCAGGCTGGGCCCCCTGAGTCCACACGTGTCCGCTTTAGAAACCGCCAACATGCCAACACGCGTGGCTGGGAGGGGAAGCGGGGTGGGTTGTCGGGGTCGGGGGCCAGGCAGTGTGGCCCAGGCTGACGTGGCGGTGTCGGCGATGACGTGCCCGCAGCCCGCCCCCTCACTCCACAGGGTCACCAGACAGATGGGCACCCACGGGAGGGCCCAGAGCAGGAACCTTCTGTTTTCCAGCATCTTGGCAGCAGCGGCTCTGGAACCCGTGGATTAGCCTCAGCCGTCCCGGATTATCAGGAACCCAGAATGAAAAATACAGACCTGGCTGTCATTCAGGGTGAGATGATCACTGGTGCTTAGGAGAAACCGAGGCAGGGAGCCTGGATTCTTGCTCCAGGTTACATCTCCACCAAATATTTGAGAGCGGCTTTGAAGGAACAGCTCGTCTGGGGAGAAGACGTGAATACACGGGATTGTGATGTCAAGTAGCGCGTAGAGGAACTCAAAGCCAGAGCAAATAAGTAAAGAAATAAATAAAATGCCCCACATGCTGGGCGGTTCTGTTGGAGCCCACCCCAAGGAGAGGAGCTGTAGCTCTGAGAAGTGATTGGGTCTAATGATTTAGGGAGAAAGGTTATCTGAAGACACGATCCCCTTAAGTCAGGAATCTCCTGTTAGAATTATATTCATGCTTAGTTTCAGTTTTGGAAAAAAAAATAAAGATTCAACATAGATATCCTAGCCCTGTAAAAATACCGATTTTGAAACTCACCAGAGGTAAGTTCAAACAGTGTGAATTCCCGCCTTGTCATTTTGGGGATCTCTGGGTGTGGCTGCGTGCGGCGTTTTGTGGCTGAGGTCACAGCCCGTGCTCTGTGGGAGTGGGTGTCAGTCTTGTTTTTCCAGGGTCACTTGTTCCCATGGGGTGTCTGTGGAGCCTCAGCATTTGCAGGGCACACGGTGGCCGTGCGCAGGTGCTGCCGAATGGAAGAGGACAGCTGTGCCGCTCAGCGGGGCGCACTCTCTGGCACGTCTGCGCGCACCTTTGGGTGCTGCCTGCCGTAGGTGGGACGCTCCCCATCCTGACGATGCGACCAGCGTGAAACTTGAAGCCAAACGCCGATTTTGTGTGACCTCAGTGACTCTCAGTTGCTGGGGCTGCTGGGGAAACGACTCCCGAAGCCAGGCATCACTGGGCCTCGGAGTGGTGTGACTGGGAAGAGGCTCTGGCTGCAGCAGGCTGAGGGTTCGTAGTGGAGGAAGTCGCAGAAAAGGGTGTGGGGAGCCCCCTGTCCTGTCTTTTCTGGGCACAGAATCTGAACTGGGTCCAAGAAGTCAGTTCTGCTTCCATGTGCTAGGAGTGAATAATCAGAAAGGGAAACAAAACAAAACAAAACCATTCAGAACAGCATCAAAACTGCAAAATACTTTTGAGATAAATCCCATAAAATATGGGCAAGATCTGAAAAGCACAAACTATTAGTGTGAGACACTACAAGATTCAAATAAAGAAATATACTGTGTTCATGGGTTGGAAGGCTGAACGGTACTCACACGATAACTGTTCCCAAATTGATCTATCCCGACAAAAGTTTCTGTAGGCTTATCTGTTTAGAAATCAAGAAGACGATTCTGAAATTCACATGGCAATGCAAATGACCAAAATGCACCAAACCGTCTTCAACAGGAGTGGCGCGGGGGACGCACATGACCCCACTCAGTTCCAGTGGCCCAGCAGCTCAGCGCAACATGAGGGTCAGAGAAACCCATGTGAAGATGGGTGCAAATATTTTTGACAAGGGCGCAAAGGACACTGATGGAGACAGGGCTATCTTTGTGCCGAGTGGGGCTGGGACAACTGGACAGCGGGGTCCAGTCCCGGGAACAGGGTAGCTGAGCCCTGGGCTGACCTGGGTGAGCTGTGCCATGGCTGGGAGGTCGTGACCAGCCTGCCGCCCTCAGTACGGCTTTGAGAAATGATCAGCCACCCTTGGAGGACCTCCCCCCCAAAAAAGAGCGAGACGAAATGAAGCAGTCCTACCTCAAGTGGTGGTGGGTTCCTGGGAAACTCAGCATATATTGAAACAATGCACAAAGATTTCTGTACATACGTCAGGCGATCTTGGGCCCTGGTGAGTAGAAGGGTGGCCAGTGCGTGCGATTTCCCGAGTGGGCCTAACAGGGGCTGCCTTCTGACCTTGCACTCTGACCCTGCCCTCTTGCCACACCCCTTCCTCTTCACTCTGGAAACTCTCCCAGAGCCTGTGGGAGGGAAGGGCGAAGTGTTCCACATCTTGCTGGCTCCTCCAGGGGCCTTTTTCACTCGGGGAAATTCAGAACATCCAGGGCTCTGCGGACTTATCTTTCCTGCTGGTCAGCCCGCAGGGAAGCCGGCCCTGATCTGCCACAGACGCTATCTGCCACTCACAGACGGCTCGGTACAGAGCAACCAGAACCTGGTTAGGGCGTGCATGGTGATTAGCGGACTCGCAAACCACCCCAAGTGTGTCCTCGGCCTTGTTCTGCTACAGCCCACAGTCACCACCCAGTCACCACCCAGTCACCACCGTGTGTCGGCTGCTTCCTGCGGAACGTTGGGCGGAATCCTCAGCCAGTCTCCAGGGTCCTTCATCCTGGACGCTCTGCGGCCTTTCGGTACAACTGCCAGATTCGATCAAACGAAATGCACGAAAGTCCTGAAAACAAGTTTGATCAGCGAGCAGCTCATTTGTCATACCTTCTGGGTACGGGGGCAGGGGTGGGGCACCCCTGTTCTGAACTCACATAGACACCTGGCAGAGCCCACAGCCCTTGCTGTGTGCAGCCCAGGGTGTTTTGTCGTTTTGTGTGTGTGTGTGTGTGTGTGTGTGAGGGGGGCACTCTGGACACGTGCAGGGGCAGCCGTGCACACGGGGCAGGGCCACAGAGCAGGGCATCCGTACTTGTCAGGGCCTCCTGTCCCCTCACATGGACTCGGGTGGCTCAGGGGGACTCGGTCGGCAGAGACGTTCAGCAGCAGGTGGTGAAGAGCATTCTGTGGCTGAGAGCCCTGCGGAGCCTGTGGGGGACGAGCCCCCGTGCGCCGTCTGCGGGGTGATGTGTGGGTTTCATGTTCCAGGAAGACTGAAGTAAGACGCTTCCATTTGCAGAGGCTTCACATCAGAGTGAACTCCCCGCGCTCCCCTGCCCCCCATGCCACATTTCCGTTTCTGTGCGTGTGTTCACGCTGCTGGCCGACCATCGGTCAGCGTCTGTCAGAGGTGAAGCCGGCCCAGACTCGGAGTCCGGTGAATCTTCACGTTTCCGAAGAGCAGCCACACCTCCTGCGCCTCCCGAGGCCCGTGTCATGGCTCATCTCTGCACCAGACCCTGGTTTGGCCACCTGCTTGTGTGTTGTTACTCCTGCTGTCTTCGGTGTTTCTGTCCAACCCCCCCGGGACACGTCCCCCCAGCTCTGACGAGGACCTTGTCAGTCCCCGCCTGGGGCAGAACAGATGGGGAAGCGAGGCCGTGTGGGACGCGGGACGAGCAGCAACGGGGGCCTCTGCCATCAATCATGGTTCGCAGGCGACAGGAAGGGGACAGTGACGGATGCCACCCCGTACGGAGCAATCTGGAGCTGCGCACCCTGGGAGAGCACGCTCACGTGTGTGCTGCTCCTGCCGAATTAATGCGTGTCATCAATCGCTGCGCGGGGGGTGCTTTGCAGTGCTGCAGTTTCTGGGACAAATCCCCCGCCACGCGGCCGCCTCGCAGTCATCCGTTTTCCTGGCTTCTCACCTGCAGTGCCTGTCGCCAACAGTGACAAGCACCATCCAGGGGGACGGAGGAGGGTGCTGTCTTACCCATTGTGCACGGTGCCAGTGGTGGGCGCTTCCCCAGTCAGGCAGATCCCTGGGGTCCGTCTGTCGGTCTGCAGCATCTCAGCCGGGTGTCTGTCCTGGTAAGATGCCGAGGTGGGTGCGTCCCCTTCACTGGTGCTGCGGTGGTGGTGGGGGGACACACACAGCTCCACCCTTTCAGAGGCAGCCTCTGTGGAGTGGCCCCTCCAGAAGGTGATGTGACACTTGGATGGGCATTTTCCTTCCTCTAAAGATGGCGCTCGCCCACGTCCCACCCTAGAGTGGGGCGGTGGTCCTATACGATGCGGCACTGCAGGTGTCTCTGGAGCCCACCCACGTGTAGGAACTGTGGCCCCCGGGGTCCGCGGGGGGACGCTGCCTTGCCTGCCGACAGTGGGCTCTTCCCTGTCAGAGGGCGTGAGCCTCGTTCCTTCCAGCACAGGAATGGGCAGCAGTCTCCTCACTCAGTCCGCGCTTGGGAAGGCCGCAGGCAGGCGGCGTGAAGGAGGTGAGACGAGCTGCCCCCCCCCACACGCACTGGCAGCGTGGCCCAGGCATGCAGTGAACACGGGTGGGTGGGTTGTTGTGTAGAATCCATTACTGCACCTCCAATAGAAGCACATGGCTTAAAAACCCTCTGTAATGAACCATGCATTAGCAGCAAGATGATGAATGATGCAGTGAAAACCACCCACGAGGGAGCAGTCACGCCTGCACCGCTCCCTGCGCCTCTCTCTGTTGCCCACTTTGCGGGAGAACTGCCACCCTCGTCTAATCAGGTCTCCTGACGTGAGGGCTGCAGTGACTCAAGCGGTCGAGGACAGCACCTGCACTCAGCACCGACCTTCACTGTCGGGCACTGCGGCCGATTACAGCTCCAGCACAGCGTTTCGGGTTTACACCCTCCAAGACCCAGTTAGTTTTGTGCACTGCGTAACACACAGTGTGTGAACAGGGTAGGGTGCGTGCGTGCTTTGTGAATAGATATGTATCGAGCACACGTGTTCAAAATATCCAAGAGACTGAGGACACACTCAAGTGTAGACAGACTTTTCACGTTCGGAACAAGAGTGGAGTGGAGCGTGAGGAGCTGGGGGAGTCTGAGCCCTTGGGTGCGGCCCCAGAGCTGCACCGTTTCCAGCAGCACTTCAAACCAGCGACGATCATCACCTGTTTGTCGGTGGGTTTCCGTCTCGGGAATCTAAGGGCCATGTGCGTGCGTCCCAGTCAGACGGACTAAGGTGTCACTGGAGCAGGGACCTGACATGAGCCTCGTCCCTTGCCTAAGGGAAGAGAGTCCCCGTGTTCCAGGCAGAACCCCTCGCTGGGTTCAACCCCAAACCAAGACAACGCCTGAGACCCACCGAATATCAGAACCAGAGCTGTTTTACTGTGACCTCGGGGGGGCGGTGTCCCAGGGATGGAGTGAGAAGCACTGCAGCATGGTACCCACCGGACCAAAGTGGCCTACTGCTGGCTCCCACCGTGGGACACGGAGTGCAGGTGAGGGACAGCGGCGCCATCTCCCGGCACCCTCTCCACGCCACAGCCCGTCACCTGGGTGTCGAATGAGGACACAGATGTCCCGTGCCCATGCACACGTGGGGACATGGAAATTTAAAGTGGCCAATGGAAGTCACACACTGGAAATGTCACCTCAAACGGTGGATTCCACATGAGAAATTGGGTTCGGAAGCAGAGTCAGATGTGAAGCTCAGAGAAACAGGTATTCCTTCGACGTTAGAAAGAGTTCAAAAGAATTTGGTCTGTCAGCTGTTCGAGCCAGGTGCTTCCAGAGAGGGCGAGGGTGGGACTGGTCCTCACGGAGACCTCAGGGGCTGGGGGCGGGGTTCAACGAGGGTTCAATGTCAGGCTGGCCTGGGGGCAGATGTCTCTCACAGTCCTCACTCTGTTACACCGTGATTTTAATCCCACAAAAACTTTTTAAGGTTTCAAAGTTTTCTGAGGCCAAGGGGATTACATTTGTTATTATTATGTGTATTATTATCATCACTCAAACCAAAATACCATATCATTTTTAAGATAAGCAAAAATAGCCCAAGACTTAAAATCAGAATTAACTTGCTAACACACACTTTAAAGGAGCATGCACTTGCTGTGTCATTTGGACAAAAAAGGGTCTGTTGTTTCCTTTTCTGTGCAGCTTGGGATCTAGTTATTACCAAGATAATTGGTAATGAGCGTACCTGTAAAAAGCAAACACATTTCTGAAATAATGCTACGTGATTCTGAGTTCTGCCCTTGTAAGTACCTCATAGAAAAGTAGGTCTTTCCTTTCCAAGTGATGAAGATACAGTTGTTCTGTAACAAATGACAGGACAAGACTTTTGGGATACACGTTTATCCATGACAATGTCTACCTGTCACACGTGCACACACAGAGGTGGGTGCATAGGTGCATAATTTGCACACCCACACACATGTTCACACACGTGACAACTATGCCATTGTAAAAGGCTGTGGACCCAAACTACATGTCAACCATTTCGAAGGGTCTGAAATGTCACCCTACTCATCAGGGAACAAACCAGCCTGCCAGTGTCATGGATGCTGGCAGAAATCTCAAGACTCCCGGGCCAGAGACAACACACAGGTTATTGCTTACAGCCACAGCCAGAGTGTCATCATTTTGGTGTCGATTCCTGACCCCCACGTCACACGGGACAAGGGGAAGAAGGCCAGGTAACAGCTGCACATGCACTGAGTTGTGTGGGGGGGGGGTACCCTCAGCTTAGGGAACCTGCATCTTTTATAGCGGGCATTGCCTCTGTGCCTGAGCTCTAGGGGGAGATGGGGCTTTCACTGTACTGGGCGGTATCAAGCCCACCCTTTCTGTGGGAGGGCACACCGTTTGCCTTTGCCAAGGTCACTTGCTAAACTAACACCCTGAAAAGACAGGGCAGAGGGCATCAGGGACCATGTAAGACACACAGACACGCAGGAAGCTCCTGGAGAACTGCCTGCCAGCACCGATGGAAACATTCGCTGTCTGCATTTGCTTTGAAGAGGGACAGACACACGGCACGGTGCTTGTGAGGTCATCTGGCCTTCGGTCCCCAAACGGCCACACAGGACATTAAGACACACCAAACGTATGGCCTTTTCCACATCATGTCTCCTGGGAAGCACATGTTTTCGGCTCCAGGCTTACTCGGACACATGTGGCCGTGGAGACCATGGCCACTGACCACGTTGGCGTCACTGGCTGCCTGGGAGCCACTGTGCCAGCTGGCCTCCCACAGAGGGGCGAGTAATGGAGCATTAAATACCCACAATTTGGCTGTCCCAAGGGCTTAATCTCCTTCAGCCCCACAGGGACCTGGGCGAGCAGCAGAATCAGCGCGCCACATGTGGCTCCAGGAGCAAAAGGCTGACACCCCGGCCAGCACACCGGAGGCTCCAGACGGTCTGTCCGTTAAATCGAGTATTAGGACGTGTTACTCGAAGTCAGCCACGTGGGCAAGTCCATGCCAGATGCCCTGCAGTCTGGACTTGTCCCGAGCTCCACAGCCAGAGCCCTGGGAAGGAGCCGCTTCCGCTCCCGCCCGCACTGCAGCCTCCATGGGGTGCTCTGCTTGTCTGTGCTACGCTGAGCCTTGCAGATGGCGGTGGTTGGGTGCTGCAAGGCTCGATGACGTATTCTGTTCTTATGGCCTCTGAATACGGCCCAGAGTCCAGCGAAGGGCGCAGATATTCTGAATGGTCCTGGGGGGACCCTGATTTTCAGCAAGTTGTCCGTTACCAATATCAGTTTTCTGACTCATTAAGTGCAGGTGATTGTGCACTCCTGTGGATCTGAAGACTTAAAGAGACAGCATGCACATAGTGACACTGTAGGGAGCCTCATGGGGTGGACTGAACCCCAAGTTCTGCCTCTTCGTGGGGCTATAGGACTTGGGCCTATATAGAGGGCTGTGTGACCTCGGCCACGCCCTCTAAATACTCCCACAGCCCAACTCAGAGGGAGCTCGGGGAAGAAGATAGCGGATAAAACTGCCAGACTCGCTTCCTCCCCGAAAGAACAGCCTTCCGTCCTGGGGCTGGGCTGATGCTGTTGTCTCGGAGCAGGGAGTGGGGACCAGAGTCGACTGAGAGGGGGTGGCAGCCGCAGGTGGGAGAGACAGAGACACCCGTGCTGATGAGCCGGGCGGTGCGGTGGCCCCAAGGACAGATGGACCCCGCCAGCAGGACACCTCCGAGTGCACGGGATTGGCAGAGGGCTTTCCTGAGTATGTAATCACCACCTGCCCGGAAGAATTGGGCTCCAGCCCGAGTTGCCCGCCCGCGTCTGCTGTAGAGCTACGTGGTGGTGAGGAGTGCGGCTCTCCCACCCAGGGCCACTCCGGCCATGGCCGGGTGAGTGGTGTCTCCCTTCCACGGTGTCAGGCGCCTGCAGCTTTAAGGATTTGGCTTTGTTTGCACAATTACTGTTCTTTGTATTTTATTCTAAATCACCATGTGGGGAAAATGTGTTTAGATACAGCTTGTTGGACGTGTTTTATAAAGATGCATTTATAAGACAAATGTAGTTCCAGTGTGTCAGGCCGCCTGCTTCCAAGATGGTTCTGATTAACGTAAGTACAAACCCTACATATGTTATGTGGCATGAAATGCACTCCATCATTTTATTCTGAATGATTGCGATGGTTCAATTTCTCCAACTACGAAGGCATAATACGAAGTAAAACAATTTGAAGAAATGAGTGACGAACTCCATCTACGGTGTGGTGCTGCTCTTCCTTCAGTAAGCCATCTCTGAAGATACATTGAAAGTGCCTGCTGTCCTGTGTGCTGACACGTTCTTCACCGAGACCTGGCACAGCTGTGTCTGCACAGGGGCTGTTTTCTGCACGAACTTTCTTTCTGTTCTGCAGCCGTACGCGTCCCAAGGCCTCACACTGAGTCTGTGCCTTGTAGGACAGGTCCTTGAAACCAGGTCGTTGACAGCCAGGCCCGTGTAAGACATCTGAGAACACGTGTGGCACACAGGGACCCACCTGCATGACCGGGTGGGCCCCAACCAGCCAGGCGACCCAGCCAATACGGCCATAACACAGTTATTGAACCAATAAGACCCGAAGGTATTTTCTTATGAATCTAGAGTATAAATAGTGCCCTGGGCTATTTGAACTCAGGGATGTTTTCTGAGCATGGACATTGCCTTTTCCAGGTGACTGCTGTCCCCAAGTACCAGGGCCTTTGGTGTGAAGCTGGGTCTCTGTGGATGTTCTGGACGTGACCACATGTCTGCTGCTCCGTCTGCGTTCGAAAGATGCAGCAATGAGGGAGTGTCCGGGGTGATAGCCGACATGCTCCTGCCCCCTGCTCCTCTGGCTACTGGCCCATGCAGTCGGTGACCAATCCCAAAAGGGGCCATCTCTCTGGAGCTGCTGTGACGCCTGCTGGGGGTGCTGGGAATAAATCTCGTGGTGTCACTACATCGGTTTCCACGTTATCTTCCTTTCCTCCTCTCCACTGATCATTTCCTTGCTTTCGCTCTTTTGTCCCTTGGGGGTTTGGGCCCTCTCTCCCACTTTCCCTTTTGCACCCCATCCTCCTTCAAGGGGACAGGTGTAGGTGGAGCGGGACTGACGGCTCCTGACAATGGCCCCAAGGGTGGACCCTCCAACTGGAGTCGAGCTTTCAGATGGCCAGGGCCCGGGAGCAACCTGGTGGGGGACCTCAGGCCAAAGCTGTCCGGCCAGCTTGCTCCCACACCCCTGGCTTCCGGAAACCACCCATAATCCATTTCAGGCGCTAAGTTTCCAAGTCGTTTGTTCCACTAGAGTAGACACATTTCCTGGGTGTGATCGTGCCCTCCCCAAACTCACACGTTGAAATCTGCACCCCGACGGCAGAAGGTGGCTTCATTTGGAGACAGGGTCGTCCCCGAGATGGCCGAGTTTGAACGAAGTCGTGGGAGTGGGCCATCGCTAAGGGGACCGAGGTCCTCAGTAAGGGGGAGGTTTGGGGACGAGCGCACACTCGGGGAGAACCCCCGTGCAGATGAAAATGGAGACTGGGGGCCGCTTCTGCAACTGAGGAATGCTGAGGGCTGTGGGCAGGCCCTCCAGAGCCGGGCGAGAGGCCTGGAAACACTCCCTCTCACGGCCCTCGGACGGAGGCTGCTCTGGCGGCACCTGAGTTCAAACATTTAGCCTCCTGAACTGTGAGGCAATAAATGTCTGCCGTTGAGGTTTTTAGAAAAGTGACAGTGGACCAACTGTCTGCCTTGAGACTCATATCCTCAAAACCTCCCTTGGACCGAGGGGCGGGGCAGCCGAGACATCACCTTTCCCAGACTCCCTTGCAAGCAGGCCAGGCACATTTCCGACCAGGACGGGCAGGCCTGGAAGTGTGTGGGGCCAACGAGAAGGACGAGGCCCCCTTTTCCAGGTGACTGCTGTCATCGGGCATTGACATGTGGCCTTGGGGCGGCTTTCTGAGAGTTGCCCGGGCAGATGCCACAGGCCACTGGGGTCTTTGGAGGGGGTGATCCCACCACCTCTGCCTTTGACTTCGGGAGTCGAGGGCCCCTCCCTTTTACCCCCGCTCCTAAGGTTCCTCCAGCTTTGATCACTGCTGACCACCGCCGACACCAGTCGTGGGCACTGTCCTTACCGTCCCCAACAAATATTCTCAGTTTTCTGTGTGCAAACCCTTGCAAAAGTCACAGTTTTACCTTTTAAAAGTATACACATCCATTTGAACCATCAGTTAACTGCTTTCTGGAATAATAATAATAATGTTATTATTGGCAGTGCATTTCTCAAAATGAAATAATGTCCCCAACTCATCCTTTACTCCTCTGTCACGGCGGCAAAGCAGTTCACCTGAACACTGGGATGACTCATGTGTGACAGTGTTCACTGAGGTACCAGGAAAAATAGCGTCAAACATTTCCGCAGAGCCATAGGAACGTGGAAATACCTACTGCTCAGCGAGCCACCGCTGCGAGGCTCTCACGGGACACTTGGAGATGCAGGTTCACGACCGCCCTTCATCACCTGTGCTAGGTATTACGGCTGCTGGTTCGCAGCCAGGGTGTGAAAATGTGCTTCAGAGAGAAACCAAGGACAGTAAAAGCAGCAATGCCCCCGATGTCCAGCATTTTTGGAGAAATTATGTGAGTTTGCTAGGGTGAGTACATATATTTTTGAAGTAGTCAAATACAAGACCATAACTGTTTTGATGGGTTTTTTGGTCCTTGAATATTACGCACAGACACTGCTGTCAGGGTGGCACCACGTCACAGTCTGGAGTCATCCCATTGGCTCCCCGGCGGTTTTCTGTGGACAGCGAGACTCGCAGAGGCTGGAGGCTCGCGACACGCTGCCTCTGATCTGCTGGGATTGGAGAAATCAAATCTCTGATGTTGTCTGAATTAGGTATGAGGTCAGAGCCCATGTGTTCCGAACAGCGACCTCGGGGCCTCTGTGGGGGCTGGGGCCTGGCGCAGGGTCGTGTGAGAGCACACGGACATGGGTGTCGTCTGGCGTGTGTGTGTGTGTGTGTGTGAGCTGTGGACTGTGATCTTGTGTATGCGTGCAGTGAGCAGTGGAGACAGGTGGTTTTCACACATTAAAATACCTCAGCGCACATTCTATCCCCAGTTCTTCTACCAGGAAAGCGTCATGTCTGCCCCTTTGCCGTGAAGATGACATTGAGGCACCTGTGCTGCAGGCTTCGATGCTTCGTTTTGCTGAGAAGGTTCCGACTTGGTCTTCTGACTCCAAAGCACGGGAGAGACTGGGAGCTTGTCAGCCACGCCAGCGAGGGCGGGGCCTGTCTGAGGATGCTGTGGGCCCTGCACCGGGCCCTCGGAAACAGCCCCCCGGTGATGGCTGAGACCCCTGACCCTGTGACCTATCACACCAAGGCTAAATGACTGCAGGCAAAGGATCCCAGGCCTGGAAATAACAGCAACAAGTGAGACAGAGTGGACTGACCTCTGACGTAACAGCTGGCCGCCTGGCGGAACTGCCCTCAGTTAGAGAACGGAGCCGAAGCACCTCCTTATTCTGAGGTTCTTTCTAACAGCCCGACTGGCAGGTGACATCGCTTAAAAACTCAAAGTGAATGCTAGCAATCGTGTGAGTCCAGGTGCCTGAGTCACAAGGTCACGTCCGAGACTCACGGCACACACGCAGCTTCCCGATCCACACCCACGGCCCCGCCTGTTTGGACCAGGGTGACCTCCATCGCCGTGGCGCAGTCAGGGGCTGCTCCCGCCTCCGAGGAGGGAGCAGGCGAGCAAAGGTGCTGCCCCCTCCCCTCCCATCCCTGGGGTGTGGTCGGTCGCACAAGCCCCGTGTGTTCCTTGCAGTTATACGGGTCCAGATTTTGGGCTAGATCATCTGATTATTCAAGAAAAGCCGGAAATCTAGACTCCCTACACATTCTTCTATTTTAAAATACTGTTTACCAGTTTAGAGAGTTTACAGCATTTCTGGGACCAAGCCGAACACATCCGTGGGCCAGGGGAGGACTGTGACCTGCCAGGCGTCACCGTTCATTTTTAAGGACCTCACATGGACATGGACGACTGAGACATGAACACTCTTCTGGTCACTGAAGCCCTCACGTGACAACAAAAGGAAACCCCACCTGAAGGTGACGGGCCCCGCGGCCCCGCCGTCTGCAGCTCAGCCTCTCTCACGGCTGGCCGAGTCTGAGAGCTCCCAAACCACGCTGGGCACAGGTTGGAGAGTGATATAGAAAACCCAAGTCTGAAAATAAAAAAAAAATGTCAGCACAGAAAGCAAGCATTGTCTCCACACTTTCATAAGTACGTGACTATTTAATTTTTCTGTCCCGCCCTAAGCCATGAAGACATTTTGTACTTTCTCCATGTTTCATACCAATTTTAAGCAAGTTCACTCTTCCCAGTGATAAGAGGGGAGGGGGCCTTTAGAAGCACCAGCCCATGTGGCCTCAGGGCCAGAGACGCAGGCAGCAGACGGTGCACACTGGGGACAGGCACGAGCACAGCAAGTGTCAGAACACTAGACACAGTCTTCCTCTTGGCTGAACACCGTGCTTCTTGTGAGGGAAGAAGAGGAAAATGTATTCTCAGGAAATAATATGCAGATGGAGTTCTAGTGACTATTTAACAATACTAAGCTGGCTTTTTGTTTACGGAGAATGTGTTTTAAATTAGAAATTAGATCCCAGACTAATTTGCATGCGGGCCTGCACATCGTACGTGTGCACACACACACTGCGCACTCCGTGAGTTTACGCCCTCGTCTCAGTCGGCTCTGCTGCAGCGAGAAAACCCCGGGCACCGGTGCAGTGGGAGCCCAGCTCTCATTCTGCCCAGCTCCGAGGCCGGGGTCTGGGCCGGGCGCCCGCCCGCAGAGCTCTGGCGAGGGCTCCTTCCTGCCGGCGGTCTTCGTGCCAGGCCCTCACATGGTGGGGGCACAGCCCTGGTCTCTGTCTCTTCTTATGAGGACACGAGTCCCATTGTGGGGTCCCCATCTCCCAAACCTCATCACCTCCTAAGACCGTCACTTGGAGAGTTAAAGCTTCAATGTGTGAACTTGGGGGGCTGGGGCACAAACATTCGGCCCATAATGACTATCTTATCTTTAAAAAGATCAGTGAACAATGGACCCTTCTCTGATCTCTCCTCTATCCTAAGGAGGCCCCAGGCCTCTGTCTGGCCGGGCATCAGCTTGGAACCTCGGAGCTTCTGCTCCAGATGAGAGAGGGCAAGGCAGACTGTTTGAGAGCACCGCAGGCCCGGCGAGGCGGGGCGGACGCACTGCCGCTGTCTGCTGCCTGGGCTCGGCCACATTTCAGTCTCAGAGATTGCGCAGGCCCTCCTGCAGCCGGGGCAGCTCGGAGGCCGGCTGTGTTCAGAGGCCGGGCAGGGGGTAGCCACCTCATCACTCACGGGCGGGAGGTCGGCCTAGCGCCGGCCAGCCGGCTGCATGAGAGCCCTCTCTGAGGTCTGGCCACGAGTCCAGGCCCCCGCGCTCACACACAGCGCTGCCTGTGAGCTCCGGGGCCGCCTGTGACTCACTCACAGCCTCTGGAGTCCTGTTGTCGCTGATGGGCATGGCAGCGCGCTTGGAAAATCTGTCAGCATTTCCATGACCTCACGCGAGGGTTCCGGTGGCCGTGCCCACAGAGGGCACGGAACACTCCCTGGGGAGGGGCGACGGGTGGGGGTGTTCACGTTTTGGAATTTTCCTTGCTTGGCAGTTTCCAATTCAGCGTCAGCATTTCATGGGCCCCTCCATTTCAGCTGCTGACGGGAGGCAGAGTTCAGCCAGGCTCTCTGGGGGGGCTGGGCTGGGCCAGGGGCTTCCGATGGTCTTCACCCCTGGGGCCTAGAAGGGGAAAGAAGGGGACTTCTTTAACAGAAAGGACAATTTAAAAAGGTTTCCGGGCAGAGGCCTGAGTTTCCATTCATCTACTGAAGCTTCAAATGAGCCAATTAAAGATTGCAACATGATCATTTTAGTGACAAGGATGAGTAGTATTTAAACAGCAGCCGATGCAGATGACGTCTCTGAGAACCTGGCTTGTGTTATCCCTGGATTGACTGTGGCAGCACCCTCAGGTTCTCGGTCACGAATAGATGTTCTGTGGGTGCTTGTCTCAGCTGGGTGACACCTCACGCATCTTTAGCTGCTAAGTGAGCACCCACACAATCATTACCTGGGCCAAGAAGTGGAGCATTGCCCCCCACCCACAGCCACGGCCTCCCTGGTGCTCTGTCCTCACTGGCTGGCGTTGAGCGATGCCAGCCTTTGCTTTGAGACTCACTCAGTCTCCATGTGCCTGCCCTGTCATGCCCGATTCGCTTACTTCCCAACTCTGGGCAAGTAGCCTCGTGTTGCAGGCTGCCGTCTGCACCCCCTGTCACCACCCCGCGTCTGAGACGGAGGGCCACGGAAGTGCCTTGGTTCCCTGCAGATGGCATTCCCTTTAGTGGCTGCACCCCAACACACACCCCACTTTGAGAGCCCCCAACGCTGCTGATGCTGCCGGCCCAGGGGCCGCATGCAGGGGAGCGAGCTTCTGCAGAGCGTTTGGTTGGTCCGGGGGGGTCTCTGGTTAGGGGCATGCACTGTTGTCCATGAAGGCAGTAGCTGACTCAATCTAGGAGAACCACACAGATATCTTAAAAAATCTCCCATACCTTAACTACATCCAGGTGGTACATCCCACCCCAGGGTAGGCAAAGAAACAGACCCTCACTCCCCATCTCAAAGCCACAGCAGGGAGCATGATTCTCCCAGACAGTCTAGGGTGGGGGGGGTCACATGTGTGAGGGCCTCTGACCCGCCAGCGGTCACTCAGTACACCCCGTGCTCGGGGAAGCGCCGGGTCGGTGGAGGAACCGTCCACAGGCTAAATGTCAGGAGCAGATTCAGAGATGGCCGGGGAGCGCCTCCTGCCGTGGGGACCTCTTCTGGCCACTCGGTGTTTCAGGAGCAAGTCTCCTTCAGGAGGAACCTCGTCTCCCAGGGCACCTCCAGGGACCACCACTAGACCGGTGGCTGCCCCCACCACCTGCTGGAGACCTGAGACGTGGCCCTTCTCGGTGGCAGAGCCACGCCCTGTGAGGTCTGTTGGTGGCGGGGGGTGGGGAAGGCAAGAACGCATGGGGGGAGACTGCCAGTGGGACAACGGCCGGCGGGCTGCTTCTGGACGGTACACATATATGGCAAGTTGCAGACTATAAAGCCTCTTTCACATTTTTTGGGATTTTTTTTAATCTGAAACAGATTCAAGAACAAAAAAGAGCCAACGGTATTTGTTTATGAAAGAATGAACAAACACCTCATTTATTCTGTTTCCACTTTAACACCGTCAAACTCCGAAGAGCGGTGTGTTTATTGCTTTGGTAAACTTAGAATGAGTGGAAACTCACCGGACAGAAATAGAAACATGTTGTAAGCGCAGAACACAACTTCATAAATCAGCAAAGGCCGCTGCGGGGCTCGCACGTTGGTGGCGGCTGTGGGGACACGACTGTGGGTGAAGTGAGTGTTTTGTGTGACGTCTAACGGCGGCCCTTGGCTGGCCTGTCTGCGCTCACTCACTCACGCGGACTCTGGCCACAGGACAGGCCCGTCGGAGCAGGGGCCGTGGCAGGGAGAAACGTGATGACAGAGTCTGCCTGCAGGGAGCTTACATTTCACCAGGAGAGGCCGGCGGGCCCTCAAGTGAAACCCGTGAGAGGCGGGTACCAGGGCCTTGGAGAGACACAAGGGGTGTCAGTCAAAGTGCGAGCAGGGAGCGGGTGCTTCTGCCAGCACGCATGTAGCCGGCAGGCTCACGGGTTAGCTTCCAAGCATGGTAGAATCTCTCCACAGCCCGGCCAGTTCTCGGCACCTTCACTTCCCACTGAATCTGAAGTCTGCCTGTCTCTCCTTTTAAGGAGTACAGGAGTGAGACCGTGCTGTGACCTCGGAGAGCCAAGGGCAGGCTTACCGGAGCACGTGTCACGGTCCCTTGAGGACTGCGGGAGGGAGAGGTGAGCGTCCACCTGCCCACGGAGAAGGCTCCGCTGGGAACTGCCTGCCGGTGGACGGGGGCCGGGGCTTGGAAGATTGGGAGCTGTTTGGTTAGTGCTGCAGACACCCATTTTCTTTCAAGTGAAGAGTTTGCAATACAATCATAGTAGGTCATCTCTGTTTTTACAGACATTATTAAAACATAATCTCCAACTCAAGGAAACTGTCAGGCAAATGATTTTTTAAACCCCCCAAAATTTAAAATTTAACTCAATTTATTTTTGTTAGATGGGACCCTGGCTGCTTTCCACTTCCTGAGGCTTTTTATGCTGGGTTTATTTTTAAGATTAATCATCCTCACCTACATAAACTTCCTGGACTTCAGAATACCTCACCAGCCGGTTGGGTGTCCCTGCCGCCCAGATGACAGAGACCTCTCCGGCGTCCCCACAGTTCAGGTCCAGGCCGTGTGCCCCAGGGAGCAGGAGGAAGCAGGCACCAATGGTGGCAGGGCCAGCCGCCAGCTGTAGCCCATCACTGCAAGGCCGCCCTCGCCTGCAGGGTGCGCTGTCACTGTGACCGTCCCTGCGGGAGGCGGTCCAGGAATGACGTGAGGAATCGTGTGTGAATACGGAGCCGGTGGTAGAGGGTGCTGAAGTGGGTGCATGGACACGTACTGTACTCCAGGTACGTGAAATCAGTGGTAGACTGATTTCAACTAGATATGCGAGCAAATTCTTGGCCAAAAAAGGCATACATGTATTTGGGTTCTCATTATTCAGAAGTTAATCTGGAACTTACACATAGAAATTGGATTTCAAGGGCTGTAAGCAATTAACTGTCATATAAGATTTGCCTTTTTTTAACCCCAAATTCAGAGTTCTAAGGTAATTCTGTCATTTTCTCCGTGAAGGGGAACATAGTAATTTCTTCCCGGAAAGGGAAAATTCCTCCCGGAAAGGGAAGAATGAGCCCTTCACTGCCTGCCCTTGCCCAGTGAGGAAAGGGGGGCCAGGGGTCGCTCGACGCCTGCGAGGCCACTGCCCGTCAGCATCTCACCTGCTTGTTGGTTTCACAGGCTCGGGGAAGGCGCAATAAGTGACATTTTCACCTCCATGTTTTCACGCACAAAACAGGCACTTTTCGAGGGTAAGTAGCAAATTTTCCCTTCCTGTTGAAAGCTAGTTTTGCAACTCAAAGGGCAAATAAGGAAACGTGGTGTGTTAGGACTTTCTACCTGCTGCCACTCGCACGCAGTGACCGCCACTCCACGGGTATCTGCACATGGCCCCTCGCCAGGCTCCTAGGTGCCCGAGTGCTGACAGTTTAGAAATGACCTCTTCCAGCCCGTCTGCCATGTACATGGCCATCAGAAAAGGTGTCAAAACTTGACATTGACAGAGTTCAATTCTTTCAGACTCACTTCCACACTTAGTTGCCACTTAATTTTAATTGGCTAAAACGAGGCCCTTATTTTCAGCTAAACAAGGCACCGTTTTAACTGGGCAACAATGACATCACCTACTCTGGCTGTGACCCTTGGAAAGGAAAGCCAAAGGGATTCTTTACATCTGTCCTGCTATGTTCTCAGGGCTCCCTTGGTCCATGAAGGAGAGTTGTGTGATGCAGGAACCATGGACCGGCGTCCACCGCATCACTCACGACAGGGCGTGGACGCTGCACCCCCGCTTACAGGAGAGGGTCACACCATCTGTGAGAGGTGGCGAGTCCCCTGGCTTTAGAAAGATGAGACCTGCGTTTCTTTCCGTCCTGGGAGGGCAGGCAGGCTGCAGCCCGTACCCCCGAGCCCACAACCCTGTCTTGTCGACAGAATTCCCCATCGGCGTGACTCCAGCTCGTGCACTCCGGATAGAGCAAGAGCCCGGGAACTCAGCGTGTGTATCTCACACTCAGCACGAGATCTACGTGACCCGTGATGAGCGGGAGCAGGGTTTCGTGTGACTCCTGGGCCTCCCTGCTCTGTTAGGGAAACGCTGATTGTCATAGACTGTCTCCTAACCCACACTCGCCTTCCCCATGATGCTTCACGGCCCTGGAAACGTGCTCGCGTGATCGGGGGTCCAGTTTGGGATCCAGGCCTGGTGCATGGAAGAGACAAGGATGGGATTTCCCCGTCCTGGGGATGTGGTATGTGTTCCTGTCTCCTAGGTTTTTGCCCTTACAACGCGGTTGTGAAAAGCAGATGTTCAGTAAAGCTGGGAGCCTTAGACGCAGCCATCAGGGCACAGCGACCCCATACCTCCGGGCAGCTGCTGCAGCAGCAGAAGGGGCCTTTTGTCTGTGCTGACTGTGGGACTGTGCCCTTGACCTGAGGCGGACCACGCCCTCTAAACTCAGCCTGCACTCACGTCCAGTCCTTGTGTAAGGAAACCGTGCAATGCCAATGAAAAGGTTTTTAAAAAAAGTCTGTATGTAACTCAACTGCAAAGTATTTTGTTGCTGACTAGAGAGAGGCAGATAAAAACATCAAAATTTAAATTCTGCCCTCAATATCACCCAGCTAACACCAAGTTGCTCTTAAAACCCTACTGAGAGCCGAACTGGGTCTCTGACAGCGGTGTCCATCGTCTGGTGCTTGGCAACACAGAGGGGAGAGTGGTCGTCACTGCTGTTTCAGGGTGGCTGGATGGAGGACAGGAAGTGCCCAGGCCACTGATCAGGGCCATCGCTGCAAGGGGGCCTTGACCCACACTCAAAAGAGTCACACATGGAGTTTCTAAACTACAGGAAATACTCAAACGTGGAGCGTTTGCTCCAATTACTGTTCCAGTGAAAACAATGTGTTGAAGCCACCTTTATTCTGTGACATTTGTCTGGGCAAGCTATGTGATTCACTGTATTGTTTTTGCATCGAAAAAAAATAAATCCGAAACAAAAATTTTGTCCCAGCAGGTGCTGGTAACTGGCTCTCGAATACCAGGTGACACGTCGGTCACGGATACAGTAACGAGTTACTCACGGTTTCCTGGCTTCCACCAGGAAGTGAACAAAACAAGTCCCTTTGGCGGGGGTGTCACGCGGGGTTACGATGACAGAGTGCTGGTGATCATCTGTGTCCAGGAAGCGTGGCGACCGACCTCCCACTCCCCGAGGAAACAAATGAGCAAACTTACAGCTTAAACACAATCTTTCCTCAGTTTGCTGCTTTCTGAAAACTGATTGGGAAGTTCATCAGAACCATATAAAACAGGGCCAGTCCCTAAGAACTACACACAGTTGGGAACACTTTATCAGAAAGCGGAATGCTGATCTCACGGACTCGATTTGGCAGCGAACTCCTCTGGCTGGACCGCAGTCTTCCGGACTAATCCACCTTCCTCTGCATCCCCGCCCACCATCAACCTTGACTCAGCACATGGCACATTGTGGCTGCGTGCTCCTGAATGTGTTCTAGAAAGCTCTTTCTGGCCTCCGAGTATAGCAGCGTTTCGCTGCCTCTCTGCACCTTGTATAACAGTCAAAGTAGCGCCTCCTCCCAAAATGTGTCCAGTCCATGGCCCGAGACCTGGTTTCACTTATTGGCCAACGTCCCTTTTGGTCCCAGTCACCCCACACGGAGTCGTCACCGCTCAGTGTCAGGCTAGGCCAGCAATAGTCCTGGATGCACGCGTGTGCTGCAGAGAAATGGGGGCCACGTGGGTCCCCCGCTGTAGGCTGGCGAGTGAGGACAGCAGGCTGTGAGAGGGGCCGAAGCCTGGGCAGGAGGATGGCAGAACTGGGGGGCAGAAAGCAAGCAAGCCAGACTTGTGGAGCCCACCACATGGCACGATCGACCTCCCCCTTTTCTAGGCGCCAGTCTGTGGAGCCGCCGATTAAAGCTGCAGCTGTTTCTTTAGATAAAAACAAGTGTGTGCACACACAATTTTTCTTTTGCATATCTAGCAGTGGTTAGGTCTCCAGAAATTTTGTGTTAAGCCTTCAACTTGAGACCTACAGGCCAGGGGTTTCAGAACAGAAGAAAGAGGGAGTGCCCGGGATTCACCTGGTGGTGATCTCCAGGAGAAAAGGAAAGATGGTACCGTTGGGACGAGGGGACGAGCCAGAGGGTTTGCGCAAACACAGACACTGTGGGGTTGAAGCGATCGTGGGGAGATGTGTTGGAAATGAGGCCTGCGGAGAGATTACCTGGGAAATCTGGTGTCCCCTGGGAAATCAGACTGTTGGGAAATTGTTCAGAAGACCTGGAAGAACATTTTCTGAAGGAGACACACTATGCCAGATCTTAAGGAATCTCGGCAGACCCTCAGAAGGCTCCCGGGATGCTGGAATTGCTGGGCACACCAGAATCCACCGGGCTGTGGTCAGGTTTGATAAGATAGAGTTCGTTGAGGAGAGGAAACTTTCTGCCACCTTGGCTTTGGGACCTCCAAGGAAGTGTGCCTGTGCCACAGGTAAGGACGCCCCGTCTCAGGTGTCCCTCAGCTCCTCAGGCAGAGGGACTCCAGGAGCGAGGAGGGTGTGCCCTCAGCCAACCTGAGGGCAGGGCACAGTCAGGAGACGTGTCCCCATGCCCTGAAGTTCATCTGTGACATGAGAATCAAGAGACACCGTCCTAGCTCTGTATCTGCCACGACTGGGCTTCTGGTGCTTCAGGTCTCCAGTGAATGGTTTAAGTAGACTAATGCCATCCATCGTAAATACAGATCTGAAGAAATCAGCACACTATTTTTCTAGCTGGTCATGTGTGATATCCAAGAAAAAATATTCCAAACTTAGGCTTGCCTACGCACACACACCAGAGGAGACCAGCTCTCCCCACTATGCCGCTCTGCCCTCCTGGAAGCCACCATTGTCTGTCACATGGCCTTCTGGCAGGCCTGCCCTGTCCCCCTGGGGTCAGCTGTCAACACCATAGCCGACGCCGTCCCTTATGTGGCAAGCTGGGTCATGTCACTCTGGTTGAAATCCTGGTCGAAATCCCCACTTCACTCAGAAGAAGAGCGTCCCCGGGTTCCCTGAGGCCCTGGGTGCCTCCCAGCCCAGGACCACTCAGTCTCAGGTCTCCTGTCCTGCTCACCCCCCCTCCCCCACTCCCAGCCTCTTTGCTGGTCCCTGGAACTCATCAGGCCTCTTCCACTTTTATGTTGAGTATCCCACAAGGGTTTCCAGTTTTCTATTGCCAAGTGGGGTGATCTTTCACTTCTATTTCCACAGATGTGAGATAATATCAAATGGGAGGAAAAAAGAAACCCATGGTCTCTAGAAGTGGACCTGGTTTTTACAAGCATGTGGAGTGCAATGGAGGCTTAGCCCCTTACTCTCCCCGAGTTCACTTCCCCACCTCAGCTCACACACGTGTTCCAGGGTTGAGTGATGTCATTTAGCTAGAGGGGAAGGTGACAGGTGCACTCATGGATGCTTAGAGGTGCAAAATGATGAAAAAATAATGAGATGTCAGTTCTGTCCTTCGGAGGAGAGCCTGCGGAATGAGCGAGGGAAGAAATGAGATCACCCCCCCACACACACCTTTTCACCCGTGAGAAACCTCCGCGCTCAATGCGAAGTGGATATGTCTCTTTTAGATCTGGAAACAAGAAGAAGAAAAGTGATACAGATGTTTCAACGAGATCTTGCCGCAGAGACCTCAACCGTGTTTCCACAGACAGACCCTCAATGGTGAGCCTGCAGGGTCGGAAACCCTGGAACCGTCAGCGGTCGACCTGGGCATCACGAACCATGGAATGTGGCTCCGCGCTCTGCGGTCCACGTGTCCTGCAGTGGACGGTGGTGGAAGGAGACCGTTGGGAGGACTGCTGTTGCTTCAGTTACAGAAGGCTTAGAAGGGGCCTCGGCCTGGAGCTTCGTCCAGA
This sequence comes from Tonatia bakeri, assembly GCA_004024845.1. NCBI lineage: Eukaryota > Metazoa > Chordata > Mammalia > Chiroptera > Phyllostomidae > Tonatia > Tonatia bakeri. The sequence goes on along the minus strand of PVIA01002840.1, from coordinate 49,226 downwards.
CACCATGGAGGTGGGAGCAAAGTGCTGTGCGCACAGGTCGGTCTGCTCCTGCCTCCTCGTCACAGGGGAATGAGGCAGCGAGCTTCGGTGGGGAAGACGTGGGCTCTGAAGTTGGATGGGCTTGGCTCGGAGCACTCCCCCCACCGTTTTCGGGCTTTCTGATCTTGGCCAACAGCCAAGACTCCCATGCTCGGCTGCTGTGAGCCCGGGATGGCTGTGAAGGTGGAATAAGATGGTGTAGGCAGTGCATTCGCTGTGCCTAGGAGCCTGGGATGCAGCAGGAATTCAAGCCAGCCTCCCTTTACCTCTGCTTGTCTGTCCGCAGCGACTTGTCCACACCTGGAGCATGATATCTAATCCATCCAAGTAGGATCATTCGTTCCTAAAACACCACGTCCTTGAAGGCCAGGGGTGTGTGTGTGTGTGTGCACACACCCACGGCCTCATCTGATGCCTGTGCACACTAAGTACTCAAAACTAGTGGTATGAGTAAATGATTATAATCTAATAAACGGACACCCCCAGGAGAGGGGAGAGGAGAGCAAAGGCTTCCAGGACCTGGGCGGGGAGGGGGCCCACTCCAGGACTCTGAGGGGCAGAAAGCCAGGGAGTGTCCTGCGGAGGAAGCCAGCAGAGGGGACTCGTTTTTCAAGACAGGAAAGCAAGTGAGAGGCGCGCAGAGACCTGCGGTGGCGGAGGGTGTGAGGGGGGCAGGGGAGCAGTGACTGTGGACGCTGGGCCCACATCGGGGCAGGATACAGACCAGCAGACAGGAGGTCCTGCCCCTTTGAAAGGAGTCTGGGTGAAGAGTGGGAGCTAATTTCTTTCCAGACAATTCCTAACAGTTCAGAGAAAAAGGTCCTGTAAATATTTTGCCACGACATTAGAAATGGTGAGTTAAAGTCCATAAACCATAATAATAATAGAGACCCTGTGACCTAGTGACCTTGTTACACCATCAGAGACTCGGCCTCTGACAGCACTCTTCTGTGCCGAGGGGCGAGGCCAGGTCACCCGGAGCCGTCACCAGCCCCACAGTCCTGCTGCCTGATGCCGGGGCGTCCCCCCTCAGGCTGCCCGGTGGGCATCCCAGCCTCCAGAGGCTGCTCTTGTGAGTCTGAGACCAAACTCCTGGAACTCGAGATGTGAAGGCCGCAGAAAGACAAACGGCATCAAACCACACACACCCTAGACTTCGCCATGGGGACGCTCAGATCACAGGTCAGATGACACTGACACTGAGGCGCCCACTGGCCGGTGACTTGCCCCAGGGTATGCGTGGACCCCAGGCCCAGGCAGCCCCCAAGTGACTCCGATTCCTCCGCTTACACTCCCAACACCCCATCAGCTGCGTTATTAAAACACAATTGCTACCACATGGCAGGAAAGCCTGGAGACCCTTGGCCTGAGAAGTTAGCTCGAACAATGGTTAGTCTGCTGCTCAGGCCCCACAACACAGAACTCTGTACTAGATGGGACATAAAAACTAACCTGCCTTCATAAGGTTGTTAAAAATCGACACAGTTCTTTTAAACAGGCACAGCGCTTTCTTCAGACCCGAGGTGGTAAAATTTTTGTCAGTGTGCTTGGCAACTCTCCCCAAGAACATTTAAAAGTTTGCCACGAAAGGCAAGAAGTGTTGAAATGAAAGATTCTGCTTCTTTTGCCGTGCCAGCAGCTGGCTATTTCACCGTGGGGTATTTGAGGTGGAAGAGCAGTGAGATTCACAGTGAGAATCTTTAATCTGAGGGTGAACATAAAATCCTAAACTGGCCGACTTTCTCTCCTGGGCCAGGGGACAGCTGGGTACGGAAAGCTGTCCCGTCAGCCTTGAAGGAGTGAGTGGTGGTGGAGGGGGGTCACATTTCTCCTGGAGACTGTGGGGAGACAGCCGTGCAGAGTGAGGGGGACGAGGCTGTGGGATGCTGCCTGGACCCTCCCAGTGGGACCGGGATCGTCCAGCTGGCTGCGCGAGGATTCCAGGGGGTTTTGCTCGGCAGACCCTCGCTCGTGGGGCCGAGTGTGGGGCAGAATCCCACATATTTCCTAGCTCTGCTTTCCACTCCGCTTTACTCTTCATTTCACTCTGAGCAGAAAATACAGGTTTGGCTTCGGTTTCTCAAGCTCTTGGCGCACGGTGAAGGGGTGCAATCCAGAAGATTCCAGGCCTGCCTGATTTTTGAATACTCACTCTGGAGTCTTGTCACATTAACTCTACAGTGGACCCTTGGACCGCACCGGTTTGGACTGCATGGCCCACTCACAGGTAAGGGTGGTTTTTCAGTAAACAGTGTTGATGTACTTCCTCCTCCTTATGATTTCCTTGCCGCATTTTTTCTCTAGCTCACTGTGTACAGCACACCACACAACACACAGGCCGCACAAACCGTGCTGCCCGCCCGCCCGCCTGTGTTACCCGCCAGGCAGGCCCAGCCCGGGGAAAGTTATTGGATCGGTGTGACTTACTTTCATGCATTTTTCTCTTGTTGGAATCTAAGAATACTTTCGATTCTTTTTGCTTAAAAATACTTACCCTGCCCTAGCTGGTGTGGCTCAGTGGACTGAACATGGGCTGTGAACCAAAGCATTGTTGGTTCGATTCCCAGGCAGGGCACATGCCTGGGTTGCAGGCCAGGTCCCCAGTAGGGGCCATGTGGCAGGCTCCTGACTGTTGCAGGCCACAACCACACGTGAATGTTTCTCTCCTTCTTTCTCCCTCCCTTCCCATCTAAAAATAAATAAATAAAACCTTAAAAAATATTTACCCTTAAATCAATCAATTGATTTAAATTAATTAATTTAAATCCCAGATCTTAAGTTAAAATATATTCGTGTGGCAGATAACAAGTTAAGTTTCTGCACATTCAGAAAAAAATGTGAATGATTGTGGTTGGCGAAGACAAGTAGATAGGTGAGGTTTTTACAGTACTTCAAAATAATATGTTCTGTTTATTTATTTAACTATTTTATTTTTGTAAGCACCATAAGATGTATTTATTGGGCTTTTTGAATGCATTTGAGATTGTTCAAACTTCAATTATTCAAAAATAGACTAAATTATTCAATTATTTGCAAATAAATTAATGTTAAAGCATCTTTTTCTCCGATACAGAAAATTCACCATTGAAGAAGTATGCTATTATTCCTTGCTGAGATAGATAAGGGAAGAAAAACCATTATCTCCTTACCTCCATTATTATTATACTTCACACATGGGGTAAGACATTTACAGGAGAAAACACGGAGAATCACGTTTCTTGTCAATGCCGTGACGAAAGTCGGTTGTATTTGTAGACTCAAAGCCAAGCTTGAAAACAGTCTCAGCAGCCCAGGGCCAGGGACCCCATAACCCATGATGTGTGTTAACAGGGGGCGTCTCACTCCACTCCACAGTGCCAGGCTCCCTCACCTCAGAGCTCCCCTCGGAGTGGTGAACCGGGATGGGACTGGACCCCTCAGAGTGACCAGACGCACCGTCAGTCCAAGGTCTGGGACAAACCAGCAGGGGCCGGCAGACAGCGTGTCACTCACGAGCGAGTCCGCAGGCTCGGGGCGGCAGGACACTCTCCCGAGGCAGCCCGGACCGTGCCCCAGGGTCGCCGTGCTGCCGCGGGCTTTGGGAGATGATGCTGAATAAAAGTTGTGTCCGCCCAAGTCCATGTTCATAAATTATCTTTCTGCACTGTACGGAGCTGTTGGTCCCCAGTGATTTCACTGCTGTGCGCGTTTTAATGTATCTTAATATATGTTCTATAGAAATGATCGTTAAATATTCAATTGGCAGAACATGAACTATGATATAATACTTCCATAACTTGTGTGAGGGGTTTTATGTTCATGTGATTTTAACTATTCTAAGAATTGGATTTACATTTCTTTAAGGGAGAAGAAATTTTGCCCTGATGGAACATTTTCTAGCTTAGAATATTTTACTTTTGTCCTTCATGTCTAATTGTGCCTGCCTCTGTAAGGAACTGCCACAGTGAAACCGGCTGGCTCCTGAAATTCAGTTTGAGGGGATTAATAAATATACTGGTTTCTTTTTTGTTTTTTTTTTACCTTGGATTCTTATTTTCATCACCTGGCACTTGTGCTGGGGTGTTAGTCAGGGAGGCCGGCCGAGCATGTGGTGTTACTCAAGGACCTGGAGCAGCTGCAGGGAGTGGTTCTCTTCCCTTCTCGTTCATGTTCAGAAGAACGCCTGTGGGACCTTGTTACAAGGATGTGGTGTGCTGCTGCTTTGTTTATATCCATCTCCTTCTAAAAAATAATTTTAGGAAACCTGACATTCTTGAAGATGTGTTTTACCATCTGATTCTCCATTATTCTGAGAGAATTATAGTCTAAAAAGCATTTTATATTCTAGTCCTAAAATATATCTTGACAAAATTGTTCTTTTTTTAACTTAGCAGTTTCAACTTCCTGTTCCTGTTATATTTTGACGGAAACAGTTAAACTAATTTTTAAAATTGTAATTTTATTTGGAATGCTCTTTTTGAAATGAATAATTAGTGGGAAAAAACCTTTATATTTTACTAATTCATTATTCACTCCATTACAGGGTCAACCATTCAATAATATTTTGCATGGTTTTCGATAGTTTTTAGTTAGATTTTAACTGTTTTCGATATGCTAATTTCAAAAGGAGGATTTTGAGTGTTGAAGCAGATTTAAAAAAAATTGTAATTGTGTTGAGAAACTCTGTAAACCAATCTAATAATTAAAGGGTTTTCAATGTTTTAAATAAAATTAAAGAAAATGAGTATTGCATAGTTAATATCAAACACTGTCTAATGTGCAAATGAAATAGGACAACCACCGAAATTATTTTGGGAATCAGAATTCTTCATCGACGTATATTGACAAAGCTAAGTAATTGTGCATTTAATGTGACGTGTTCTCTCTTGATTAAAGCTATTATTCACCATGACTAAGGACAATATGTTAGAGTGTCTGCAAATACCTTCCATTCTGCATCTTGCATTTCTCACAGGAACACAATCTCAACAGGCAGCGTCACGTTGCTACGCCTAGAATTAAAGCGCCCAGGCTGGCTCTTATAGACGCTTCCTCGGCGAACACGCTACTGCACTGTGATGATGTCATGAGCGTTCTTCTGCTTTTTACATAGTATTTTGGACACTGAGGAAAATCCTGGTTTTCTTCACGTGTGAGAAGGTGATGGCCACAGTTCATGAAATGAGATGCTGACTTTCTGTTTTATGAGCAGGCCGAGCGACAGGAACCAGCCCCGTGAAGAGCATTCAGACCGAACGCTTTCGGAGGCCTCACCGTTCGTGGCCCGAGGGAAGTCGAGGCGCGCTGCCCTTCCAGTGTCATGGAATTTCTTTCTGATTCTCAGCGTTCCCCAGTTGTTAGTATGCTGCTCTAACTTGATGAGTTTCATTGGTGAGTGGTGAGTTTCACTTTGAAATGTTTTTGTTCCTTGTCATCGACTTTTCCAAAGTCAGGCTGTTACATTCCTTCAGTAGATTCCGGAGGAGGGTGGTGGCCATCTGTGGCAAGTCCCCAGGCCACATGGACTACGCCAGGTGACAATGACTACACCCATGCATGTCAGATGCACGGGTGGGGGCGAGGCCAGTGTGTAGGGATCACCGCCTGTCCTCCCTCGGAGATGGCACGCTCACCGGGCACGGCTCCTGCCGTGTGCCACGCTCGGCATGTTTCTGTACTCAGTGACTATTCAACTAACGACAAAAGAGTAGAGTTGTTTCAGATACCCTGTTATAATACATTGAAACAATATAGTTTTGCATAGCATTTACTATGGCTATCTTGACAACAAATAATCTTTATAATTTCCTGAAGAATTTGAAAAATGGGATTTGTGTCTCCACCCAAAGTAAATGGCTCTGCCTTTCTGCTTGGTCCTTGCAATGTAACCATCACCCTCCCCCCTACATACAAAAGGGTTATAATGCTTGACATCGACCCGCAGCTGTGGTCTACAGATGCATTTCTCATCATGTTCCACATAATAGGTGTAAAAAACCTAATTTCAGGCAATTTGTCATCGGAGAAAGTGAAAACAGTTGGTATTAATAAAAGGGACTATGGGATACTTCCCACGTGCTGTGCAGACCGCAGAGGAGTCTGAAACCCCAGCACAGGCAGCACGAGCATATCTGGACGTCTTCCGGCGGGCCGCTGAGTCCACGAGTCAGCAGCCACCAACCACCTCCGGGAGCCGATCTGCGCCAGCCTCCCCGAGCACCTGAGCTCGCTCCACCCTGGAAGTGTCGCACACGCTCAGGGAGTTCAGGTCCCTTACGGGGAGCACTCATTGGGGACCCGTGGACAGAACTCTGAACAGGGTGGGCGCAGGGGTCCTGAGCCATCAGTGGCTCGCTGCTCCGAGGGGCTCACCTTCTCCGCCCGTCTGAGCAAGGGGACCTTGTGATGTTGTCTCCCAGACGCTCGGAATCTGCGTCCCAGGACCGAACGCAAAAGGAGGTGATGCTTCCAGAAGATCTAGCAGGTAGAGACGTTTCTCTTTTTCCCTTTTTTGAATTTAGGGGAATTAGGAGCAGTAACTGATTAATGCCGAATAAGTACTAACATTGTGCTTCTCTTGACCAGCGTGGTTGGAAGCCTTTCCACGCCTTGGACGGACCCGCTCCCAGGGGCCCTGCGGGGTCACATTTCCTTGCATTCTCATGAAAAGAAAGAGATGGCAGAATGGATAACATGCAATGGTGGAGGAACATCAGGTTTATTAGCAAGTTCAGATGGGATGGGATTACTCAATTTAAAATGAAGAGATGGAAATTCACCGAATACCAACATTCTTAGACTCAGAACGTCTCTGAACACAAACATATGAAATTTTATACTACGCACATATTTTTTCATTGTATAACCAACATTTAAAATGGATTGATATGCAAATGGCTATGAAGGGGACCACTTAATTATAATGGATAAAAATCATCACTTACCTTGGAAATACATGTACTTTTTCAGGAAAAAAAGGGTTTAAATAACACCTTTTATTATGATTTTTGCTAAATTAATCACATGCAGTTTCCTAGAATATACACATTTAGTATATGTACTTGTATTATATACTTACACTTATAAATTAAATAATTAAAGCTTTTTTCAAGTGTTAAATAGACTCATCATAATTTATTAGGAATAAAGCATGAACGTTTAATCTCAAACTATGTTGTAAAAAGAAAGAAACAAAGAACAATTACTAAATTTCACTCACTTGTTCCAGAAACCAATCCTCTAAAATTCTTCTCTAGTCTCATCCTTGTGAGGGACTGATGAGTCAGTCTTCTTTGTTCTCTCCAAATAGCGCTTTCACACAGGCTAATTTTGATTTGTGTTTCATTTTGTTTTTATTTTGTTTTCCCGCACCCCTTGTTGATGAGGAAACCACTCGGCAGAAACCCGAGAAACACAGAAGTCAGACCTCGGGGTTTGTGGAATCTAATAGAGCTTCCCTGCAGGGGGCTTGACATGGAAATCCTAAACGCGGCAAGGAGGTGACGGGTCCCTAAAGGCTAATATTTGCGTGGTTTCCAATTTTAAAAACACCGGTTTCTCTCCCCAAATCTGTAATTGCCTGGGCAGCACCACAGCCTGTGCGTGGGGACGAATAAAGCGAGACTGAAGGGTAACATACGTGGGGTGTGCGCACCCGCACAATCATCGCTCTCGATCACTGTGGGTGTTTTACAGACTTGTGGGTGAAACCTCCCTTGTGTAACCCCCAGAGTGCCTCCAGGGCTCTGCTGCAAAGAGGGGCAGAGAGATCTTTGATGGTGGAACTCGCCCCGAACCCCAGGGCAGCTCCGTGGGGCAGCACTGGCCACGGGGCCCCCCGCCCCCCCACCATGGTCTGCTTCGGGCCCAGTCAGTGCCTGCCCCTGCAGCTGGGACTCAGCAAGACTTATTTTCTTCCTGTTTCGTTCTTTCCTTCTCAAATCTTAAACCTGACACCCGAGGGAATCTTGAGATACGTGAGGAAAGAAAAAGAAAGAAAATAAACCATGCACATGAGCTGAAAGGGAGGCATATACATGTGCAATTATAGGATTTTTAGTAAAAAAAAAAAGTTAAACAAAATGAAATTGATCATATTAACATCTAGTCTGACTGAACATCAGACAAAACACACCCTCCACCGTGGCGGATCACCGAACTGTAGAATTACCACCATCTGGGAATGGTGAAATCTCCTTACTTGAGTTATTGAAAACCCGAAAAATTCCAGGCAGTGTGCGGGCGAGAAAGCTGGCCCAAGGTTTGAGACTTTTGTCTTCTGTGGATCATATCGTGCCCTGACCTTCAGTGAAAAAAGTGGAACTGGAAGAGTCTGTGAGAGGTGTACAAATTATATGTCTTCTAAAATATTCAAGTAGAGAGACCCTTTGAATTTTAGGTAATTCTTTCTCTCCTTATTGTTACTCTAAGTGGCTACTTAAATAGTATAAACAAAACTTAAGGAAAAGAGACGGATAATTTCCACCACCAATCCCATCACTCCCTTTCTATTATTTTCACTTTTGATAGGAAACAAGGCCCATAACTCACTGTAACGTCTGTATTTACAGCTGGCAAAACTCAAGCCATGTGGGCCAGGGCCGGGGCCGGGGCTGGAGCCTGGGGGTTGGACTCTTGCAGTGACTCACGGAGGAGTGTTCTGCCTCTGGTGTAGCTTAGACAGTCGGGGGTGAGCACAGCCCCCGTGGGAAGGAAGGGCTCCGAGCGGGTCACCGCTGCACCGAAGTCGTGACCCTAAAAATTCAACAGTGATCGGGAGAGATTAGGGTTGGAAACGGGGAAGGCAGAGGAAATGAGAGAACGCCAGGCTCAGACCCACGCAGGCTATGCTAGAGTGGCCATGCATGTAGTGAGTGGGAGTGGAAAATGAACGGTCCTCTGATTGTGCAGTTAACACCGCAGGCTGCACAGATGCCTGATTCAGTGCCTCAGTGTGGATGGAAACAACAGGCCCTGAAAAATGGAGCAATTTGGTGGGATGACACCGCAGTATAGCCGCTTTGGAAAACAGTTCTGCAGCTCCTCAAAAGGTCAAGCATAGTGTTATTATGTAACAAGGTTTCTGCTCCTTGCTGTGCTCTCCCAAGAGGACTGAGAATATGCGTATGCAAAAGCTTACATGTGAGTGTTCACAGCAGCATTATTTATAATAGCTAAAAAACGGGAATGACGCACATGTCCATCAACTGGAGAACAGATAAATGTGGCATCCCCATACAATGGACTATTGCTCCGCCATGAAGAGGAACTGAGGACCAATTGTGCCACAGCCTGAATGAACCCGGTCAGTATGCCAAGTGAGAGAACCAGTCACAAAGGACACATACTGTGTGATTTCACGGACGTGTAATACCCATACCGGGTAACTTAACAAAGACAGAAATCAGATCAGTGGTTGCCGGGCTGGAGAGGCAGGGGTAGGGAGTGTCTACTGGTAGATACTGGGGACAGTGACAACAACCTGAACATGGACAGTGAGGAAGAGTCGCAAACCCGCATATTGACTGAATGTCGCTGAGCTGCGCACTTGAACATCAGAACAAATACACATGGAAATGGGAGGAGAAGGTCCTATAAAATCACAGTGCGAGCTGGTTGCAATAGATCTTTGCACTTGGCTCTCTCATTTTTAAGAATAGAGTATTGCAATAAACAAGTGGTAGTTCTACTTCTACTTCCAACACCCCCACATTCTGTTAAGATCGGTGATATTTTTAAGTAAGCTATAATTAATGTGGGGAAATGGAGAAAGAATTCCTCGTGAGGGAAAATATTGAAGGTGCCCTGAGAACACAATATGCTGACTCTCATAAACTCACTCTCTAAATATTCTGAGTTTACACAAGACAAATGCTGAGACAGTTACAGACTAGGAAGCACACGATAAGGCAACGAGTTTAAACTGCACGCAGTTCTGAGAGAATGAAACATATGTTTTATAATGATCATAATAGAATACTGCAAAAGTAGAGATCAAAGGGGAGATTTGGGCACAATAATCACTTTTTGCAAGGTTAGGGCTAGGGCTGGGGCTAGATAAGTGAGACCACATGATACCTACAATTCCTCAAGTAAGATAACAGAAATGAGATACTTAGCACAGTGCCTCACCATGGTGAGTAACCGATAAATATTAGGTAATAATCTTAGAGTTGTTATTTTACACGAGATGGTTGAACAGGTTCCACACTAAAATAAAACAGTAATCTACGGCCTCCCTTGATGAATCAGGGGGAAGAAAAGCCAGAGTGTTGAAATAAAAATCCCAGAAAACCTGCAAACCCCAGGAAGACAGACCGTGACTAGGCTGGGGGAGTGCCCCTGTCTGGGACGCTCACCGCAGTCTCACCCTTTCATGTGACAGACGTTCAAATAGGGTCTCCAATCGCAGCTCACCTTGGCGGGTAGCGAGATTATGTAGGTTTGTCCTTTTAGTTCTCACTAGTATGAAAACTACAAAAGAAAAAAGCACCGAACCACCTAAAGGTAAATCCTGTGAGTTGTGTCCTGTCCTCTCCCAAGGCATCTAGTTGTGTGAAAAATCGAGTTGTTTGTGGGAACGACACAGCAGCAGAACCCAGGGGCTGCTTCCCTGATCTGCGCACACGGCCGGTCTTTCCTTCTGCCCATGTTCGCCTGGGGCCTGAGTGTGACCAGAGCCGCGCTGGCTCTCAATCAGCGACCGTGTTCTGCAGGCGTCCTCGGCGCTGCAGCTCTGGTTTCTGCGAAGAGCGAGTACAACGGAGGCCAGTCTTACTTTCCCAGGGCAGCAACGTTTGGTGAGGCTGTAGAACTCGGTGTGTCCGTCCAAGCTCCCTGGTCAGAACAAGAGGGCTCGCCTCCAGAGATGCTTTATAAACGCAGGGATGGGTTTGTGTGCCGCGAGAAGGGGAAGTACAAGCGGGGAGTGAATGGGAAAAGTGATCTGTAGAAGAAATTTTTTTAACACCAGATGCATAAAAACACAGTTTTGGCTGTGCTGCTTTGCACATTCGTCCTCGCATGCCAGGGGGCAGGGGTGGGGTCTGAGGGGGTCAAGCAGGAGCACAAACCGCCCGCTCTCTGTAAGTGACCCCTGCTGACCTCTGGAAGCAAAGCTGCAGGCACAGCCGAATGCACATGCAGGAGGGATGTTGCAGCCCATCTGGGGGAGAGAAAAGTGCTTCGCTGCTCCCCCCACCCCCATTTTTCTGCAGTCCCCACGTGTTCCTATGGAAAAAGAGCCACACCACCACACAGGAGAGTGTGTCCATGGGCTGGCATGCTCCTGCCACAGATGCCCGTGGAGAGCAAGTGCAGGAGAGGGTCTGGGCAGACACAGGCCTGGCTGCCGATGCCAACCCGGCACCTTCTGCCCCAGCAGTGCCTTGAAAGATCGGTGCGTATGCTCAGTGATGAGACCCATGCACCGGGTCTCACTGGGGGCCTGGAAAAGTCCCTTCGTAGGGAATGAGCGTCCCAGCCTTGCGAGGGGAGGGGCTGCAGAGCTGATGAGGTGTCACACGGGGCAAGGTGTGTGCTGGCTCTGTTCCGAGCACACTGAGCCCACACAAGGACTCTCAGCAAGCTCTCCAACATGGGGTGCCCGAAGCTCGATGACTTGGCGTCGACTGGCCGCACAAATACGAGGTGGGGGAGGGAAGATCCACAGCAGAGAGACGAAATGTTTGAACTTGCTATAATGTCAAGCTGGCTTTTTAATGGAGCACGATTTTCTCTCTTGCATTGCAAAAACCATTACGACAGACAGAATTTCAAACAGAATTAACTTGGGGAGTCCATGAGAAGCTATCCCGCTGAGCAGCTGATGGACGAGAGGGCAGGCTGTGCTCCTGCAGGAGGGGAGCTGCCCCTCCTCCATCACTGGGCGAATACTGCCAGGGTTCTCACAGAGCCCGCACCTTCCCTGGCCAGAAAGGAACCTAAGAGCCACAAGGAGATGGGGACCTTCAGTGTTTTGTTTATGCTTTTGATCCTTTTCAGGAAGGTCAGGACTCGTTGTTGCCCGAGATCTTCCCCCACCGAGTGGAGAGGAGTTGCAGAAACAGCTGGGTCTGGGGATCTCTGGGAGGTACCTGCAGAAAACCAGGACTTTCCTCCCTCGTGGATGCTGGAGACAGGAGAATTAGGGGTGGGAGTGTAGGGGGCTGCTCTCTCTCCTGGCCAGAGGAGCCGGGCTGGGATGCATTTCATTCTCATTGGTGGTAGAATGAACTGGTAAGAGAGTGAGACAGTTAAGAACTCCCTGTTTGAATCACATGGGACAAAAAAAAAAAAAGGACCACATCAAACCTTTCACTCCCTTTTCATTCACCTCCCTCCTTTGGTGGGAATCCCTCTGATGGGCCAGGGGATGACAAATTGGAGAGACTGCCCTCGGCCTTGCTCTTTGCCCCCCATTTTCAAGCCCCTTAAAAGGAACAGGCATCTGGGGCTGGAGTGGAATTACTGAATCGCATGAGCGAGGGAGAGGCAGAGAGGCTATTGTCACCAGCGGCACTGAAGAATGATCTACATTACACAAAGCCCTTCACCGCGTGTCCCCCCCCCCCCCCCGACGCAGTCTGACGCTGGCTGCCGTGGGGGTGGGGCCCGGCCTTCCTTTCTCCGTGTCCCTAAAACATTTGGATGGTGGTTTTGTGCTAACGTGCATTTTCATTCATTATCACCATTGACATATACATTTAGAAGATTTGCATGAAAAAATACACATTTGCATGAACACTCCTATGAAAATGCAGAGTCAGAGCACATGGTCTTTTCCCACAAACCCCCCGCTTTCTCACTGATGATAGGGTCACCCCAAAGGTCCTCCCCGGTCCCACACCCACCAGAACTGTGTCTGCAGGGGGCTTTTGGACACGTAGTCCCAGAGTTTGAGAAAAACCTCCGTCAAATTGCAGCTGAGGGTCGTTCTTCCTCACGATTGACCACTGCTTCTCCATCGCCTGAGTCACCGAGGTTGGGGGAAGTCTGGGGGATGGGCTCAGATGAGAGGCACCCGGGCTCAGACAACAGGGAACCATAATGTGGTGACACGGATGGGCTCCCAAAATAGGAAAAGGGTATGAAGTTAAAAAAAAAAAAGAACCTACGGAAATCTGAATGAAGCGTGGACTTCTGCTAAAAGCATGTATTATTATCACCTGCAATTAGTTACTATTCATGTGTTCATTGTAGTACATGCATCACACTAACTTAAGAAACTAATGATGGGAAGCCACGTGTGGGTCACATGGGGACTCCGTGTACTATCCTCCTGCTGTTTCCAAAGTTTAAAATTGTTCTAAATCTGTTTAAGAAAAATATTGCATGCCCTTGGCTTGTTCCAAGGGTGCAAGTGCAGTTCGACGTTAGGAGATCTGTTAGTATAATTAGTAAGATTAGCAGCACTGAGAAGAAAAGTCATAAAATCACTTCCAAATATGCAGAAAAGCATTCGGCCCACCTCAGCATCTATTTATGTTGTAGCATCTAAAAAATTATGGATGCAGCCCTGGCTGGCGTAGCTCAGTGGATTGAGCGCGGGCTGCGATCCAAAGCATCGCAGGTTCGATTCCCAGTCAGGGCACATGCCTGGGTTGCAGGCCATGGCCCCCCGCAACCACACATTGATGTTTCTCTCTCTCTCTCTTTCTCCCTCCCTTCCCTCTCTAAAAATAAATAAATAAAATCTTAAAAAAAAAAAACAATGGCTCTGGACTGCTGTAGCCTTTAAAAAATAAAAATAAAAAAAATAAAAAATTATGGATGCAGTCCGGAACCCACAGCACAAGGAGAAATGCACAGTGGAGACAGCCAACCCAATCAGAACGTGAGCAAAGGTTTGAACAGCCATTTCTGTGAAGGAGGCGTAACGATGGCCAATAGACACAAACTCACAAGTGTGACCATGTGCCTACTCGGGGGGCTATCAATGGGGTGCTGAAAGGACAAGCTGTCCCAACACCGTCACCCAAAGAAAACCGAAGCTTGGAGCATGAGGCACACACTGAGGGATGCCTTAGGGTTGTGTGTGTGTGCGTGTGTGTATGTGTGTGTATGTGTGCGCGCCTGCCATGGCTGTGTTTCCTTCCTAAGAGAAGGTACTGGAGAAGAGAAGTCTCCAGCTCTGGAAAAGGATGCTGATGAGGATCGCGCCTGAAAGGTCGTGAGCGTCATGCATCTGGCAGTTTGCCCCTGAGAGCCGACAGGACCACCTCAATCTGCCTCCCAGCCTCGACCTGGCTGTGCCCGGTTGTGCCCATCAGTATGGCAGGGACACGATCTCTGTGCTGAGTGATTTCTCTTCCAAGGGGATGTGTTGACGTGTGCTGTGTGACTCATTGCATGCGGTGGCTTATTTTATCTCCAAGTGGAGTTGGTGGGAGACCACAGGGGCCTGTGTGCTTCTTCCCGGCCCCTCAGGTCCATGCCACCCACCCTCGGCCCCATGCCAAGGGACTCAGCTCCTGCGCAGCACGACGGCTCGCTGGAATGTCACGGCACTCCTGAATTCTGCGTGTGTGACCAAAACTTCATTTGAACCGTGTGAAATGATCAGAGTTGGCAACCAAGGAATTAATGTTAATAAAAGAGGAGCATGAAACATAGATAAAAATAACTCCACTGAAGAGCCAACAAATTAGCTCCTTGTGATTTGACCCAGAACTAAGTCTGATTTTGTGATTAGCCTGCTGGGATGTATCTAATAACTAAAATCAAATTCAGGTAATGGTTGCCAAGTCTCCTTTTCATACGGACTTCCTATTGGTCATCCCCTGGCGTTGACAATATGACGTCACAGGCCAGCTCCACTCGGTGGAAGCACAGAGCCACCGCAGGCAACTACAGCGGGAGCTGGAGGGAAGGGGTGGCCGGGACAGGGCCGGGCGCCACCCTGGGGAGTTTGGCTGCCCAGGATAAGTGGGGGGTGGGGATGACGGACATCTGACTGAGACCCCCTCTCCACACAAGTGCATTTTGTTTTCCTCTTTTCTGGTTACGGACCAGTCTCCTTCGGGGATCTTTTTTATGGTCTTTGATTCAGACTATGCTGCGTTAAACATAACAACAGCTTAGGTTCGGTTAAGCTTTCCGGCGGCCGGGCTGAATAAACTTAGTAATAATCCTGGCTGTGGTAGGTGGAATGCTGGCCCCACTGAAATGTCACCACCTCAATTCTGAAACCCGTGGCTATGCTACCTTCCGTGGCAAAGGGACCTGGAGATGGGGACATTGGGATCAAGGACCATGCCATGGGAGACTCTCGGGATCAGATCAGGCCTCTAACCCTGCTCCCTGCACAGGACTGGCCCGCCAGAAAACACAGCGTTCCCTTCCTCACGTCCTGTCTCTCTGCGGTGGCCTGCCCCTCCTAAGGGGCCCCTGGGGGATCTGAGTGCTTATTTCAGGTTCTACCAGAACGTCCAGTCGCCTGCAGCCTTGTGCTCCCCAGGCCTCTAGGCTGCAGCAGCTCAGGTCCCTGCTGTCTGAAATGCCATCCCCTGGGAAGGCACCAGGCCCTTGGCTGCACCCCCTTGGATGAGGCCTTCCCCGGTCATCCTGGCTGTCACTCCTTCGGTCATTTCATTTTGTCTCTGGATTATTTTTCCCATTATTCGGTCATTTCATTTTGTCCCTGGATTATTTTCCCATTAACACATCCATCTACTGTGCTAACCGTGGGTGCACACAGGCTGGCCAGCACCTCAGGTCTCTGATCTTCTTGATGCTGGCCGCGTTGTCATCAATGTCTTTAAATTTGTATTCCATCGCGTCTGTCTACCCTTTCCTTTTCCTTCCTACTGAAGCCAATGAGGGTAAAAGTAAATATCTAACTGATCAAAGGCATCAGCATAAATACAAAATTCTCAGATAATTAGCAAACCAAATCCAGACATACATACGGGAGAGAGTTATCACATCACGTTTATTTCAGATATGCCAAATTGCTCCAAGTAGGAGATCTATTAATACAATTCACTGCAAGAATACATTAAAAGGAAAATGTGTGTGATTATCTCAATAGATGCAGACAAAAACCTTAGAGAAAATTCAACTTAAAGCTGCACTGCTGGCCAGGACGTGGGCTGCCAGCCAAAGACTGCACTCGCCAGCATCCCTTGTAGGAGGAGGGGACCACGGGACTAAGTTCTTGCCAACAGAAGTCACCTGAGTGTAAGCTCTGGGCCCTGCCCTGGCAGTGAACTTGGACTTCCACTCCCTCCTCTAGCTCTTTTCCTTTACCTTCGGGTCCACCCAGACCTTCCATATGCCTGGACTTGTTCTTAACTCGCCGTGAAACGAGAGCCACTCGAAGTAACACTCCCTAATGTGTCATGTCATTGTGGCTGCTCCTTATCTGCGCCAATAAATCCTGTGCTTCCTGAAACAGAGTCTCGCTTGTTCATCTCCGTATTCTTTTAGAGCCTGACGTGAAATTCAGCGCGGAAACTCTTCTCCGGCACAAGGTTAATTGCCCTCGACTTTGTTTTCCTGCCCCTGCTGCTCGCCGCACGTGGTGCTATTTAATTGAGGCAAGTTCTTACCCAGCTGAAAAGCGAAGGCACAATTTTGAAAATTTGAGTCCACTTAAATCCTCATGTTACACCTAATTGCAGACGTTTTAATAACCATTTGTCTCCTCGGTGGAAGAGAAACAGCCAGAAGCCTGTGGACGCCAGAGCTAGCATGTCCGGAGGGTTTTTGCTGAGTGGTTCCGAACTCAGCTCTTCCAGTGTTATGACACGCCCCAGGCAGACATTGTAAATCGTTTGTTTCTTGGCATTCCTGGACTGAAGCTTCCAGAGATCATGGGCCAATCAACGTAGGACGGGTTTTCATAAGTGTTCTGGAACGTGCAGATAGGTAAATAAGGTGCTTCTCTGTTTCTAGAGTCAAGGAAGCAGCAACTACCTTACTGAACAACTACCAGCAGTGACGGGATCTTCAGTAATGTTTGACAGCTCTTCACACCTGATTTTGTCATCCGTAGAAAGGTTTTGAATCAGACGGCTACTCACATTCTCCCAGTTACAAAAGTCCTTTTATTTTATTTTAGACACTGCTTTGTCATTGGAAAACATTTGCAGAAAGAGTATGAGGGTCAGTGTCTTCAGTACAGGTCCTGTCAGCGCCATGCAGGCTAGCAGTCCTTAGCAGAGCCGAGGTATGCAAGCAAGCCTGAACGTTCATGGGCCTTCGCCATGTGGGGGTGCCAGGAGCCCCCTGGGGGGAGCAGAGAATGAGCTAGGTGGGTGGAGAGGACAGGTCAGATCTCAGTTTCGGAAACTTTCTAGCAGTGAAAAAAGACAGTCATGGGAGTAAAAAATACATGTGGTCGATTCAATACAAGTCAGCAGCGTTCACTGGGCTCTCACTGCAGGTCATGCCCTCAGGCTGCGCTGGTGAACAAGTGCAGACAGGTCCCGCTCTCCTGCGCTCTGCAGGTGGGGCAATGCCTGGACCTGG
Organism: Tonatia bakeri; assembly: GCA_004024845.1. Classification (NCBI taxonomy): domain Eukaryota; kingdom Metazoa; phylum Chordata; class Mammalia; order Chiroptera; family Phyllostomidae; genus Tonatia; species Tonatia bakeri. The sequence goes on along the minus strand of PVIA01002840.1, from coordinate 31,736 downwards.
CAGAGATGGCGGTCTGGTGCCTGACTAAGGGAGGGGAGAGGTCACGGGCACCTGCAGTAGGGTCTTGGCTTCAGAAGTCGTTACAGGAGAGAGGGTGGGAACAGACAGGGACAAGGAGTAGGAGAAAGTCCAGGTGGAAGGGCATGTGCTGTGTTGTGTGGGCATGCAGAATTGACAAGCGTGTACGCGTCCCTAACTTTCATGGGCACAGGGATGGAAGGCCTTCAGAAAGAAGACAGTTTGTGGTTTTGGGCCTGATGACCTGCTGTTGGGGCCTCGAGGCCGTTTCCTCTTCCTCCTGCCTGAGCAGCGGCCTCCCAGGCACCACCTGTGCCCACGTCAGCAGCAGGTGAGCTGGCTTGAGTCTGTGGCCAGATCTCGTCCGTCTCATGCACTGTGCACGGGAGACGGCATGAAATGTCTCACCACAGTGCACACTTAGTACCTGGGCGATTTTATGAGGGAACCTGCATCTCTCTATTCGTGGTGGGGTCCTCCAGCGCACTGTGCGCCTGGGCCACGCTCGGTCGTGACTGGCCTCTGCAGAGATGTGTGGACACAGAGGCTCTGCATCCTGGTGACAAACGAAGGCAATGAGGTTGGAAGCAAAGGAAGGGCTGCCCCTCACTGTCCTCCGGTGTTTGCCTACCTGGCCCAGGGGACTGGGGGCCACAGCTTACTCCCCAGAACGTTCCTCAGTGTCTGCAGCGCTGTGTCTGTCCTCCAGGCCCCAGGGGGGCTCGCGAGGTGACTTTCCACCTGGCACTGACCGAGAGTCTGACCGGGTAGCTCTCTATCCAAACAAAACTTGTATACCTTCCGCCTTCATACAAGGTGCCCTGGGAGCTTCCATGCACCTCGGCTCTCTAAGCTGCTGCACTCAACCGACGCATTGCCAAGGTTTCCCTGAAGGCATTGCTAGAGCAGAACTGCGTGCAGTGGCGTCCCGCCCTCTCCTTTCCGGAACTCTTCTGGTTAGGTTGCTTGTGATCCGGAGGGAGAGCAAATGTGAAGCAACCTTCATGTTGAAAGTGTATGTGTGTTTGTGTAGGACTGGGGAGAGGTCTGAATCTGTCCCAGGAGTGAAAGTTGCATTTCTGCTTTTTAAAAATTTATTTTTTATTTACTTTTTTTGTCTTCTTCCCTTTCCAGCGAGTCCTGGCATAGAAACCCTAGGAGATTTCCCAATTCCGTTTAGTTTGGGACGTTTCCTGCGCTAGGATTGCCAGATTCTGTTGTCTGACACATCTTTGAACCTGAACTGAGCCAGAAAATGAGGGCCCTGGGAACGGGGTCCAAGTGAGGGAACGGATCCCATCCGGCCTGGCCGGCATCTCCGCGGCACCCGCTCGGGGCTTGCGCAGGCCAGCACGCCCTGCCTGCCAGCGTGAGGCCCTCTGCTGACGCCAGCTCTAAGCGGCAAACTTGAGGCAGCTCTTTTGAATGAAAAATGGCCCAAATAATGTGGTGGACAAGGATGAATAGCAGTGATAATGTCTCACGTTGACACAGCACCTGGACTCTTGCATGTGTGTTCATACGTGCATTTCCATGTGCTGTCTGAGCAGTTGTACATTACAGATTTACACACGTAGGGTTTTCCCTGATTTGGCTTCACGTAATCTATGTATGCAGAGCCCTAGGGGCTCCCTGGTTCTACTTGTTTTTGTGCAAGATGCATCAAAAATTGCATACAGTTCGAACGTATTCAAGACAAAAGGTTCATATATACCATGAGGTGGAAATCAGTAGAATCAGAAGGCATGGGCTCTGTTGTTATTATCATCACCAGCTTTATTAATGACTTTAATGTAGGAGCTGGGCCTGCTTACGACCATGCCGCACCTAGCAGACGAAGCCAAGTTCAGCCACAGAGGCGACATAGTTGTGGCTTAGGATGCTGCTCACACGGGGCCTCCGGCACTGTGGCAGGGTGCGCCGTGAGCAGTTTGCGCGACCAACATCCCCGAGGGTGCAAGTCGCATCTCCAGCAGGCAGATCGGAGACGCCAGAGAGAGGCCTGTGACCGGGCTCAGCCGGGCATGCTCAGCTCCTTCCCCCAGCGTTTGAACAGATCAGCGGTGCTTGCCTCACAGACAGGGAGGAGTCAGGGGCAGGGAGGGGCTGGGTGGGTTCCTCGCACACTCTTCCCCCAGGAGAGTCTGGGAAATTTCCTTTCTATGGAGTCAGGGGGAGCGGGGAATCCGTAAGCAGTCCTCTATTTATTTTTGGGAACTATGCATATTGGTTTACTTCAGTGGAGCTCATTTTGCCGTATGATTATTAGTTTCTATTAATTTCAATAAGGATGTTTGAATTTATGCCTGTGAGCCGTGACAGGAACCCAGATGCAGCCACGAATTTTGTAAAGCTCTCCTTATAATCAAGCCACAGACCAGCCACCTGACACACAGTGTAGACGACCCTTCGACACAGCCTGACCCACCCGCTGCTTTGCTGGCAGAAATTCTAACACGAAAATCTGTTCTGTTTAAAAACAGATATAACAATGCCATTTTGCCTTGGACCTTGATTTTGACCTGCTGATGAAGGCTGTAACCCTCACTAAACCATGTGTCATATAAGCTTCTATTCTCGGAGCCACTGGATGTTCAGTAATGTTCGATTTCTGGAAAACAAACTGTATATGCACAATTGATTAAAACCCACTGTAACATTCCAGCTGGGACATGAAATGAACACTTATAATGGTTTTTCAAAGTTACAGTGAGAACTATGTTCTTGTATTACTTACAAACAACGTGACATACTGTAATTATATATCTGTGTTTTGAAATTAAGTAAAAATAAAAAGCTGAGCAAAATTTTTGGCACAGGCAGATGTTTTTCCTAATTAAAATTAAATTTTCCCAAGTAAGCATATACAGCCATTAATTAACATGACACCATTATGTGATGTCTGTCATCTTCTATATTCTATTAGACACACTTGTGTTGTTTTTGCATTGTTTTATTGCTATGACTAACAAGCAAAGTTTATTGAAGGTTCTAGGCAAACTTTTTTTTTTCCTTTCAGAGTTTACTCATAGGCTTATTCATAAAATCAAGAAATTTTTGAATTGTTATACACCAGAAATATTCTTAAGAAATTATATGGGACTGCCAGTGCCTGTTGCCTTTCCCCGGCCTGACGGATGTAAGGAGCACAGTGGGAAAATGGGTCTCCAGCATGCTCACTAGGCCCTGGCCGAGACCACAGCCTCGTCTCGGGGCAGGGCTGGGCGAGGCTGCTGCCAAGATGTCAGAGGTCAGCCCAAGGGCATTTACAAGAACTATGGACACACCTCAAACATGTTTGCAGTTAACTAGAAATGATTCATATTTATTGAGAATGTGCAGAACACCACACATTCTTCTACCACCTTGTGCATGTTTAATGGTTTGCTGCCTACCAACACTTTAAAGAAGGTGTTAGTAATAACTAGCCCCATTCTACAGGTGGGGGATGGAGATTCTAGGAGATAAAGCAGCTTTCCCAGGCTCACATGGCATGGGGGGAGCTGGGATTCAGGCACAAGCAATGTGATTTAAAAAGAAAATAGAAAGAAAAGGACAAAAACCTACAGCTATACAAGCCAGAAAGAGAAGAAAAACTTTATCTGCAGATGATGTGATCTTATTAGTTAAACTCCCCGGGACACACACACACACACACACACACACGGAATAAATCTTACAAGGCCAAAGAATGCGTCACCAACAGACAATCCGTTTTGTTTCTATATCCTAGCACTTCCTGGTGATAGAAATAATTCGTTCTAAATTGCTTTTACACTTCTTCTTTTCTCCTTGAACTGATGGAAAACTGCACTTACTCCTTGTGAAACACTGTGTCTGATTGCTAATATTGGAATCACTGTTCAATCTGAGTCAGCAGAAATGAAGGGGTACTTATTTAGCCCATCTGTGAGAAATAAATGAGATATTCTTTTAATTTTAAAATAAAAATAAAAGAGAAAACAAAATATGGATATAAAATAGTCTAAGAAAGAATTCTATCCCAGACTTTATTATTTTGCTTCCCTCATGTATCTATTTCATTTTTTTAAGTACAGAGATCAGATTCTGATTTTATTCTGAAAGACCACAACAATAAAATAGTTGCATATCAAGCAATGCAAATTTGTGAGAAGTGAGGCAGTTTCAGATTTTGGTTTCTTTATGCCTGAAGTCATCAGCGGTCTTGATAATTATGAAGTGGGTCTGAATAACTTTTGCTGAATCATACAGATGTTATTTTTAATTGCAGTGATCTTCTTGGCTCACGTCTTAAAAATAACGAAAACAAACTGTTATGTGGGAAACACGATGGATAAAAGTATAAAAAGCAGTCATTCAACTTAAGTGAACAGAGCTCACAAGGAAATTAATGCCTTTGCTTGAAATGGGAGGAGTTATTATATGTATCTAAGAACATGGTTAGTTTCTCTTTGGTTACTTAGTGAGGTATAAAAAGCCAAATGTAGAAATAAATATTTCTCAATTCAGTCAATGTAATCATTATACTTATATCTGATTTCACGTATTTTAGTAAGACTTTTAGTAAACAGCATACATATTCTTATCAAACACACATTGAGACTTTTTTAATTGAAAAAATTCAATGACCCACAAGACCACAATTTTATTGCTTTGCGTCAACACAACACTCCCCAAAATCTACATTTTACTTGCTACCATTGTCCTCCCTATAACAAGCCCAGTGATTCCCCTCTCCATTCCAGAAAGTGACTCTGAAGTGTACCTTTCCTAAGAATATAACTTATACAGACTTACTAATTAGAATAGAGCAACTTTTTTCTGTATCTTTAATCTTCAGACCAGAATAATACTTTTGAAACATTAACATGTGTTGTTTTGCTTCCTTGATCTTGTCCATGGGGAAATCATAACAGGGCAGAATGTAAATAAAGAAAAATAATTTCCTGGCTTTATTTTTCTTAAAAAGTCCAAGTTTTTGAACTTCCTTTTCCAGTTTAGGTTACAGTGAGTCCCAAGAGATAATTGCTCCTACCCTGAAGTGCAAAAGTAAGATCATCTATAAAACCATAGATTTTTTAAACTATCGGTGAGTGCAGGGTGCAAAGAAAGCTAACTGAGCTGATTTCCGGAAAGTAATGAACTCTCCCCAGGGAAGAGAAGCCGACAGCTGCCGCCATCTTTGGTGGAGCAGCACCGAGATCAGAAGCCCCTCCCAGGTGGGCTGCGCAGGAGTGAGCAGAACTCTGCACGGATGTGCATGTGCTGGGTCGAGAGACGGGGATCCCAGAGAGTCCCAGGCACACAGGCGGTACGAACCCACCAGCATTACTCACTTACTGGATCAGACACAGGCCAGGGGCATGACACACGGCCCCTGACAGACATGAGACACTTGCCAAGTGTGACACAGCGGCACCCGGCTGACAGAAGAGGGGAGGCCGGGAGACCTGAGCGACATTGTTCAAGGTCCACTAGTTTTTCACAAAATGCAAAGCTGCATCTCGAATATAGCACCTGAAAGCTGTGGTTTTGACAGAGGAGCTGAATTTCTGAAGGATTTGGGAGTGTATAGAATTAAAACACAGGACAGGGAGAGCACCAAACTCAGGGAAGAGAAATGTAATGAACCGTTATGAAGTTCGTACAACGGTTGTGGAATAGTATGAAACAGTGTATTATTTGAAGCGTATAATACATAACATATAGTAGATAATACATATGACATATACAATGCAGAGTATATTATTTAAAGGCAGTCTGTGATAAATTATAGGTATAGATTATAATCCCAGAGTAACATAAAATAGCACAAAGAGATGTATCTAAAAGCTGATATGAGACTACAAAAGTTGTGTGTGTTACCCAAATGATTCTAGGAAAGGAAGTGGAAAGAAAGGACAATTAGGATTTTAAAAGAGAAGGCAGACAAAGTGATAGCAATGACACATTAAATGTAAATGGACCAATAACGCAATCAAAAGGTAAAGATTCCCAGGCCTGATAAAGGCACAAAAAAACAAACCTATGGTATTTACAAGAAAAACATGCAGATATAGACCGTGGCAGATGGATTCTAAAGCAGCCCCACGACCCCTGCCTCCTGGCATTCACACACGCGTGTGGTCCCCTCTCCTTGATGGTGGGGATGACCTGTCTCCAACCACAGACTGCAGCAGAGCCCACAGGACATGTACTTGGAAACGGTAACGGTGGACCTTACCTAACTGATATTTATAGGTAATTTCAGGTGTTTTTAGTAGCATTTCCTAACGAATATGGAACATTCAGACCCAGATGATGTCACTGGCGAGTTCTATCGAACTTCTGAGGAAGAAATATGGCCAGCTTGAAAACACTCTTTCAGGAAACAGAGGACGGCCCATTGCTCACCTCGCCTCCTACAGAAGCCCTAACGTACCAGGTCAGACACAGACACTGCAAATAAAGAATCACCACCGACATCACTCATAAATACATGTGCAAAAAATCTTTCATAAAATATGAGCAAATCAAACCCAGCAGTACATGAAAGGATCATATATCACTTCAAGTAGGATTTATCTCAGAAATGCAAGCTTGGTCAAGCATTTAAATATTCGTCATTGAAATCTACCTCCTTAACCAAACTAAAAACGACCATAGGATGATTTCAAAAAATGACCCTGGGTAGGCCACGGCTGCGAAATGTGTCCAAATGAAAGCACAGGGAGCACCTCAGAACTTCGGGGGCCCCCCAGTAGGGCTCGTAGCAGAATGATTCTCAGTCCCCGGGATCAGAACCAAAGTAGCAGAAGGGAGGAAACACTGGGCGAGAGGAGGTCACACGGGGAGAGTGAGGGATGACCACGGGGCGGAGCTCCATGGACAAATAACTAAGGGTGGATGGATGGCTCCAGTTCCAGATGATGCCCCAATACCCTGATGCACTGTGAGGCTCAGGGATTCAGCCGCATTTCTCTCTCTCCCCCCCGCACCTCCCCATTCTCTCTCACACACACACACCACCCTGGTTAGGAATCGCTCTGTCCAAAGACAGCAAAGGGGACCTGTGTGATCTTCAGCAGAACCACAGAGTCATGGCTTCATGTAAAAGGGGCTGAGAGTCAGTCCTCAGCCGGGGGTGGAGGGTTGCGGGGCGGGGAGCAGACCCAGGGAGCGCTCCTCAGCCTGGTTAAAAGGAAGAACCCCAAAAAGGCAGAAAGGCAGGGAGCTCAGAAAACCTGTTGGCCAAAGGCTTCTGCTGCCAGATTCCCCCGCAAAGACCCTGTCGGCTATACGTAGGGCTGTCCATCATCTGTGCACAGAGCATCTCAACAGAGCGCTGTCATTGGAGGCCGACTTCACACAGGTCGGTGAGTTTCTTCAAAGCCAGAGGCATGCGACTCATTCCCAGACCCCGACAGCACCATGTAAGCGCAGCCCTGACTTACATGCAGGAGGAGAAAAAATTCAAAGGACTGGTTTTGAGGTGCTAATGCAGAGTGACCAAGCCTCTTGTGCCTAAAGGAGTCATCATGTTGTTCCTGCGATTTCCCTGTGGGGAGACCCAAGGCTGAGAGACCGACTCTGTGGAACAGCGGAGGTCTCCCGGGGAGGGACTGAAGACAGACACTGTGAAACCAGAGCGGGGGGAGGGGAGGGCGCCAGCCACCGGGCTCAAGGAGCCAGAAGACTCAGTCGTTGTCGAAAAGGGCCCACTTGTGTGTCCAAAGAAGCGGGCTCTTGGAAGTCTGTTTTCCAGCTCTGCGATCAATAATCTTTTTGAGAACCCTTTTGTTTCTTTCAAGCCAGAAAAGCAATCGATGTCTCTGTAACTCAAGTCAAGCGGCGTTTCCAGGGAGGGAAGCTGGAAACAGCCTGCTTGTCACAGCTGCCCCCGGAGACGTGATGCTGCAGGGAGAGAGCAAGACGCCGGTGCCAGCCTCCCGCTCACGACACGTGGTCAGCGGAGCAGAGTTAACTCCAAGGGGAGTCGGACCGCAGCCCCGGCTGTAGAACGTGTTGCACGCCTGACGTCCCACTCCGCACCCCGCCCGCCCTCACACTGCTCTCCATTGGAAACGACGGCATCGGACTGTTTCCTGGGGTGATGGCACGCCCCGAGTGCACACCTGCGTGCCAGATGTGTGCAGTGCCACGGGCCCTGCCGGCCCGCCCACGGCCCCCACCCCACGCTGCTCTCCCTTTGTCTGCATGGGGGGGCGAGCACCAGGCAGCCTGACGATGCGTCCGCGCTGCTGCTCTGCTGCGTCCTCGCGCCCAGGTGCTCAGCGTCCCTGCCAACTCCGTCTTTACAAAACAGCTTCCAGGCCACGTGCACAAGCCATTTCTTTCCTCCATGTTTAAAAAAAAAGTTTTAAAAGTGGGATCAATGGTGGCATGTGAAACTCATTTTTGTTTTAAAATGGGGGCAGTGACCCATGGAGAGGTATCATGCTTCGTTTCTCTGTGGGGTCAGCTGTAGGCGAGAGAACAACTGGGTTTTTGAAGTCCTCACGCAGCTACTCCAGATCTCTTGAAATTATTAGGCCGTGTCTATTTTTAAATGTTATTTAATAGAAATCACCAGTTTCTCATGTGAAATGAGGCGTGTGAGTTGTACACGTCTGCGCTTCAGGCCAGGAGGAGAAGTCACATGACAGATGGACACTGGGAGTGGAGAGATGAGAGAGTGACGTCACAGGAACCCAGGTCTGGGCGCGCAGGGCCAGGTGCACGCCAGATGGACAGTGCGGTTACACTGTTCTGCTGCTACCTACAGGCAGGAAGGCCAGAGTGCAGACCCCCGCGGCCGGCTGCTGGCAATTTGCTGGGATTACCCCAAATGGCTTGCTTAAATCTGTCTCTGATCACATGACCGCGTGAGTCCATGCGAGGCCTCTGACCACATCAATGTGCTAAGTTTTAAAATGGGCTGTGACTCCCATGTCAGAGGTATTTAGGCCACGCTGCTAGAGACAGGGTCCCATCCAGGTTACCGGGGACTAACTTCAGCACTGCGTAATTCCATGGGTTTCATTTTAAATGCACAGCACTAAGTTTGTTATGAGTACAGTGATGATAAAACAGACAGTGACCAAACGCAGTGTCAGGCACTAGTCTAAGCGTTTTACACATCCCACATCACTGAGCATTCGCAACAGTTTGCCATGGGAGGGGCTGATACTACACCCATTTTGAAGACGGGGGAACGAAAGGCTGAGAGGTAAGGCGTTTCTGACGGTGACCTGGAGGGGACCTGGGGCACCGTGATGCGATGTGGAGAGCCCGGCTGTCTGGCTCTGGAATGCCTGCGAGCACCCTCGGAGGGTGGCACTGTTGGGGGGTAAGATGGGGACTTATCTCCCTAGTACGTGCCAAGTCTTGCTTCTTAATGTTCATTACGTGCACATTTCTTCAAAGTTGCAGCTGACCAGAGCAGAAAAGTCGGTCGCCCCCAGCTCCTGGAGTGCGTTGTTGTATCTTGTTCTTCACGCCACCATCATGTCTGCAGGGTCCTGTTGGATTGGCGCTCCTGACCCTCACCCACTGTCACAAGAGGCAGCCTCTAAAACATCGAGAAAAGTCCACTCGTCACTTCATTCTTCAAGCAGGAAGTTCAGCTAAAGAAATCTGCATGTGTGTGCTCAGGATTCATCGCTTATCAGAACAGCCCAGACGGTGGAACTTCATTGCAAGTAAATTCTGAAATATTAATGACAGGGGTAGAAGTCAGAAATTTCCAGTCATTTCGTTCCATTACCACACGATCTGCATGGCTACCCCATGGTCTTTTAAGTGCAAGTCGATTCCTTTCTGTGCCAAAGGAAAGTATCAAATACGAATATTTTCAGATGAGCCGCCAGTCTCCAATTATACGTTATTTTGCCTCTCACATGATACTTGTAAATCTAACCTAAAATATGTGCTAAATACCACAAATAAACAGATCCACTTTGAAACTCAGAAGTAATAATGGAAAATTGGCATGGAACAGAACCCAGTGCTTTTCCTGACAACTGGTCAGGCACACACATGGGATCCAGAGAGAAAATGTCTTTTGTTTTAGGTTGGAGTTATGACTCCACCCAGTGCAGAACACACTGCAGATGATAATCTGCTGCAGCTCCGACCTGGGGCCGGTTCTCAAGGGTGGGGAGACTGTAGTTGTAGAGCAGGGCTTCCCAAGCTGCAGCCTGCCTCAGGTTGCTGGACACAGACCCCGAGATTTCCGATTTACCAGCCTGGGTGGGCTCTGAGAGGGCGTTTCTCTAACCAGTCCCCAGGTGATGCAGAGGGAGCCACACCTTGAGAAGCGCTGGTGTGTGGTACTGGGACCCCCTCCTGGGGTCCGGGGGCAAATCCCCTTGCCTTGGGCCTTCTCCCTCCTCCGATGCTTCCCGTGTGGTTGTTTTTATTCCCATTGGTCCCTTTCAGCACCTTTTCCCGCCCTCGTACTGCACTGGCTCATCTCTCTTTGTGTCTGGTTCAGGGGGCGGGTGTCACGCATCTTGTCCAGGCTTTCCTTCTTTGACAGCCAACCAGTACGGGCTGGGGGCAGGCCCTCACTGCAGTCGGCCCCAGGAAGGCTGGCCAAATCCCAACTTCCCCTAGCATACCACTGCCCACTACCGAGCGAGGAGGGTCGAACCGAAGGCCTCCTCTGTCCCAGTCTCTTCGTGGCAGAGGGCTCTCCCTGGAGTGAGGCCAGAAGGGCTGTCGGTGTGGCAGTGTGTGAGTGCTGCAGCCCCCTCGAGGGCCCACCTCGCTGTGGGGGCGTGGCCATGAGTTAGGAGGGAACAGCTCTGGTTTTCCCCAGGGACAGCCTACTCTAGAGAAGTGTGGCTTTCCGGGGCAGGGAGACCCTTGTCCTGGGTCCTGTCAGCCTTCACCACATGGTCATTGGCCTCTTCACTGACCAAAGGGCACAAGACCCTTCACCACCCTGCTTCCTGCAGGCTCTCTGAGTGCTGGCAGGTCAGCTTGCTCCTCGAGTCTGTAAAGCACCTATACCGTCAGAGGCCTCACGGTGGCCTTGGGACATGCTGGGACTCTGCCTTGGAGCTCACCCCAGTCCACTTCCATCTGTGAGCTTGGGGTCTTTTCTTCCATCTTAACTCACACTATCCCAGAGAAGCCCCACCCTGGGAACCCGACCAGAGAGCCCCCTGGGCCCTTCCTTTGTTCCTTGTGCCCTTTCTGTCCTGCAGGGACCAAGGTTTCTAATGACACGTTTCAGTGATTACCGCTCAATAGGTCCGAGGTGACTGAAGGAAGGACTGTGGATCTGCACAAGGATGCACAGGACAAGAGGCATGGAAAAGGCGATGCACTTTTTCACCACATCCAGCTTGTAAGTTTGCACAACTCTTAAACCACGCCCACACCGTCGCTACAAATCTGGACAAATACTCCCGTCAGGAAGCTGTTCTCTCGAACACGTGTGTTCCTCTGATGAGAAGAACCAGTGATGTTTGGGTCCCCGCTGGCTCTACGGTGTCTGTCTTAGACCCAGATTTCCACTGAAGACGTATGTGAATTCCATTTTTCCTATTACTTACTCCTCACTCCCCCTCTGCATTACTGGATCTGAACGATGGATGTAAAGTTCTCTTTTTCTGCTCCCATTCCTGTGGTGGGGTGTTTACCACTGTGTAGTTATTTTCCCCAGCTTCTCTGTTCTAAGCTTCATCCTGTTACGTGACTTGTGCTGGTATCTCTGTGGATAATTTTGTTTTCTTCTTTGTCTTCTTAACAAGCAGAAAGTCCTTCGGCTATCGAGTCTTTCTCAAGAATCTTCTCTTTCCAGGAGGAACAGAAAGAAATGGTAAAATTGCAGGGCCCTAAGCAGGTGATGGTGCAGTTGGTAAAAATCCAATAATAGTTGGGTTGCAACAAGGAAAAGCCCTCTCCCATTGAAAGGACACACCAGGGTCCCCAGGAGGCAAGGAGTGACTGTGTCATTCTGGGGGAAACACCCTCTGCCTCGAATGGTCTACATTTAAAGAGAAGGTGAGGGAAGGAATGTTTTAAATGCACACTCCTTTATCTTATGTAATGATTCTTATGGAAGGTTTCCAACCAATGGCTTCACTCTGGAGAGTGACCAGAGAGAGTGCACCCAAGGATGGAGGTGTCCTGGGGAATTTCACATGCGGCTTCAGAATCACCGAATGGGTAGAATTTGGGGAACCTCCAACCCACGATGGTTTTACAGCATTAAAAAAGTTTACGAAAACCTTTTTATGAAGTGAATAACCACTACGGAGGGGAAGGCACTTCCTTGGCCTCCCAGGTTACTCGAGGACACCCCCTACTTGAAGTGGGTACAAGAAGGGCTGGGGTTTGGGAGTGAACTTGCTTTTAAAATGATGTGCATGAAGACTTACTGCCACTAAATGTAGTTATTAACGTCTTCCTCTGTCCCGAGGCACAACGTAAAGAAATGCACAACAAAAATGCCCCCATAACCTCATCACGTTGACACTGCAGTATCTGAACATGTGGAGGGTCTGATGGGCCTTCATCGAAACCCTCCCAGAGCCACCAGCCTGGCTGGCAGCTGACCGTGACCTTCCGCCCTTCTCTCTTCGGCAGAGCCCTGAGCGGGAGTCCCTGATGGAGCATGTTGACAAACATAATTGCTGTTTTAAATCGCAAATAACAGATGTTAAAGTAATTGATTGTCTTAAAGAACGGTACCTGAATTTACTTGGGCATTTGTATTTCTAAGTAACCATTTGTTTTAAAATAAAATCCCCCAGAATTTTTATACCACTCTTTTACTTGGGCTTATTCTCGATGACCTGGTATTGGAAACGTGGCATTATCTGTGGGCCGTGGGAGCTGGACCCGCAGTTCTGTGAAAGAATTCTCAGCCCAGTGTGGCGGTCTTGTGTTCAGAAATATTTCTAGGGGAAGCTTTAAAGATGTCAGTGGATCTTGTAGAAGTGATACAATGCTTCAAAATAGACATGGCCATCTCCTCTCCATTTTGCTAGACGGAGAGAAACAACAGCAACTAAGGGAGAACCCCAAATGCTAGGCTTTTGTCTCACTGGCCTGGAGAAGCACTGGATGCAGGGGTGTCAAACCTGCGGCCTGAGGGCCACATGCGGCCCAGGGTAGCTATGAATGCAGCCCAACACAAAATCATAACTTTACTCAAAACCTTTCCTTTGGCTCACCAGTGGTCGTCAGTGTTTGTGAACTTAATGTGTGGCCCAGAGAGCAGGAAGGTCGCACAGCCCTGACCAGAGTAAGGCTATCCACACAGAGGTCCCGTCGTATTTTCATGAAGATGGCAGGGAGCTTCACCGGCCATTCATCTGGACCAGGCGTTCCTGTCACGCCCACTTGGACCGTCACAGAAATGTCTGAGATGGTCTCCCTTCCAAACACAGTATTTTATGATTTGGCAACTAACCTATCAGCGAGCATGCCGATTTCTAAGCTCTGGCTGTGGCTGGGTTTTTGGCCATGAACCATGGGACGTATTTCAGAATCTCGACCCTGGCCATGCTTGGGCCAAATTTCTCAGGGGGTTCGTGCTGACTAAGGAAGAGCCGAAGCAGGAAGCAGGGAGGATCCGAAACTATGTTCTCGCCAAGTCGAGGACAAGCATTATTCCCCTTTCTTCTCTAATTCAGCCTCTCAAGAGAAATAGCAAATTTCTCCTAATATAAAAAAATGCCTGTTAGTCATAAACTGGTCTCTAGCCCTAATAAGTGTTTATCAGCTTCAAGCGACCTGGGCGGGGCTGATCCACGCGACGCTGCGTGAGTGGTACATAGCTGGGGAGGGAGATGCTGGGCTGCACGCTCTGATAAGCTGCTCGCCTGAAGGTAATATGAACCCACCAGAATCCACGGAGTTCCACGTCATGCAAAACCTACAAATACACTTAAAATAATTTAAAACTTTTTTCATCTGATATAATAGGTCCTAAGAATTTCTTTTTTTTTTTTAAAGATTTTATTTATTTATTTTTAGAGAGGGAAGGGAGAGGGAGAGACAGAGAGAAACATCAATGTGCGGTTGCTGGGGGACATGGCCTGCAACCTAGGGATGTGCCCTGACGGGGAATCGAACCTGCAATGCCTGGTTCGCAGCCCGCGCTCAATCCACTGAGCTACGCCAGCCAGGGCAGGTCCTAAGAATTTCTATTGTGTAACTTCCTATAAGAAGTTCATTAAAGTTCTTCTAGTTGAGCATCTCACGAAGTAAAAATTGTTTAAATAAAGTGTAGCCTATGGTCTAATATTAAATATCACATAATACAGGCAAAGAAAGCCATATATAGAACGAAAAGAATAAATGTAATATTGACCTCTGACCCACTAAAGAAAATGTGGTGAGATCTGCCCCTTGAACTTTACTCCTGTCTCCCCCTCCCACTTCCCATAAGGCACTAGTTTCTTAGCCCTGCCCCCACCCCCATGTTGAGTCAAATCCATGCATGCCTACCATAAATCCCTTTTGTGTAGACTATAGGAATCCAAGGTAACTTGTTAGAACTGCCGATCGTAGTCTGAGCCTTTATTCACATTTATTCCCTCATCTTCTTTCTTTCATTTCCCCTTACCTCCTCCTTTCTTCCTTGTAAGATATTGGCCTTTCTAGGTGGATGGAGTGGATTTGAACCCCTGCCCTGCAGGTGGGTCAGTGGATTGGCCTTCCTGATGCTAGTTCCCAGTCTGAAAGCGACAGCAGTCTCACCTGAGGCGAAGAGCTGCTCTGAGACTGAGTATCCACCGAGGGCACAGCACTGAGAATATATTTAAAAATAAGCTCATATATGGCTATGTAACAAATCTATTTTTAATGCTATTTTAATAGCTACTTCAGTATAACTAATTTTCTTTGTAAGCCTCTGAATTTTATTTTGCAGGGGTTGAACCATTGTCTCCCTCACGCGACGGAGGGGTGTGTGCAGAAACGCAGTGAGTGTGCGTGAACTCGAGGGAATAACTGCTGAAGCTCTTCTCGTCTCCGAAGGACCCGGTAGTTCTAGAAGATCTACCCCAAATCCGTCAAGTAGAGATTATATTTGACTAAAAAGTAAGAACTGTGCAATTGATAAAACCTATTTCTATGCCCAGCTGTATTAAAAAAAAAAAAAAAGGACAATTCTAAAGAATGAACTGAATCTCCATCTGTCAGAAACATCGTCAGCAGGACCTTGACATTTGACAACTGTGATCCGGGTGATAAGTTCCTACCTCTTGACTATATTTAGTTTCAAATATTAGTTGTGAATAAACTCAGCATTCGTCCCAATTTCATCTTCTTTTGAGTTTCTTCCTCTAAGTGCACAGGGAACAATCCACAATGTTAGAATATGATTGAATAAATTACTGGGGAATGAATTATATGCATATTTTTCAGATGATAAATCAGGCAGCAGAAGCAATAGTTGGCACAACACCCAGGACGTAAAATTCGGACTTGGTCCGTTCCTACCCTCAACAATGGCTGCTGTAGAGGTGCACTCCGCCCCCTCCCCGAGGGGTGGCAACCCCTCCTCAGAGCCTCGGGGATGGAGGAGCCCATTGAACAGGTCTGGGTGCAGGAAGAAAGGCATGCTTTCTAAGAATGTCTGCTTTGTAACAGTCACGGTTGTCACATAAATATGATTAATTGGCTTTTTGTCACCAACAAGCCTTTTAACGCTGAGACGGTGGCAGAGATGAATAATGAAAAGACTTTATCACCCTGTAAAGCTGCAGTTTTAAAGAATGCACAGCTTCAGACGAAAGAAGGGAGTGGGCTGAATTATGGGCAAACTGCAATTTGACCAATATTGTTTTTCATAATAATTACTCTTAAAGTGTCAGCCATATTTTTCTTCTTGCACCCAAGTCATATTTCTTTGAAGTGACAGTAAATTATTTTTTTTCTTGTCCTTATTCATGTCAGTCAGGTGGTGCTGACTAATTCAAACCAACCTACCCACTTCAGCATGTACGTTTCCCTCTCTTGCTCCTTCCGAGCTGGAACCGGTTGCGCTGGCAGAAACGTCTTGCTCTTGCCTGGTCATTTCAAGTACATTTGATGAAGTTACTTTGATTAAGAACTTTCAGCTTTAAATATAAAAAGAAGATCAAGAGATGCCTTTCTATTACTTACATTTGGGAAGGTGCCTTTTATTAACAGAAAGAGAACTTCCTTACTCAGCAAGGGACCGCAAATCACACTGTGGGTCTGGGAGAGAGGGTGCAAGGACGTGGTCTCATCCACGTGACGCATCCTTTATATGTCTCCAGACTGCCAGTACCTATTTATATTTGAAGTTTAAATGAATATAGTCCTTACATATTTAATATCTTCATATTTGTGCAAAGTTTTTTCTAATCTGGAAATCATGACGTCAAAGAACTAACCAGTCACCTTATAGGGTTAGGTAAACTAGGCTAAACATGTTCATTTTCTTCCTTTTAACTTATTAAATATTCTACAATAGTTTGCAATGAAAAAATATCTACAGTAAAGGCTGACAGGTGGTTATGCTTAAAATATTTTACAATTGCCCATACCCAACAATCACCAGCGGTTCTTTGGCCACAATTTTCCTTGTTACCTTCTGGTGGAAGGGAGCTCACCCCCTATGGGGCAGTCAGGGTGGGTGCGGTTTCCTCTGGGTTCTCACACGTCTGAAGCTGGTTTTCTACACCCCCAACCATGAAAGAACAGACAGGGTATAAATTCCTAGGTTAGTCATTTTCTTGATTTTTTAGACAAATACTGCTACATTGTGGTTTTGATTTGTGTGTTGCTCTTGAGAAATCAAATGCCAATGTCATGTCCTTTTTATTTTGTAAATGGCTTGGTTTTTTTGCTTGAGGTTGCTAGCTATTTCCTCTGTCTTTAAAGTCTCTTGTTGATGGCTTCTGGTCAATTTTCCTAACTGCATGATTGATTGAGCCTTTAAGTGTCTGCATTTATACTTTGATTTATTTCTGAGAAATTTTCTTAAATTATGGTTTTAAATACTAGTTATGTTCCGCCTTTATGTTTTTTTCATCTTCAGATATCCCAACTACAGAAGGCTGGATCTCCTTTGTCTGTTTTCTATACCAATCACATTCCTCCTGGTAATGGTACCTCTTCTTTTATTTTATTGTCATTTTCTTGTCTGTTTTTATGTCTTTCCTTAAAAACTCTCCCTTTATTCTTCAATCAAATCTATTTTCTCTTGAGCATAATCTAATTCAGTATAAATTTTTATATGTATTTTCTATTTATACTGTTCTTTTTCCCTTAAGTTCAATCAACATTTGCCATTTACTTGTTTTTCTATGTTTTTTTCTGACTATTTGAATATATCATCTGAGCCCTTTTTCATGTGTAATAATTCTTGTTCAGGAACCTCGATTCAGGTTTTGATATTATGTCCCCCCCCCCGTTTTTTTTTGTCTCTGGGTTATTGAAAGTATTGTTCTTATCAGCTCAAATGTTTTGTGTCTCATCTTCTGTATTCTTTCTATGATAATTTTTTGCTTGAATATCAGCGGTCATCAACTGCTTATTTTCATCAAGTCTTACTTTCCTAGATTAGCGACAAGACTGTGCCAGCATGGGGGGTGAGGTGCAGTTGGGGTGCTGTGACTCTTGCTTTGAGATCGCCCTCTACTGTTGCTCGAATGAATTGCAAATTCCTTGCTGGCCCTTTTTTACAGAGAAGGGATATGATGTGTTTATTCTGTGATTTTCTTTTGTTTCTTCAGGATATGTAATTTCCAAATTTTGCTTCCTTCTTGTCCTTTGTCACAAAATCTTGCGGGCAGACCCCTCCTCCAAGCCCTCCCTTCTCCAGGCTCCCGCTTCTGGGGGAATTCTCTTTTACTCCTTTTCAAACAGTGCTGAGTGTTTTCAACGTGCCAGGTCTCAGCCTTGTTCCGAGTGACCGTGCAGGTTGGGACTCCCTCTTCCTGAGTGTGACCTTGTCAGTGTTCAGTAGACCCTTCACTTCCCCACCCACTACCCACACAATACTTGCTGATTTTTTGTGGGGGGGGATCTGGTGTGGATGGGTTTTAAACATGGCTTTCTGGATGCAGGTTTTCGTCCATTGACTTACACATACTGGCACCGTGAAGTTTGTAAACGGGCTCTGATCTGCCGCTTGGTTTCTCGATGCACAGGCTCCCCCTCCTGTCAGCAGACTCACAGGGCTCACTGGCTGATTTCCGTGGTTTTCGGAGGCTACCTGGAAAGGCCGAAGTGTAAGTGGCTTCCTGTGACCCACAGGAATCTAACAACTTTTCCTCGCTTTCTGGCTGAATGTAATTTTTTGAGTATAAGCTTGTTTGAATGATATATCTATATATGCATCTTTATTTGTTTACATTAAAACGTTCATAACGTTTTGTGTGTGCTGTCTTTCATTACATACCCCATCCGGTACCCAAGTTGAACTATACCCTTCTAAAAATCATCAAGGTTGTTCTTGTCTGACGCTTTATATGGAGTCACATTTTCTTTGGGGATTGTAAATGAAAACCATAAGTAAAATCTGGTGGAAGTAAAAAAAAATACAAAAAAACAAAAAACCCGACCCTGAGGACAAACATCAATAACAAAAAGACTCACTAAGCCCCGACCTCAGTCTCCAGGATGGCCGCCTCCTGGCCCGCCCCTTTGCTCAGGCGCTGCAGGCCCTTGAGGTAACCCTGCCTGGCAGGTGTCCCCATTGCTTGTTTGCTCCTCACAGAGAAGCTGCTCTTTTTTTCCTAAATAAAGTAAAATTACTAAATCCTAAAAGCCGAGGAATTATCATTGATTTCTCACAGAGGGGATGAACTCCTAGGAATTTTGGGTAGAAATCCAGGCTTTTCTTTCTTCATTCAGTGTATTTATATATTCTATATTTTTAGACACATAAAACCACCAAAAAAAAGATTCCGTATTTGATATCACCTGAAAACGGTGCTACTGTAAAATACTGACATTTTATACTTCCCGTATACAGGCCCCACTCCTTAAATTGTTTCATTGCCCTTCCATGCTGTGTACTGAAAATGCCGTAAAAACCAGCTATTTTTGCTTGATGCCTTAATGTCTGCGGTCTCTCACAGCAATACCACCTCCATGTGTGGCCGGGAACGTTCTGGACATTGGGAACTGCCAGTGCAGTCATTAGCCCCAGCGCGTCAGAAACACTCCTAGACGCTGCGCCGCTCACAGACACGTGTGTGGCGGACCCGGCCTGGCACGGCCATGCAGGGAGCGTTACCTGGCAGCCAGCGCCGACGCAGCTCTCATCGCCGCGGCTCTCCGGGGTCTGCCTGTTCAGACCGCAGATACTCCCCCGCCGTGTTAGCTGCCAGTCTGATTTTGTGGGTGCTATGTTGGGGCGTTTTCTTGGATTACAGGCATTTTATGACTCCGGGGTAAACAATGGGAGTGTGTGTCAGTTTGGGCTTGGGGCACAGGCACACCATTAGCATATATGGAAAAGCTTTTGTGTTATTTATATAACTGGGACCATAAAAATAAATTTCTGTCCCTTTATTCTCTTCTTTTGTTTTTGCTCACTGGCAAGGACTCACAGCTATTTTGGGGTTTTTAATGACAATGAAAACACCAGAAGTAAGTAGGTGTTGAAATGCTGTGCAGCTGCGCGCGCCTTTAATACTGACGGCTCTGTGTGCATGTTTGTGTGATTTATTTAAACATCGCTGCGTCGTTGCATCGGGTGCCCACCACGCGCCAGGATCAAAGGTTCGGCATGTTTTCATTAGCGCCATCTTCACCACACCAGGCAGACGCTGCTATCGCCGGCAGTGCACGGGCAGAAACCCAGACTCGGAGTGTGAATACATTGCCGGACCCTGAACAGACGGGATCAAACCCGCGATGCCTTATCCCAGCCTGCCTCCCTCAGGCCGGATTGTGGGGAGCTCATCCGATGGGCCGCGAAGGCATTTCATGGCAAAAAAATAGAAAGTGAGCCAACAGCAGTATACCCACGTTCTTGCAGGTTACGCCGTGCCCCTGTGGCACGTCCGCTGCAGTGCGTGTGCTGCGGTCACTCGGTTTGCTGTCCGAGGTCACAGGCAGCCTCCGCTTCCCTCACTCAGTTCACAAACCCCCACCTCGCCCCCCACGTCTCTCACCTGGGAACGGGCTGCTGGCCCTTGGGCTTCTCTGGGGGCTCAGCTGAGCGGGACGCTGTGGGAGACTTTCCTGGAGCTGGTGTGTGTCTGCAGGGGGAGGTGTTAATGGCACGTGGCTCTCAACAAGGGCTGGGCATGAGAGGAGGCGCAGGTGTGGCCTATTTTCAGATCCAACCATAGGTGATGACGAGACGGCTGTCCCTGCTAGACCCGTCCATGCAGAGCGGCTGGGCAGCCTCGAGGCCGTGGCCCACCCTGGCTGCCCAGATGCAGCATTGGTAACGCAGCCTCGTCAGACACGGAGAGGTCCTGGGGAAGCGCCGAGCTGACAGGGCATTCGAGGGAGGCGTGGACGAGGACCGTCTCAGGCACACAGCATTACACGCACCTTACACACGCATCACATCAGCACGGCGCTCGCCGATTCCCAGAGCAGACAGCTGCGGCAGTGCAGGGTCGGCCGTGGGTGGCCGTGTGCCGCTAGACTGTCCAGGAGCCAGGACCGCGGGAACCGCCAGCAGTGGATGGAGATGGGGTGAAGGTGTCCCGTGAGAAGAGCAGCTGACTCGGCCAGGGGCAGAGAGAGACTCTGTGCTCCATCTGAGTCTCAATTTTGTCTTCCCGTTCCCGGCATTAACACCCCACACTCCTGTGCATGGCAGCCGTTAGAGAGATTTCTGTCTGCCTTGCTGCATGGTTATGGCTCTGTTCCTGTTTGTAAACCTTTGTAGTTATTCCTTAAATCAGCATTTTTATGTAACACTGACTTAGAACATAAACACATTTTGAGAGGCAACACCTCTTGCTTCCACAGCAACAAATGAAAGCCATAAATACTGGCCCCTTGGGCACCTCCCGCCTCTAGCATGGGCACAGGTTAGCACCCTGTGGCTCTGCTCTGCATCCCAAGCGGGGACTGGGGACCAAGTGCAGAAGGAACGCTCCCTGTCCGGAGGACGACTGAGACCTGCGGGGTGGGAGCTGGAGTGGGGCTGTGTGTTCTGCTGGAGCCAGGCACTTGTCTCCTGGGCTGGGACGTGCTCTCCAAACCCCAGGCTGGAGTGTGAGCTTCCATCTGAAAAACCCCATGCCTTGTTAAAACTTAAGTTGTACTTATTACCAAGAACATAATAAAGGTCAGACTTTAATGTAAACTTCTCTTCTCAGAAACGAGGCGTTCCCAGACTCTCCGGCCGATTCTTGGTCTCCTGACTTACACTGCTGGGGAGTGGGTTAGTGGTGGTTTGGTGGCAGGAAGTGCACTATTTCCAGAACAGATGAGAGCGTCCACGTCCATGTATTTTAGCATTCATCATCCTTTAAGGAAGCCGTCGGAGGGTGGGGCCGGGAGGGTCTGCTCTTCACCTCTGACCCGTCTCTGCAGCACCAGCTCGGGCCAAGGGCGGGGGACACAGGCAGAAATGGGACCACAAACACAACGACCAAGAGATGGTTTGGCGGTCTCGGTGTGCAGCCCTCGAGTTGGTGCCTGGCCCACCGGCATTCTGCTTAGAAAACACACAGAGATGCCCGCGTCCCCTCGAGCCAGGGGGCAGGAGTTGTCCGCCAGCACGGGAAGCTTCGCTCCTGCTTTGGCCACACGGTCTCCTCCACCGCAGCCGACCGCCCCACAGGGACAGGTCGGGTGCCCAGACCCTGTGCGCTGGGGCCTGGGCGTCATCATGGGTGTGTGTTCGTGCAAATCATAGACGCACAGGGTGTTCGCCTGTGAACGGCACAGCTCTGTCCTGGGCGCGCCGATGTGCCGTGAGCCCCGGAGACACTGGCTCCCCTTTTCTGAAGAGAAGACAAAAAATGCCCTTTTTCTTTGACCATTTAAATACACAAAACCTTAGGGTAAGGTATTAAGTAGTAAATATAACACCATAGATACCTTGGAGGTTGCATTTATGTAATAAAATATGATATAACACACTGAATTTACTGAATTTGTTATATAGACACTAGAATAGAAAATAACATTAATTTACTGAGGTTGGTCGCCCCCACCCCCCGACTTCTGCTCCGTCATCATGCACTTTGGGGACCTGGCGAAGGAAGAGTTGAGACGGTTGACTCCGGCTCCGTAGGACGCACCTGCGTGGTTTGCGGTCACTCCCAGGTGGAGTTACCTCTCTCCAGGCTGTACAAGCTCGGACGTGGCGGAGTGGAGCTGAGACTCGAGCCGCCTGACTTGAGACTCTGACCATCTGACCCGAGGCTGGGTTACCTTTCCTACACTCGGTGACCTGTTCACGGGCCTCTGATTCCTCAGCTCAGAAGCAGGTATTCCCTTCTGAGTCACGGGTCAGCCACAGGCTCTGCGTGTCAGCCCCACGCGGGCCCCACGGCCCCCACCGCCCACTGACCCCGCCTGCCCAGCGGCTCCCTGCTTTGCCCCCGTCTCTGCCCTGAGCCTCCCTCCGCCTTCGATCTTGTCCAGTCGACACTGCTTCTGGCTCATCCCTGCCCGGAGCACCGATGTTCGTAAAGCTAACATCAAACTCAGAAAGCCGGTTCAGAAGAGCCACCTACTCAGAGCTTTAAAGATGTGACTACACGTGAACGCATCGACCATCCCAAACGCTTACATCTCCTGCATGAAAGTATTTGAAAGTAGCCCCATTTAGAACAATCTTAAATATTTACCTATTTAAATATTTGTCATTGACGATAGTTACAATGGTGCAGGAAACTTTTTCAAAGTAGCAAAAGTAAAATGTTTATGAATCATGCTGTACAAATATAAATTCTCTTACATTGTCTTGACAGAGAATGACATTATAAAGTCATTGACGTGTGAAGAGACGAACCAGGAGTGTGCAGGCAAAAAAAGAAAAAAATATTGGGTGGGGCAAAAGCAGATTTACAGTTGTAAGTATGCAAAACACAGTTTATTCTTGGATTATTGTTTATCAGTTATTGTTTCCATAGGAACAACTGTAGACCTACTTTTACCCCACCCTACATGATACAGAATTGTTAGGCAACCAGTACAAATTTTGTGTTTTCCAAAGTTGTCAGTTTTTAAAAATGCGTACTTAGGAGGGAGGCACTTTATCATCTAAACAAAAATTCACTGCCGTACCCAAGTTTACATTAACACTTATAGGTATTCTTTTCATTAAAGAAAGTTCTCAAAGTCGTGGAAGATTCCGATTCGCAAGCTTTAGTTCAGCCCATGGATGATGCGATCTCCCCCACACACCAGGGAGGGAGCAGCACGCGCAGCCGATGCTGCCGGAGTCACCTGCGCAGGTCACGCAGCAGAAGGATGTGAGCTGGGACGCACACCGAACCCGCACGCTGAGTGAGACCCTAGCCTCGCGCTGGTGACAGTGATCCGAGGCTCGTGGGTCTTGACTGCGCACTCTAATCCCCAGGCCCCGGAGCAGTGAAATCCTCCTCTCCTGGAATCTGAACTTCAGTAGAAGTTTAAGGCTCCCAGATGACGTGAAGTGTCAGAATCACTGTTTTATACTATATCTTCTCAACAAAATGTGTTGGCTTGTGTGATGGAATGCTAACAGTTTTTAGGGCAGTCATACTATAGGAGCAGTCAGATTGCAGAAAGCCGGCCAACACATTTCTCAAGGTACTTGTAATATCTTCCCTGGTCCGGACCCCACAGCCCTCTGATGCTCAAGGCTGGCTGTGCTCAGCATGCGCAGGTAAGCTCAGCTCTCTCCAGGCTGTGGGGCCAACTTGCTCTTAGAAGCTTAAAGAAGCCGAGACCTGTGTCATCGGCAGCATGCCATCCTGGTCCACAGCCAACCCCCGTGTCTTCATGGCCCCCCCCAGTCTTCGATCACCCCTTGTAAGTACATAGCCTCACCTGTAGTTCAATGTAACCAAATGACCAAATCCGTGGCTTAATGTTTACTTTTAAAATCTCATCTTTAATATTCATCAAATTATGTCATGCACTATCTTCATGTCACTTTAGTTCTTGGATTTGACATAGAAATCTGCAAATACTATGTAACTCACCATGAAAATTTATCTTGAATGTGTATGTTGTTGAATTATCTTGAAAATCAAAGATCGGAGTTCATTTTACATTGGAATGTGGAAGTAGTATTTTACATACGTGATGAAAAGCGAGTGAAACCATTGGGAATGGTGCGGAAGGACGCCCTCACGAAGAAATGAAATGCGTTTCTTTTGCTCACACATCCTAAGGGTCACTCGTTGCTGGGTCAGTTTAACCCTCTCTGCTGTTTGCCAACGTCAGCACTGTGCAAAAAGGACTTTTTGTTTGGAGCGCGTGTTATTATTTTTTATACTATTTACAACACCATATACAGAAAACTGAGAAAAACGGGGGAAAAACCCTCGTCAGGACTTCAATTTCTTTTTTCTCCTCAGTAGCACTTAGCACATAAAGGGGACAATCTTCTTTGTATCCTTGGCAGCAGCCCAGGTCTGTGCAGAGGTCGGGATCCCAGCAGATGTGGGTGGGCATGCCACGGGGCTCCTGGTCCTCTCCTGTCCCCTGGCTGGGCGGAGCAGCTGCAGAGCGTCCTGACGGAGGGGCGGCGTCAGCAGAGACTTTCGCAGTAGTTCCGGAGCATGAACTGACGCGTGCCAGCACTCCGCCCCCTGCTGAGCGGACCTCCTGGACCTCCTGCGGCTCCCGCACCTGGCTTTGCTCTCTGTGTGATTCGCTTCCTTCGTCTCCACGTGGACTCGGTTTCGGTGGCAGGCCATCCATCTGCAAAGCGGCGGCCCGGGAACTCCCGCCAAGTGTCACAGCACCGAGGGCACAGTGGGGAGAGACTGAGGGCTCTGCAGGGCCACACTAATGGAGCACCTCCTCATTGGGAGGAGATGCCAGGAGGAGGTAAGGCGTTGACTTGCGACACCAGACACACGACGAGGACTCGGTCACTTCAGTGGTGCTGAGTTGTGTTGCACCAGCCTGGATGGTAACCAGTCGGCTCGGCATCCAAGGAAAGATAGATGGCGAGGGAGATTTTCAAGCAAAGATGCTCACTGGGTTCTCATAAGGTCTCAGGAGCACTACAGGAAGCTGTAAATGCAAAAGCCAGTTAGAAAGCCGTGTTACTCGGGCAATTCGTTTGGGCAACTGGCCGATGTGGGCTGCGTGCCATCCGTTAACATCACTGTCACGAAATTAGAGGAAAATCTCTAACCTTTGTTTTCCTTTTTTCTTCTGGACATCCTGGGTCCCTTGGGTCCCCTGGGTCCCTGGGTGCGTCTGTGTGGGGTCCTGCCCAGTCAGCCAGGAGACAGGATGTTGTGTCTGAGAACCCGGTGGGCTGGAATCCATCTCTGCAGGAGAGATATCTATTATAGCTGCTTATTGATCAGAAAGCTGAAGGTAGAGGAGGGTTGGGTGTTCGGGGGCTCACACAGGTAGCGAGGGAGAGTTCTAGGAATCTAACTTGCCTTCACATTCTCTGCTCTGAGCGTCTCTGTGGTTTCCTTGTGTCCATGCTGTCTGTCCTTCTCTTCTTCTTTCTCCACTTGGACCTCGGACTTATTCTGAACCCAGGGCTGCCCCTATCAATCCACAATCTAAAACAATTTATGGTTTCCCATCTTTGATTTCTGCACATCAGCCCCAAGGTCTGTGAGGACCTGGCCCTGGGGGTCTGTGCACTGCCCATCTCGCCCTCCGTGACCAAGGTCAACGTGTCCTCCATCCCTAGCATGCGCTGCATATTAATAAGATCACACAGCGTGTGGACAGGCTGATGCCTGTATGGCTGGCATCGAAGGGGCGTCGTCCTTAGGTGACAGGACTGTCGGGAGCCTGTCTCCTTCCCGGACATCTTGGGCTCCGAGCACTTTACCTGTGTCATCCCACCTTCTGCAGCTCTGTGAAGACACCTGCACACTCAGCAAATACATGCGAAAATCAAGGAATAAATAGGCACCAACCCTACATTCCTTTTTTTCTAGGTACATCATTATGTCATTGGAAAACGTTCCTCTTCAAAACTAAAGACTTCACATGAGCAAATCTCTCAGCCACGAACACAATTTTATCTGGAGGGCTGTACATCAAACAGGCCACTCTGAAGATAATTCCTGTAAGGAGCTTATTTCTCAAGGCAGAGCATCCGCTGCCTGTGTGTTCCCAGGGCAAACGTGCTCCGAAGAGCCTCTCCTAATTGAGCAATTGATTAATTAGCACTTTATCACCTTCACTGGGGAGTGAGAATTTAGGGAGTATTACTGTGCTAATAAGCCCACACTTATCCTATTTTAAACTGTTTTCAATTTTGGGAATACAAATCCCCGAGACAAGAAAATATAAATTTTAAATTTTTTCACCGTGCACACTGCAAAGTAGGTCAGCCCACACGTTCCCGCGCGGCTGGGCCACTGGGGGAGGGGGAACGTCAAGTCACAACACACAAAGACACAAAGAGCACGTGTCGAGGGCAGAGGGGAAGGGGGTGCACGGGCCTGCGTCTCTTCCCCGCCGGGCCCTGCTCCTCCGTGAGTGGTTCCAGGTTGTGAGGCCCCACAGATGACCAGTTTCCGCAGGACCGGTGGTAGAGCTGGGGAATAGTGATGTGGCTGCAGACCTAGCACACTCACGAAAACGAGTGAGGATGGGTTTTTATTCGCAGCACAGGAATGTGTGTGCAAGGGGAGTCCTCAGACATGCGACCGTAATAAAAGCGCAGGGTGACAGAGAGTTCGTGGAGCGGAGACCGTCCTCACTGGAAGAGCAGCTCGCCATGGACTGGGCCCTGGCGGGTTGTGACGAGACGCAGATGATGGTTCGGGGCCGCGTGGGATTGATGGTTTTAGAGACAGAAGCCGGGGTTCAGCGACAGAACTTAACCACATTTTGAAAATGACTTTGATCCCAATGAAACATTTCCAAATCCTTGAAAGAAATAATGTTTTATGTATTTTTAACTGGGAAAAATAGGAAATTGTCTTAAATACGTACTCAAGGTATAAATAGATAAGTAAGGTATAAATAAATACACATACACATAAATATATATCAATGTGAAGTTGCACTGTGGAAGTCACTTGTTCAATCCATAGTTATAATGCTCATTTTAAGAAAGCAAAAATAGCAAGCCCTAAAATGTTGTATTAAAAAAGCCACTCATAAGTCACAACTTTGCATTTAATATATTACTTAGTATTATAATGTTATTCCATTTATTCATTATTCGCTGACATGCATGTATTTCTTAGGCATCATTTTATTTCAAAATGGAATGTCTAGAAATTATTGGTAATGATAAAAAGGCCAATATCTTCTCTAGTGTGATTTATCACTTCCTTATCGTTAGTCCGTAGCTGAGGAAGCGGCGCTCAGCAGTGAGAGGGGCCTCCCCCACAGCGCTGTGACTTTGACTAATAAATGAGCCACATGCAGGGCGAAATCATTGTCTGCTGAAGGCATTTTATGAGATGGAGCCCTGTCCAGGCTGGGGGCTGGGAGGGCAGGTGGAGACTGAATGATGGGTGTGTCACCGAAAGAAGGGCGTGCACAGGTGAAGACAGGGCATGTGTACGGTTGTGCACGTGCACAGAAAATAGACAGTCGTGGGCCCAGAGTGTGTCCGTGAGAATCCAGCACCTTCAAGGGGGATGGGGGCTGCACCCAGAAACGTGGAAAGAGCCAGGAGCCACTTGCAGGTCTACCTTACAACATGACACTGCGGCTGGATGCACTGCTTGCTTGCCTCGCTGCTCTTGCTCAGCGAGGCCCATCAGAGGAAACACCAGTCTTCCCCAGTGCAGGTCACCTACCCCAAGAAACTGACCAAAATGAGAGTTTCGGTGCTGAGGGCTGCAGCCATCTCTTCAGTGTGGATTGGTCATCGGACACACTTCCCCATACCGTAAACACTGGCTTTCTGGCTGACCTGCCAGCTGCACCTGGACATGTTAGACAAGGAAACCCCCCGCGTCCACTAAGCTCAGAGTGAGCAAGGTACCAGCATCTCCAGGTTGAAATGCTCATGACACGTGCATCCTGGGGACTTCTCAGTGAAGGTGTCCCCTGTGTGTCCCCCCACAAGTGGCAGCTGATGTTTTAGACCACATCTTCTTCTCACTTTATTCTAGGTGGAATCACCAAAGTAAAATATCAAAAATCTATTCTGTCCCTGCCATGTAATATAGATAAATCTTTCTGCTTCATTTCAGTAATGTGAAGTTCATTATCATCAGTGTAATCACAATCATACTCAGAAGCAGCGATCACACCCGGACCCCCGCCCCGATGGGCTCTGAGCACCGAGGTGCACCAACACGTTGGAACTGTCTTTTCTGAAGTGCCAGGATTGCTCAGGATGAGAAGCCCTGGCTCAGATAATTGGATAATGTTTTAAAAGTGATGATTGTTTCAAGATATAGAAAGTAAATCAAAATAAACTGAAACAACTGACCTTTTTTCATGAAAATGATACACAGAGTAAAAGTAACCCTAATTTTTTGAATAGCCACTCATTTAAAATGTTTGCATTGCCATTATATTTTTCAACTAATAAAAACTTCACAATGGAAGATTTCAGGAAACATGACTGACTAATTGAATAGCAGAGAAATGCTCACTGTCTGATGCTTCTTCAATGGGGCCGATTCTCCAACAAATCTTGTTTCCATGTCCCCGCTCCTCTGCCTAGCAGGGCCAGCAAATTCCTTGATGTCGCCCTCCACCCTCCCCCTGCCAGGTAGACAGCGACGCCCAGCCTGACCAGTGTCCTATTTCTTTGGTTAGTTACCTTTTTCAGTGTTTAGCAGTGGACAGAAGGCTTGGTGGTGGAGGCAGACCCCGCCCACAGGGGTGGTCCTTAGGAGCCCCCCTGATCACACAGCCAGGTCCCCTGCCCTCCGACTTTTCATGGGTTCAGCTGGAAAGAGACGGGCGTCTCCTGCCGATCACAGAGTGGGACCTCCCCGGCCTCTCAGGGTGCTGGGCCCACCGCACTCTCTACAATTCCAGGTCCCGAGTTCTCACAGGTTCTGCGACATTACATCTTTCCTCTCTCCCCCTTTTCCGGTCTGGGGACAGTCCTCCCCGACCCCCTGGTCCCCCTGAGCGGCCACACCTCTCTAATCATCTGCTTGTCAACATTTCTGAGGGCATCTGCTGTGACCACGCCAGGGTAGGAACGTTGGGATTTAACCCGAGTGTCTCTGACCTCACGCTCTGAGTCCTGTCTGCTCTACATCCCTCAGGACCCCGCCAAGGAAGAGCTTTGTCTGAGCAGACCCACACCAAACTCCTACAGAACACATCGCAACTGTCATCATGAAAGAACGAGGAGACACACCAAAATATGGCCTGCACCCCTTAAAACGGAAAGTAATAAGTGATGCGCCGGAACCTTTAAAGATGGAAAATGAACATTTCCACAGCAGTGGGTCCTGAGGGACCCCCGAGACTCACTCCTGCTTTATAGAAGGAACAGGAGACCCCCTGCGGGGGCCTGGGGACCAGGTGTGTCCCATCAAGTGCTTTAGCAGCCAAGCTGGGATCTGGACCCAGGTCTCCACCTTCTGGCCCAGGGTTCATCCCTCCTTAGGAAGTAAGCCACGCAGGCCCCTAGGAGAGAGCACCGAAACACGTCTCAGACACCAAGTGACGTTCCACACATGCTGTACATACAGTAGCCAGCAGGAGCAATGTCCTCGTGGAAGGACAGCAGGAAGCACGAGTTACGATGCAGCCTTTTCTTTACCGTCTCCCCAGACCCCACAAGTGGGTGACTGTGTGGTGAACATGCTGACCGTATGCAGGATGGTTAAGCCAGAGAGAGTTGTTTGAACAGCAAGCTCTTCCAGAGAAATCTTTTCTGCCAAGTTAACCCAAGTCTCCACTGTTTTTGAGACGTTCCCTCATTTAAACGCAGTTCAAACTAACCGCTCCACCTGTGCAGGGAGAGACACTATCGGAGGCCCAGTGCATCCATGTGTCATTCGCTTTTGGCCAGTGGGCCTCAAAGGGGTTTATTTCGAGTTGAGGAGTGGTGTGAAAACTCCTTCGTGTTCATTTGGTTTGGAATGGCTGTCCCAGGAGTTGAACTACCCACAATGCATCGCGGCTGCACCGTTCTGCGGGTTAGGCAGAACAGTTCTGATATCAGGATGCCACGTTTTCATGTTGCTTGACTCCTAGGCATTCACACATGACAGATAACATCACATTGTTTACCAAGGTTTTACTTAAACTACGGTATCTGAACCACGAGCAAGAGAACACGCCCTGTGGTCTCCGTCACGGCAGAGTGGCGCTGCCGGGCCTGCGGTTCCTCTCAGATGGCGTGTGCTCACGGGCGCGGGGGTTTCTGTCCCGCCTGTTCCCTCTGTTCTCATCTTAAACTTCTCAGTGAACTCGGCTGCACTGCGATTTCATCCAGCTGCTCCTTTCGCCCGAAAGTAATTTGTTACAAGAATGGGATTCGGGTGATCTAAAAAGCCTCCTGGCTACACGTAATTTTTCCTCCTCTTCCTATCCTCTCCTCTAAACGAAAACGTGTGTTTTTACACAGAGTGCATGAGAGATTTTTTTAAAAACTATTTTACACTGATGGTTTCCAGCCACAGCAGAGGCACCCGTGCCAAACATTTCCAGGGAAGGCTGCCCTCGTGACGTGTTTTGGCAGATCAGGCGGGCGGGCGGCAGACAGCACAGAGACCTTTCCTCTTCTGCGCTTTCCCTCATGATTCTAAATGGCCCGAGATGCACGACAAACATTCGGATGGTACCCAGGGTCGTTCTGCATGAGATTCTGCTGAGGCCACACCTGCCAGCTCTCCCCACAGAGCGGCCCCCACCCCGTGACCAGTCAGTGCCCACTGACAAGACGGATGAGCCCTGTGTGAGCCACCCGTGTCACACACTGCACAGACAAGGACGACTGACAGTGTCACTTGGCTGGAGAAGATCTCAGGGCCACAGGGACAGACAGACCTCCCCAGAGTGAGCTGGGGAGAGAGAACTGAGACAACAGTCTTATCTCCTGGGCAGTCCAGCACACCAAGAGCACCACGGGCATCGTCTCACACAATGTTCATCACACCCCTGCACCCACATTCTCCAGGCCAGGAGGTCGAGGCTCAGAAGAGGTTATTTAACTCTAGCACAGCACTGGAATGAAAGACTGTGGCCAGAATTCAAACCCAGGAAAGCTCAACTATGGCCCCCACAGGGGAAAACCTGCTCCTGTCCCCCCCATCCCCTCCCCGAGGCCAGCAAAGTGACGCTGATGCCACACTGCCATCCACCCACAGATGTGGCTCAAAATTCCACTGATTATTTGTCCCGACAGCACGTCTTTCTCCATCTGCTTCACGATCTGTATTAAGACATCAAATGCATTCACTTGTGCCTCAGGCTCCCTCCATCTGGAGGAGTTTCTGAGTACAGTACTTTCTACATGTTTATGCAGTTCAAACAGTGACCCATTTGGGGGACCTGCACAATATCTGGAAGTGTCAGCAAGGAATGGAAAACTCATACTACTTTAGAACGAGTTGCTTCTCTGAATACAAAAACAGCCTGGACTTGAACACAAAACAAGCTGCCACAGACACATCCCTACAATAATCAGATGTAAACCCCTGTTGCACAGGGCATACCTGTGCAGGTTCTGAGAGTACTTAAAGTCCAAAATTTCGTGTTCCCCA
>PVIA01002839.1:0-191582 GCA_004024845.1 Tonatia bakeri | reverse complement strand
AAAGCCCCTACTTTTCCCAACAAGCCTCAATGTCTTTCCTGCAGCTGCAATGGCCGAGTGTTTTAAAAAATAGTTCTATCAGGGAAAAAAAGTCACAGTAAATACTACCCCAGTGTCCCTAGAGATCGATTTTAAATTGGTATTAATTAGAAGTCATCCATGATGTAAGCTGGTAGAGAAACTAAAATTTCACTTCACACTTTACAAATCATGCTGAAAATGAACATAAATGACAAAAATACCCTTGAATAGTTTTTACTGAAAGATAATGAAACGCCTCCTTTAAAGCCTGGAATAACGAGTGGAAAAGGCAATGGGGTGCCTCGGGTTCCCGTTATTGATCAGCATTCAGGTTCCGGCTCTGGAGTCCAGGGCAGCTGTGGGTCCCTGAGAACGCCAGCCCTGCCCTGCCCACAGGCTCCTTCCGGCTTCCGCCTGGCATCCGGGGGAAATCAGCCGTCAAGTTCACCTTATAATGAGCCCCGATCAGCTCATAATTAAATTTTTTTTCCAGAGAGCTCAGAAGGGATGAGCAGGAAAATTCCTAGCAGTCTTTAAGTGACATCCCTGGGACCGGCACTGGGGACCCTGGGCCACCAGGCCACCCACCCCCCTTGTCCACTGACTTCTCACTCTGCCCCCAGAGAAAAGCAAGGATGACATGAGTGCTCAGGAAGCACCAGATCCACCTACCGATCTCACTGCTGGCAAGACCCAAGCACATCCCTGTGGGGGGTGGGGGACACTTTCTGTAAAAGCCACTGTTTCTGTAGTCCTTGCCCTTAGGTTCTCGGCACTCACAGCTTTTACCCACACAGCCTGATTGTGCTCTTACAACTGGTTAAATTAGAGGGGACGTTAGAAGCCAGGGAAATAAAAGAAGCAACGAGAAAAGCAGAGAATCCAGCTTTATGTGGATGAATTTGATTTGGGACAAGCAGCAGGAAATAACAAAGGGCATCAGGTGACAATGGGGACAGGCGCTATGGTTGAGTCCTGGCCCCAGTGGGTGGGTAGCTGCGCGTGAGGTTCTCAAAGGGGAGAATGTGGACAGGTGAGGGAGGACCAGGCTCCTGGGCATCACACATGGGCAGCGGGAGAAGCGTAGGAAGCAAAGGAAAGCAACACAGCAGGAGACACGCACTGTCTGAGCCGCACTGTCCAATGTGGCTCACCATGTGTGCCCGCTGGGCCCGGAGATGCATCAGTCTGCCTGGAGCTGTGAGGTAAGCAGAGCGTGCACGGGATCTGAGGCCCAAATTGACCACCTCCCCACACCTGCTATGTAAGGTCAAGGGCACTGACGTGAGGGACTGCGTGGGAAAGCCTCTGGGAGTCTCTCAGACAGTGCTGGGGAGAGTGTGAGCCGACCTCGGGGGAGCAGGGAGCCCACAAAGCACAGCTGGACCTAACACTCCCTGCGGGGAAACGGGGAAGTCCAGTTCAGGGCCATCTGGCTTTATGGAAGCGAAGACCTGCGCATGTTTGTGTGCGGCACACCAGCCCCTCCTGTTCCCTAGCAAGACTCGTCCCCAGTGCCTCCCAAATTCACACTCCTCCCCGTGCGCCATCTGGGAGCAGCTCATAGACCAAGCCGCGGAGGAGGGAGGGGGAGTGCGGTGCATCTGGGACCTGTCAAGAAAGGAGCTCATGCCTTCCAGGTCTGGGGTTCGTTTTCAGTCCTGGATGACACGACAGAGAGTCAGGCGTCAGGCGGAAAGGGCCGACGCAGGGCGGACTCTGACCCGGGCACAGCCGGATGGGCCCTACCCACACCTGCCGGGCCCTGGCATTCCTGGGCATCCGGCTGTTGGCTCTCCAGCTGCCACTGCTTGAACCTAAGTTCACTGGAAAATTCTACCTGGCTGTGAGAAACTGCATTAGTAACTACTCCAAACACGGACCTAATGCATGGAGCATCCCGGCTGCTTTGTCCTCCTACACCCCTAGCCAAAAAAATGAGTTTTGAAAAGTTAACTTCTGAATGGGACTCAGGCAAAAATGGGTGCCTCCTGCACGCTTCGTGCCTGGCCGGACTGCCCTTCTGGAGAGGCTACGAGTTGATATAAGCACTCACAAAAAAAAAAAAAAAAAAAAACATGTAACGGTTATAGAAGGAAGTCATCTGGCACATTGTTAATACATCCAGTCTTCACTTCCTAAACAGCTAGACGTTATTCAAGCTCCTGTGATTTCCCCCAGCATTTTAAAAGAACAGCAAGGAGATACTAGATTAGCATCACCTGACACGGTGTGGATGGCGATGTTTATTTCACTAGCAAACTGTGCAACTTCTAAACTTTCCCTGTTAAGTTCCTTAAGTAACGAACTGAAACCACAGCAGGGCCGTATTTGTCTTTGTGTGCAGAAGAAGAAACCTGAGAAGTGAAGGATGCTCAGCCCACGCATCTGCTGAAGCCTGGTCACCCTGTGGTAACCGGATGGGCCGGGGACCCACAGCACAGCAGCTCTGCGAGGCAGTTCCCTCCTTGGGGTAACGCATCACGGTTTTCTTTTCCTAACTGAAGGAGCACAATGCAGGGTTATAACGCCACCAGGTAACGGGCAGCGCATGAAAGCAGCACCAACGAACTAACGCAGAGGTGTACAGACAACTTTCACTTCAATTCCAGACCATGGGGAACGTGTTGTATCCGAGGTCACTGGCGGCGGCTGGCAGTGCGCAGGCCCTGGCTCACAGAGATGAGTTGTGTGGTTTATCCTGTCTGTGCCATGCTTAAAATGGAAATTACAATCATATGATATATGGTATGTGATGTGATATGATCTAATGTGATGTGCACATGTACACAGGTGATCTCAGGGGAAGAGAACACACTAACACACGGAAACTGCTTGCAGCAGGACCTGGCCCTGACTCAGTGCCCAGGAATGCTGGTTTATCGGCACCTGACCAGAATGAACTAAGAGTCTAGCTGGGCACCTCCCAGACATAAGCAGTATCTGACAGGATGGAAGCATCATCCCTGAAGGACTCTCTGCCCCATTTCTTTCTCCCCATCAGAAACTCACATGGACTTTGGAGCCGCTGACCTCCCCCCGTGACACTCCTGACAGACCTGCCACTCAGGACCCGCTGGCTGCCAAGCAGTGCCTGGTGGGGCTGCCCTTTGACAGGGAGGGGAGTCCAAGGACGGCGGCTGGGCGGGGGCCAGAGGCACAGGAGAAGGGACCAGCGGTCTCACAGGAGTTGAGGTTTTACGTCTTTAGCCCTCAGAGAGCTGCCTCCTATGCGTGCACACAAGGAAGGCCCCCAGGAAATGCAGGTTTCCAGATGAGAGGGTCATTGGGGCGTGATACCATGACCTGTGTGACATGCAACATATGTGTGACCTGTCATGCACATAAATACATCAAGAAATTTCTAAGTTGTCATGAGGAATTTTATTTAGTGACTAACTTCAAACAATGTATATACACACACTGATGTGTGAATGTGTGTAGGTGTGCACACATGCATGTGCATGGGTGTATATACAGATACATACATGCACACAGGAAGGGACTTCTCACAGGCCCAGGCTGTCCCTTTAGGATGTGCAGTCCCCCTGACGTGTGGGCTATAAGTGTCCACACAGGGGGCTGAGAACACAGACCGGGGACATCCTGGACCGAAGCAAATGAGATGCATCAGGTCTGTAGCTCAGAACCCTTGTTAACACAGTTCCCACAGACTTGCATCCCACATTTTACACCCTCTTCTGGAGACAGAAAAACTCAGGTGCCAGAGGGGTAAAAGCCCTGAACACCAGAATTATGAAACAGAAATGTTTCCAAAATTTTGCATAGAGCTCCTAGTTATACAGCCACGGCACTGACATCCAAGCAGGAAATCTAAATCAGAGCGGGCTCAGTTCTTGAGTCTCTGTCCCAGTAACAGCGGGGTGACCCCCCCATACACTTCGTCCTGTGGACGTAGCTCCCACACATGTGGGAGCAGCCTGACCCCTCCAGGGTGGCCACACAACTGCAGCTCACTTGGACACATGAGCTCAGACTTCGGACCTCATTGTCCTTCCCACCCCACGAGTCAGCCCTTCCCGGGACATCCCTCTGCGAATTAGTGATGCAGACACAGTTACAGCCACAGAAATGGAAAACCCCATGTCACTGCTGTTGGGCTGTTGCCCTGACTTCAGTGCCCAGGCATAGGCCCAGCTCACACAGGCCAAGGAAGCAGCCACCTGGGGGCAACAGAGGTCATAATGACATGACCCTCGGATACTCATAGTGCGTGTGGGGTGTCATGAATCACTGTCAATGTGTCCAAGCTGGGGAGGCTGGGGCAAGGGCAGACCATCTGAAATGAGTCATGTGAAGAGACAGCAGCCAGAGACTTTGGACAAATGAATGAATGCATGGGGAATGGAGCTCGAGGCCCCGGGGTTGACAGCAGCCTCCAGCTGTCCCCACCACTGGCCCATCTCCTCCCCAAGGGCATCCTCGTCTTCCTGGTCCCACAGCTGTCTCAGTTTAGGGCAGCGCTGCCTCGTACACAGAGAACACAAGCCACATGTACTGTTCTAATTTTTCTCGTAGCCACAATAAAAAATGTAAATGAAGAAAGGTGAAATTTTAACCATATTTTCATATAATCAAATATGTCTAAAGTGTTATTTCAACATGTAATCAATATGGAAGAAGTATTAAGATATTTTACATTCTGTTTGCCACACCACCACGTCTTCAGAACCTGGTGAGTTGCCCATACTCAGGCCCATCATTTGCTGGGCCACGTTTCTGGTGTTCAGAAGCATGTGAGTGAGGGCTTCCACATGGACACAAGTCCCTCTAAGTAATGACTGCACCACATACAGACCATGGCACTAACTGGCCACTGTCCCCCTTCACTCGCAGAGGGTCTTTGGGGCCCTGGCCCCTGCTTGCCAGCTTGTTCCGCTTGCCCATCTGCCACACCAGCTCAAAGTAGGGTCCACAGATAGTAGGACCCTACTTTGTTTTAGGAGCCACATTTGTTTTCTGGACACCAGCCACAGACTAGACATTCAATAAATGTTTGTTAAATAGTCTACTAAGTACACCAGAATGAAATCCAAATCCCTGACCATGACCTTCAGGTTTTGTCTGTAACTCTCCCACCTCCCTCTTTGTAAAACCTCCATGGAACACCCCAACATCCATTCCAGGTGCCAGGGATGGAGGCAGCAAAGGCCACCTGTGCTACATCTTCCTGGAGCACCAGTCACACTGAATGTTTTTATATTAAGGCGCTCCGATACATACTCCCAGCGAAGGCTAAAACCCCCTCCAATTATTCTCATTACACACCAGGCCCGAAACACACTTTGTGCCTCTACAGCAGGCAGCTTTGAAATGGCCCCACACCTGGAAACACCCCAAACCACCCCACTAACTACACTGTCCTCTTGCTGGCTAATGCAGTGACAGAAACACTCTGAAAAGTCCAGCTGCCCGGAGCCACCTGGTCATGACCAATGACCCTGTCCCCACTCCTCCACTGCAGGGCTCCCCACACCTGGCGCTCCCACGCCCGCTGTGCCCACCTCCCATGCCACAAGGCCCATCCTCACTGGAGAGAAATAGAATTCCCTAAACTGCGCCTGGCCTCAGGAGTGGCACAGCTGCCGGCACCGACGATGCCCACAGGATGCTGCCAGGGGCCAGCGTGCCCTCTGCGCCCACAGTGCAGGGTCCTGGGAGCCAGGACTGTGTATCCCACTGACTCTGATCCCCTGCAGTGACTGGCTGCTGACGGACGACAAACAGAGCGTGCGGCCACTCTGCTTCAGGTCGGCGTGTGAGAGGGAACTGTAAGAGATGCGAAGTAAAGGGTTACACGCTGACCTACGTAGGTCAGATCACCTCCCAATGGTGTCCATAGACAAACACGTCACTGTTAGTGGTGGGGGTGAGTTTAGAATAAATACGATGAGCAATGGAACAAACTTAAAACTCGAGGTGAGGACACTAAGGAAAAATGTTTATTAACATCATGTCACACTCTGTGCATTGCGCTTTCAAGTATAAGTGTTTTTTTAACTTCCTATTAAAAGTAACAGTTAGGAAAGAAAAGTATTAAGTGAAAACTAATAACTTTGAGAAATGGCCTAATAAAAATTAGCTCAAGAAAGTAACTTTGAAAATAAAACATCATTAAAAAGTCCAAAGTCTTGCTCACACTATTTAGCAGGAAAAAAAAACAGGCTTTACCAAAATATTGAAGGAAATAATTCACTCCCGATTAAATCACTTAGGTTTTTAAAAATTGTAAAAGGCAACAACATCAAGGAGTTTTCTTGGGAAATATTTCTCTTTGAAGTAAAGTGGTACATAAACATCCCTGAGCTTTGGACTCCGTCCAGCCATCTGGATGACAGGCATGAAAACTCAGTTCAGAACCAAAGTCCACGCTGTACCCATCACACAGGCTGTAAATGTCCCACTTCCAGGACCTGCTGTGAGAGGTGCATTTATTCTAGACACAAATAATTTTAAAAATTATTAAATCCCTTAGAAAGTAAATTTATGAATCGATATGCATAAGAAACTTACCCTTTTAAAATTACTCCCTTTCCATTCTTTTGCTAAACATCTGAGTGCTTTTGTTTATTCTTGTCCTGCTTTGTCTTAAGCACAAAATACGGCCAAGTTATCAGTAAACAACACATAACTGGATGAGCTGCAACGGATCACGTGGATTTTTCCAGAGCCCCGAACACAGTCGCCAAAACTACTCAAGAGCAATGTTTAAAAAGCAGGCTTTAACGCCATTTTTACAATTGCCGCAGCTGAGAGCACAGTGACCCGAAGGGCCAGGTTCTCCGCCAGCATCACGCTTCTCCCACTTCAGCAGTTTTGAGAAAAAGGGAGTTTTGCCGCAGTTGCGACGATCACGCCAAGCTTCACGAGATCCACGAGATTTGGGTGTGTTTTCCTCAAACGGCTCACCTAGGTGCAGGTCGGAAGAAAACGTCAGTTAAAGGCCCGGTACAGGGAGATTCTAAAATCAGAGGCAGGAAGCTCATTTTATACATCAGAAGCCAGCAGAGTCAGTAAAACCACTTAAGCTCAAAGTAAAAACGGATGAAAAGGTGGAAGGTCGCTGGACTGAAGTATGGTGTAAACATAACTTGTATGTGCACTGGGAAACCAAGACATTTGTGTGACTCACTTCATTGCCAAGGTGGCTTCACTGCGTGCGGCACCTCCCGGATCTGCCTGTAGACGGTGTCACCGGTTCACTGCACAAAGCGGAAGAGGTCTGTGAACTAGTAGAAATGTCGGAAGAAAGTATCCAGATCGAAGTGCAAAGAGAAAAAAGAGTGAAATCACAGAACAGAACCTCAAGTGACCCAGTAAGAAGGAGCAACATACGTATAACTGGAGTCCCCAAACGAGGGAAGAGGAAGGATGAGGCAAAAGCGATGTTTGAAGAAATATGAACCAGGAACTTTTTTTAAATGGATGAAAAAACCATCAAGCCACAAATTCAAGGTGCTATTCAAATTTGAAACAGTATTGAAAATGTCACCTAAGAAAAAATTTTTTTTAATTGGAGGAAATTTTTTTTAAATAAATAAATAATGAAATAAAGCCTTACAGCTGACCTTTCCAGTGGGAACACTGGAAGCCAGAAGAGCTGAAAGAAAAACCACCATCAACTGCCAATTCTCTCTCAGACCAGGAGAAAGACAGATGTTTGCAAAAACAAACTGAGAATTCACTGCTGGCAAACCCACAGTAACAGAAATCAATCCTAAGGGAGTTCTTCAGACAGCAGAAAAACCCCAGGTATCAGCATGCTGATGCAGAAAGGCAGGCATGAAAGGCACTTGATGGTGTAGTAAACAGATAAATCTAAATGAATACTGACTGTTAAAAGAACAGTCATGATGTCTTGAGAAGTTTAGATACATGGGGAGAATTAAAATCCGTGACCACAATAGCACTACAAGCCAGAGGGGGTAAATGAAGTTAAGCATTATGAGATCCCTGCATTGTCCAGAAAATGCAAAGGTAGAATAAAAATTACAGTCTCTGGCACAAACACTAAAAGAGTAAATAGAAGATACAACTCACAAGTCAATAGAGGCTCGCTAATCAATACTTCATTAATCTAAAAAAGGACAAAACATAAACAGGTAGGAAGAACTAATGGAACAAAAACTAAGATGACAGATTTAAACCCGCATGTTTTTAAGCGGCAGGTGCACAGGGAAAGACTCCTAACATCATGCAGAGTTCGTTCAGGAGCTTAAAACAACGACAACAACGCAAACCTCTCAGCAAAGGACAGCAAACATCATGCATCCTTCATAATATTCTTTAAGGCTTCCCTGAAATTGAGACACAGGATTGAAGACCTGCTATCACGTCTTGTAGCCGCATTTGCTGAGGTCTGGCCAACGCAATCAAGCAGGAAGAGACAGGGCAGCTGGACAGCAAAAGCTCAAGCTTCCTTATGCCCTGAAGGCATGATTGCATACAAAGGAAATGTAAAAGAATCTTCAGATAAACTTCTCGAATTAAAGAGTGAATTCAGCAAGGCTGCTGAATACAAGGAGAATATGTCAAGTATACTTTATATTACAGGAAACAATTTGAAGTGATAAATACCAAGTGTCGAAGGTTGAATCTGATCAGTGCAAATGTACAAGACCTGTCCTAAAAAACACCAAGTATAATTAATGAAGGAAATGTTAAGAATACCCAAATATCAATAGAAGGATAACTCAGGACCGTAGACTGGAAGACAATACTGTGAAGATGCCACTTCTTCTGAAATTGATCTATAGGTTCAATGCCATCTCATTAAAAGTTCCAGCAGTTTGCTGAAACCTACAACTCATCCCAAAATTTAAACTGAAATGGGAAAAAAAAAGTCAGTAACAGCAAAATTTTTTGAAGATTTAAAGCAAAATTAGGGAGTGAATACCGACATCTATCAGGACAGTATAAAACCAGAGTGATTGAAAGTTACAGGATTGGAGCAGAAAAGTCAGTACCCCAATAAAATAAAACAGAGTCCAGAAGCAGGAGCCCATGTCGTGTCACCTAATCAGCAAAGGTGCCACAGCAATGCAGTGGGTAAGTGGGCTTCGAAAATCTGGTACTGGGCCAACCAGACGCCCCCGGCAGAGCTGGGTGGGCTGGCTCACACTGCCAACTATAAACACCAAAATCAGTTCCAGATGGATCCCAGACCTAAATGTCAAAGCTAAATAATAAAAGCTCTAGGAGATAACGGGGAGAATATCTTCATGGTTTTTGGGTAGGCAATGATTTCTTAAACATAATACAGAAAGCGTGAACCATGAATGAAAAAATTGATGAACTGAAATTCATTAAAATGATAATGTGCTGTGTGACAAGCACAGAACGCAAACACAAGAGTAAAAATGTAGCAGTGTTGGAGAACATATTTGCAATAGACGTAGTATCTTACAAAAGGTTCCTATGTACAATATATTAAAACTCTCAACAAATCCATAAGAAAAAGACAACTTTATTTTAAAAACAGGCTAACACTTGAAAAGGTACTTCACGAGAGTGTATCCAAATGTGCATTACAGGTACGAAAAGGTAATCAATATCAGGAGTCATCATGAAGTACAAATGAACATTACAATGGAATGCGCCACAGTGACTGATTTTTCTAGAAATGGCATCTACTAAGCACAGTGGCGGGGGCCTTAACTGTACCACCACTTTGGAAAATTGTTTGGAAAGCATATGTACACTCCAATCAGCCATCTCACTCACGGGTGCATACCCAACGAAAACCTACACGTACCCATATTCAGGGAACCGTTCACCATTCGCAAATACCAGCTTTATTCCTAATACCAACGTTGTCCATGATAGCAAAAACTGGAAACATTCCAATGTCCATCAACAGGACAGCTAAATAAATGGTGTCTCAAGGCCAATAATGAGCCGTGGCCCGATACGCCATCTCAGACACGACACTAAGCAAAGGAAACCAGACACGAAAGAGCATGTTTGTACTATTCTATTTACACACCGTGCACACATGGGCAGAGCAAGTCCATTTTGTAAGAGGTCAAAGGGGCGGCTGACTTAGGAGAAGTAAGTAACCCCAGGGCTGGGAACGTGGGAGGAGTCCAGGTGCTCACAAAGTTCCGTACTCTAGTCGGCAGTGGTCACACATGCGTGTGCACGCCACTGCAAAAAGGAATCTCACCGTGCACTTAAGATCGACATACTTTACTAGGTGTATGTCATATTTGACACTTTGATCTCAAAAGTCTTTTTTCATTTACATAAGAAAAATTTAACAGGAAAATAAGTCTATGAAAGGCAAATAAATCAGTCTTAGGAATAGTTGCTGGTGGGCAACAACTATATCTTACACACTTCATTATGTCCACAAGTCAACGAGAATGCCTTGCATATAGGTGGTATTTAGAAAAGCTAAGAACATAATAATAATACCTATTTACATGCAATTTCTGCCACAATGGGTACAAAGATGAGCGCTCCCAGCCAGCACTTACTCAGCCTCATGACTTCCCCCTCGGATGAAATGGGAAGGTGCGGACTGGGTGACTAGAGCCAATGTCGAAGTGGTTGACACAGACCTAGGAGGAGGTCTTAGGTGGCCGTCGGGTCCTAGCCTCAGCTCTTTCAGTGTAGGAGACTTATCAGTGACTCCACGGAAACTACGGTGAAACACACACGAAGGAGGAAGCTTTCAGATAAGCCGACGCACCCCACAAATACCTGATGCACGGGGAGTAACGAGTTCCTCTTGCAGAAAGCAGGAGTACGCACAGATAATCAGAGCCCCATCTAATAATATTCATAACATCTCCATTCAGTGAAAACACCAGCCTCATAAATGGCTTGCCCAATGGTTATGGAGTTTGTAATGATCTGGTGCAAAGACAGAGCCAGTAGTGTAGTGAAATGAAAATGAATGCCCCAAACACAGTGATTCGGTAACCAAAGAGAAACTAAGTTTTGGTCTCCTATAATGTACAGAAGTCCTTCTTTCCTCCACCTCGTTCACATGGAAAGCGGTTATGCTCTTAGCATTTCAGTTTATGGCATGGAGAACCTTATCAAAACACTTCCTCTGCCCATCAAAATAGGCTGAATTTTTCTAACCTTAAAAATAGACTCCACTTATCCACAATATGGGGCCCCTTCTTGGAAGCTGTTCTGCTAAATCACACAGAGTTCTTGAGTGCTGAGGGTCTGAACAAGAAGCAAAGGTCTGCAAGTCCTCCTCCTTGGATTATTCACCAGACTCTGTTTGGTCAGATTTTAGCTCACGCCATTATTCGTGGTAGGGGCAGCAGCACCATCTCTGTAACATGCTGGGATTTTAAAGTCCTTCCTAAGTCATCTGGGCTGTCTACACACATGCCCCTCTCACAGAGCGGGTCTTCAGTCTGCCCGTCTGCAGAGGGGACACTGGTCTTAGCTATCAAGGCATCGGTGCCTTTCTCAGCTGACGTTCGGGTCCCTGCTTTAGGCCTTTCCAGAACAGTATTTTTGTTTGTGATAACTTACACCATGTTTCTTGTTCTGTCAATCATGTGAAATTGTCAAGTGTTCCACAGGACCGAAACTAGAAAATGTTCCACTAATAGGAGACATGACTGTTATCCCTCTCCATAATGAAAATGTTGGGGGCTTTCTCCCCACTTCTAGCCTGTGCTGACTCCCCACACTCCGGGTCATGACCAGCAGCCATGACCAAGCGAAAGATGGTGAAGTCCCAGCGGTAGACAGGGAGACACCTTGAGGTCACTTGGTCCGACCCACCCTCTTCCCCACGTGGATTCCCAGATCTTCTTTTCATACTTGTGTGAGAGTAATGCCACTTTCTGAGAAAGC
Organism: Tonatia bakeri; assembly: GCA_004024845.1. Classification (NCBI taxonomy): domain Eukaryota; kingdom Metazoa; phylum Chordata; class Mammalia; order Chiroptera; family Phyllostomidae; genus Tonatia; species Tonatia bakeri. Next base: position 179,714 of record PVIA01002839.1, on the reverse strand, counting down.
AGGAGCCCTGGGAAGGGTGGTTTTCTTAAGGCTGAGTCTGGGCCCGTTCTAAAATTTGGTCTGGCACACAGAAAGGCAGAATCTCCAACCATGAAGACCGAGTTACACCTGCAAACGCTGGCGGCCCCAGCACAGCTGGGCAAGACCAGGGAGACAAATGGCAGGTCTGACACTTCGCCTCGGACCCTGCCGGCTGAAGAAAGTTCCCAGAAAGTTGCAGAGCGTCTGCACTGGGCTGAACTTCGGTACACACACAGATCTGTGTACATACCATGTATCTGTACCCATAGGTAAAGTGAGATGTTCTGTGTCTAGTCTGACAGGGGCAAAATGTGATATACTTTTAATATTGTGGGTGATGCATGGTAAGTGTGTGGTTTGTCAAGTTTTGTGCATGTCCTGCAATACTCCTCACCTCAAAGCTGTTTCCTTTTAAGAAAGCATTGTGGGCACTGACTGAGGGCACTGAAGGGATTGGGATGCAGTCTCCGTTGTTAACTGCAGACATCTGTTAAAAGCTTTTACCTGTATGTCACTGATGTTAAATGTGAAATGAATTAGGACTTGCACACATAATTGCTATGCATGGTTAATGCTTAGATTAAAAAACAGAGCTTTTCGAGCTATAAATTATAAATGCAGTATAGTGCCAATTACATAAAAACGTAATTTGTATAGAAATTAAAACATCTCAGAAAATGTACATTGCTGAATTCTCTTTAAAAATTACAACATTTGTTCAGCTAGCTAAGCTATTTATCATAGTGGGAGAAACAAAGGCAGTTGCTATCAGCAGAATCCTTTCCTTTCCTAGGGTATTTCAACACATTCCCCTGATGAGGCCCGTCGGGAAACCGTTCTAATGTAATCCAAGGCTGTCTGAGCGCCAAAAATTACTTCGGAGTTCTCTCTGGTCCTGAGACGTGCCTGCTTCAGCCCAGCTGGGTCACCTGGTCACCAGCACCCAAGCAGGTGTCACCTAAGCAGGATATGCCCAGCTTGGGACCAATGAGGCTCTCACTTTAATTGCTTACCAAAAGGTCCCCAGCAGAAAATGAGATTGTGCAAAACTAACCGAAAACCAAATGAAAACACTGTGTGCTCCCAAATTAAGTAAAGCAGGAGGTAATTAAGTATCTGCAAGAAGAGAGGCTGCGTGGCTGTGGGCCCAATTCCAAAAGCAGGTGGAGGGTGGGTGGCCCGGGCTCCATCCATCATACTTCCTCCTCCTCCACATAACTTAGACTACGGTCTCTCCCATCAGGAGAAAAGAATCTAGAACGTTCTTTCAACCTTGCTTCCCCCTCAAGCTACCAACCCCCCGTGTTCCTCAGCCACATGTGGGGTGAAGTCATCACATCGTCCACCCCTGCTTCCTGCCACCCTCCCACCTGCATCCCTGCGGCGTGGCATCTGCGTCCCCTTCCTTCCCGAAGCCGAGTCAGCATCTGTGGGTTGCCAGCCTCTCAGCCTGCAGCGTGTAATTCATGCTCCACACCCGAGGTCGCCACCTCCACCTCCAGGTTTCGCTGTCACACTGATGGCGTTCAAGTCCGTCTCCTTAGGCCCATCCTCTCTCCAGCTCGCTGAAGTCACACTTCCAGCTTTCACCTTGCATTAGGTGCCTAGGGCAGCCGTAACAAAGTTCCCCAGGTGAGGGGCTTAAACAACAGTGCCATGTAGCTCTGGAGGCCCGAAGTCCAAGATCAAGGTGTCTGTGGGGTTAGTTGTAGCTGAGACTGCAAGGGAGCGCCTGTCCCAGGCACCCCCTGGGCCTCGTAGCCTTAGGCGTCCCTGGCTTGTAGGTGCCCCAATGCTGTCTGCACATGGTGTCCTTCCTGGGGGTCTTCACGTCTGTCATCCTCCCTCCACACTTGTCTGAGTCCAAATTTCCCCTTTTCTATAAGGACACTATCATACTGGACTGGAGCCCAGCTAATGATCTCATTTTAACTTGACGACCTCTGTAAAGTCCTATCTCCAAATAAGATCACATTCCAAGGTACTGAGGGCCTAGCATACTTGGAGGTGGGGGGGAGGGGGGGAGGTAGACACAGTCAGTCCATGGCATGCTCAAAATCAGTGCGTCCAACACCCACATGCCACCTCTCCCTCAAACCAGCATTTGCACCGAGTTTCTTCAGGTCTCCGAATCACATCTTAGTCCTTTCCTTCTCTGGACATCCAGTCAGGCTCCAGCCCCACACACTGGTCCTCCACAGCTCTCCTCCGCCTCCCCACCTCCCGCCCCCGAGGATCACACAAGCTCAGGTGGGATGCCCTGCACCAGCTCCCCAGTCACCGTCTGCCCACGCGTGCCTCAGCTCCACTCTCTCCTCTCTCTATCCCAACTTATCTCAGAAACTGCTGCCCTGCTAATCTTCCTAACAGCCAGCTCTGAGCCATTTCCCTCTCTGAAGAGGCGAAACAAGAAAAAATTAACTCCAAAGGCCCTTCTTAACTTATGAGTTGGGTCTAAATCCTGCCCCCGGTGGCCTAGAGGCTCCCAGCCACAGCAGACACCAGAGGCAGTCCCTGTCCAGACACGACCCAACCTGCCCCCTGCTGCACTAGTCAGGGCTGGGCCAAGAAAAGAGACATCCCCCTCAGAGGCTGTCCCAGAAAAGCATTTAATGAAGAGACCAAGAACAGGCAGGGAGGGTGATGGGGTCCAACAGAGAGGAACAGACACTTAGTGACCAGCAACAGGGGGACGCTGTCACCAGCCTTCCGCCTGAGGGACAGGGGACGGAACCGCATCCTCGGTGCCTGGAGAGAACAGGACTGCCCTGGACACAGAGCTGGGCAGCGAAGAGTGGACGGCACGTGAGGGAGGAGAACCGAGACCCTCATGCGGCCTCTACGCCCATCCCTTCCACCCGGACCCTGCCCATCCACTTCCTCAGCCAGCTCACCAAAAGCCACCTGCCTTTAAAAGCCAGATTAGTGACAGTAAAGATGTTTTTAAACAGGTAAAAACATGACTCAGATATAAAATGAACATGTGTCTCAGGTGGTACTGAATGCACAATGCATGAAGGGGCCACTCTGAGGTTACAGGAGGTTCAGAGGAAAATGCAGGCACCAGACCACCAGGAGAGCTGAGCTGAGCGAGCCTGTCAGCACTTACTTGCTCCAATTCACAGCCACATCTGCCAGACACACCTTCATTTTCTAGGATCAGGAGTCGTCGGAACCATTGGTTTTCTGCAACTGACGGGTAAAGGCAGCTCAGAGACAAATGAAAGGCAGACAACCAACCCAAGGAAGCGGGAGGTGAGCAGGCGCCCACGGTTCTTTGCTCGTTGGCCAAATGTGCAGCCTTTCACGACTTCCTCTTTCTGTTGGAAGGACGGACAGACAGAAAGGAAAAGGCTTTGGCGTCGGAAAGCCTGTAAGCTCCTGCACCACTGACCTGTGAACTGCCCACTGCAAGCAAGTCCCCTCATCATTCTGCCCTCGGTTTCCTGACCAGTGTGCGAGCCGGAGCCTCGTGGACTGCAAGCGCTGCTGCCCCAGGGTCGCAGGCAGCGCAGCCACCCCGTCTGAGGTGAACACGTGGCAGCCACCATCTTTGAGGTCCTTTCATTTGCCTTCTCTATAAAATCACAGAATTGGACCTGAAGTTCCCTTTCAGTCTGGAAATTCTTGGCTGCAGATGCTGCCTCCTCCATGAAGCCCTGGACAATCACCATCACCAGACAGGGGTCCCTCCCTCCTCGCATCCTCTGCCCTGACAGTGACCCACCCCTTACGTCCACTCTGCAGGAAATGTGATAAACTCCTCAATAACAAGCTCAGACACACCAGAGCCCAGCACCCAGCATGGTGCCTGGCACATAGTAGGTAGTCAACCAACATCTCAAAATGAACTAAAAGAAGAGATGGATCAAAAGCACCTGAGATACCACCTCATACCTGTCAGAATAGCTATTCCCAAAAGACCAGAGATAGCACAGCAGGAGTCAGCGAGGATGTGGAGAAACGGGAACCCTCACACACAGTTAGTGCGAATGTAAGTCGGTGCAGCCGCTACAGAAAACAGTATGGAGGTTCCTCAGAAAATTAATAAATAGAACTACCATGTGATCCAGCAATTCTGCTTCTGGGTATTTATCCAAATGAAACAAAAACACTAACTCAAAAAAGACATATGCATCCACATGTCCATGGCAGCCGAGATATGGAAACAACCTAGTGTCCACAGACAGATGAAAAGATGAAAAAAATGTGTTGTATATAATGGATGCCCTGGCTGGTGTGGCTCAGTGGACTGAGCACCAGCCTGTGAACCAAAGAGTCGTCAGTTCGATTCCCAGTCAGGGCACATGCCTGGGCTGCAGGCCAGGCCCTCATTAGGGGGCGCATGAGAGGCAACCACACCTTAATGTTTCCTTCTCTTTCTCCCACCCTCCCCCTCTCTTTAAAAATAAATAAATAAAATCTTTAAAAATGTGTATATATAATTGAATATTACTTGGCCATAATAAAAAAATGAACTCTTATAATTTGCAACAACGTGGCTGTACCTTGAGGGCATTAAGTTAAGTAAATAAGTCAGAGACAACCACCACTCTATTTCCTATGATTTCGCTCACACGCGGAATCTAAAAACATTATCAAGCTCACAGATACAGAGAACAGACGGGTGGTTGCCCTACCCCGAGTTTATTACCTGAAACACCGTCTCACGGAGCCACTCCCAGGGGCCCAGTCCTGGGGCAGGCACCCGCAGCGGAGGTTCTGGAGTTACACTCGAATCATCAGCTGCGGTCCTGCACACGGAAGCGCAGCTCCAAGTTTTCCTCCTGCTTTAAAACACACTGGTCTCCAGGGACCCGTCCGTCCTCCAGAGCTGCCCACCTGCTCTGAAGCCTCAACCCCACCGGCTACGTCTGCAAACAGGGGGCTAGTGACAGGGCTTCTCGGCACCCACCTGAGACAGTTTGTGGGGATCCCATGAGTGAATCACGTGAAAGACTTGGCACAGACATACTGCTCAGTACATACAAGTGAACTCAGAGGAACTAACGTCACCCACAGGTAGCACATAGCTGCGTGACACAGCCCTGGGCTGAGATGCGGAGAGACGGTGGCCCCTCAAGGCCACCCCCGAACTGCAAGGGGGGAGGACTTCTGTCAGCTCTGGGGCTGCTCAGAGTGCCCACGCACGCCCCAGACAACCCCGAAAGCCACATGGATGCCAGCTGCCTGGGTCAGCTGTGCCTCTGGCCTTGTCACTGCAAACTGGATTCCCTCACAGTCTGCCCACCCCTGATCCCTGGCACCTACTCCATTCAAAACCAAACGAAACCCCCAAAGTCCAGGAAGCAGCAACAGGGACCGGCATTTCACTGCCTCCCACGAACTGTTCTAACACAGTTTCACTGTGGGGCCAAAACTAGGTAATTAATACATAAGTAGGTGTGGAGTACCAGCGTTCTTTCATGTGTGTGTGTGTCCACGATTTCCTCATGAAGATTTATTTGAATGTGAAGTAAACACAAGCTCCAGTGAACTGTAGAAGAAGTTAAGGCACGATTCCTTTTATTCTGACAACCAGAAACCCGCTGTGGAAAATAAGTGAGAACAACTTTTTCTTTTAACTTTTATTTATTGATTTTAGGGAGAGAGGAAGGGGCAGGAGGAAGAGAGAGAAAGAGAGACAGAATGACAGACACCTATTTGCTGTTCCACTTACTCACGCACTCATTAGCTGATGCCTATATGTGCCCGGACCAGCATCCAACCCACAGCCCTGGCGCATCAGGACAATGCTCTCGCCAACCGAGCTGTGTGGCCAATGACTGCAAACTCACTGTGACATTTAGTACTTATTTTAACAATGTCCCAGTGTACTCAACACTGAGGATTTGACTTTTCCTGTAATTTATCCTTTTTCTTTTCTGTTTTTTCTTTTTTTGTCCTCTCAAAGTATATCTTTTACTTTGTATCTTTGGTTATATATTAAATATGAATGAAATTCATGGGTTTATGTGAATATTATGAGTCAGATTCGAAATCTAGAGGGGAATAAAACAATTAAAAATTTAATTGGCAGCAGAACAAATAAGCAAAACGGTTTTTAAATCACAAACTTTTTAAGTAAAAAAAAAAACCCGGGCCCAGCTAACATGAAGCTGTTCTTCTGCAGGGATGTGACCTGTGTACCTGGTTTAACACCCACACATGTCCCCCCATATACTGAGAACTGTCCCCCCAAGGACATGTGTGCCCACATAGAGCCCTCTGGGTATCTGCTGCCTCAAACCTTCTCAGGCCCAGGAAGACCCCATCGGCCTCTGAGCTCCTCCAGCACTTTCTGCTGCTCCACACACTTGGCCCCGCACATGCCTTGGCTCCCAGCTAGTGCTATTTTCTTCAGGTGAGCTGGTGGCTCATCAGATAGTGGCAGCAGGTACCTGGGCACAGGCACCCCGGGGCAGCCCCACAGGGCACAGGTGTCAGTGGTTCTCCCCCTCAGGGTGGAGAGGGTGCTGTGCTTGGCGTCTGGGCATGCAGGCAGTCCTGCCTCCACTGAACACGCCATAGGGGTGACAAGGAAGAGCCTGGGACTTCCATGTCTTCGCAGAAAGCTCACTAGAGGATTTTACTGGCCCCTGGAACCAGGGAACGTGCCTTCCCTCTGGGCTTTGAGACCAACTGTCAGGTTTCTAGAAACTCCAGCCCAAGATGTGGGCACTTCTTCACCAGCCCGAGCAATGACAGGGAGCAGAGAAGCACCTCAATGCTAAGACTGAGGAGAGGATCACGGACAAGGCCACTAGGAGTTCAGTTCCTGAGTGTGACCCTGTCCAAGGTCAGCGAACAGGAAACTGGGAGCAATTGAGGGATCCGGAACCTCCACACAGGATGGGAGCTCGGGCCGGGCACCAAACCCCAGGAAAGCCAAGTCACAAAGCAACACTGATGTGACAGGAAGCTGGAACTGAGGCATGGTGGCACAAACACAGGGCTTTAGGACGATGACAACGGCAGGAGAATCCACAGTGGGCTGCAAGGTGGGGAAGGTGGAGGACCAAAATCACACCTGAGCTAGAGCACTGAGGAGAACAAGACAGAGAGGACGACAAATCAGATCCAGGGGACGAACGAGAGAACGGAACTAGTGTGCTGAGCAGCTGCCACATGCCAGGCCGAGAGGGGCTTTTCCCATCAGTCCTGTCACGCAGTCTTCACAAGCCCCTCTGGGAGGGCCAACAGCACCTTTATGTTATAAGGGGAATTTAAAATGTCCTTGACTCTGGAAGGCTACATGCTAGTGGGTTCAGGCTGCAGGCTCGGGTCTTCTGAAGGGACCGCCACACTGGAGCTACTGAGCCAGGACTGGGAAGGCAGTGCCACTAGCCATGGAGCCACCAGGAGAGAGGGTCACGTTCGCTCAGGACAGTGTGTCCAGAGGTGGGAGGGAGTCCCCAGAGGCCATGGGGGGCTGTAAATAGGGGTCGGACTGTCAGATCTAGGGCAGGCTCTTCAGAAAGGAGGGCTCTGGGAAAGTCCCTGCCACCCCGGGGCTCAGAGCTCGAGGAAGTCGCCGTTAGGGCATTTCCCGCTCGTACTCTGAGGATCCCAGACTCTGTGGCACAAATAAGCTGACAAAGGCAGCAGAGACAGGAAATAGGACAGAATGTTTTGGGATAACCCCGACTTGAAGTGGACAGAGTAAAAAGAACCCCAGGGAAGCATGGTCGAAATGTACAAAAATAACTCAGACGACACCGTGTCTCCAAAGGCAGAGAGAGGCCCCTCACAGAGCAGGGCGAGGTTCGCAGTCTGAGCATCTAAAGGAAAAGGGAGCATTAGGTTTGGAAGGGGAGGCTCCTGGTGACCTGGCACAGTGACTTTAACAGGAAGGGGAAGCCACACAGGACTTCAAGAACAGGTGCAGGGTTGGGGGGCACCATGGGTGGAGATCACTCCCGGAGCAGACGGGCAGCTGCATGAGGCACCAGAGGAATCGGAGTCGGGAGACAGCCAGCTCGAAGGGCCACAGGAAGGGCCACGTGGAGAGGCAGGCAGAGCAAGCCTGGAGCCCGAGCCAGACTCCCACCCTGGGACCAGGACACACAGGGACTGCCACTCCGGGAGGGAGGAAAGCAGTGTCCTCGCCAGCAACTGAAGGACACGAGGGTCAATGCAGTCGGCGAGCCCCTTGACAGGGAAGGTAAGGTCAAATGCAGCGGGTGGGCTCTCGTCCACCACGAGGGAGGGTGGGTGCTGTGAACCGCCTCGCCGACAGAGCTCTGGAGGGTCTCGCACACCCGGATCCCTCTGTGCTGCTGTTACGACTGAATGTTTGCGCCCCCGACGTCCATGTGTTGCAACCAGAACTCCTGGTGGGGTGGTGAGGGGCTGGGCATTTACAGGCGATTAAGTCACAAGGGCAGGGCCCCCATGAATGGGCTCAGTGCCTCCATGTGAAGAAACACAAAGAAATGATTTCTCCCGACCCTGGGCGGGTGCACCAAGGCTGCCATCCGTAAACCGGAAAGCAGGCCGCTGTCACCCACGGAACCTGCCAGCACCTGGATGTGGGACCCCCGACTTTCAGAAGGGTGAGAAATGCATGTACGTGTTTTTCGCCATTAGAGCCCCCAGGCTGGGGTGCTCCAACAGAGAGGAGAACCCAGTCCTTGCAGCGATCGGACAGAGAGCCTCAGCTTCCCGATATGCAAAATGATGGGAGGGTATCGGGGCTGGGCTGGGGGGCATTTTCTGAAGGTCTCCTCCTGCCCCAACACCCTGGTGTTTCCACGAGTGCTTTCCCTTCTCACTACTCCATGCCAGCCTCATCCTTTCTTCGCAATTATAACGGTAGCTGCCATCCCCCCTAATTCTGATGCTCCTTTGACACGGCCCCGGGGGCCTCCAGGAGGTGTTCCACCAGGGCTTTTCTGAATTACTCAGTGGTAAAATCCCCGTGGTGCCGGAGCTCCAGGAGACAAAGGGGTGCTTCGCCCTGCCTTCTGTCACCCCACAGTCTGCAGAAGCACTGAGGCCCATAGCCGTCCTTGCGCCTGGGCAGTTCAGCGTCGATAGAAACACGTACATGCAGCCAGAGCACAAGGAAGACAGAATGTCAAGGAAATTGGTGCCCTGAGTGTTGTTTAGATCATGCCCTTCCAGCCACTAGGAACTTGCCAATTTCCAAATTAAAAAAGGAAAATGAAGTAAGTCTGACGACATAAGTGAAAGTGGGCTTCCCATCAGCCCCTTGGGAAAATGCCACCATGCCTACCTATAGAAAGCTCCTCGAACTCCGTTATCGGGGGAGCGAAGGGCAAATTCCCACTGCTCGCCCAGAGCCTGTAGCTTGTCCTCTGTGACATTCCCACATCCCGGCTGCTGAAAACCTGAAACTGCTGGGGCCGCTGATAAGGCAGACGCTCCCTCCTGGAAGGACACTGGCCAGAGACCTGTGTTTCCGTCTGGGCTACGCACCACTGCACGCCGGCGGGTACAATGCATCAGCCTGTGCCTCCCCACCCAGGGCGAAAGGCTCCGGCCCCACCCCCTCAGCATGCACTTTGGCCTCTGCACTTACAACTGTTCCTATTAATTGACGAATACTTTCTAAGATGCTTTCTATCAGCATCGAGCGAGATGCGTAAGCACTGAGAAAAATGTGCTATCAGACAGCTAATCCTGCAGAGGAAAGCTAAAAAGCATTCCCCCGGGAAGGAACTCTGCAGCCAAGACTGTTTTACATCTCAATCCACACCTAAACACAAACTATAGACTAGCACACCCCAAGAGCAAGTCCACTGAACCTACAGGAGCGAAAGAAAGGCCGAGTCTTAGGAAAACCAACCCTTCGGCAAGGTCATTTTGCATCATGCTTTTCTTAAAGTCAAGGAATTCCTTCTATATACTTCATTAAGATTGCTTGGGGGGAAAAGAGGAGTGTAACTAAAAATATCCATGTGTTTAAACAGCACATCACAGTCCATTGCTACGTAGTTGCCAAATCATGGGTGTGTTTGGATGTGACAGTAAGCAAACCCATTACGGGCCAAGGGCGTACTTCACGGCGGCATTCTTCTAACTGTCCCAGCACACCCAGAGTGCCCTCGAACATGCTCTCCATGTCCCTGGAGAGTGTGCACGCCTCCAGCTGATGGGGAAGCCACTGACTCAGAGATGAGCAAGCGTTCTTCTGCATAACCACGTGACAGAAACATCAGCCAACTCATAACTACATACTGGAAAAGAGATGGCGCACAGGCTCAACTCCTTCACAAACAGAGAATCAATTCACAGCAGTGCACGTAACTCATGCACACAGCCATTAACAATGCTCGTGGGACACTGGCATCCCCAGAGTCTGCGTCAGGCGGCAGTGCCAGCCCCAGCACTAACGGTGTTGGGGGGTGGGGCACGGATTACCGTGGTGCCAGCTAGGGGCATCATCACAGGCCTCGAATCTGAAATGGCGCTGCTGGCAGGGCACCTGCAGAAGGCACTGCCTGCAGACAAGCAGATTGAGACCTGGCCCTTCCTCAGGGTGGCGTCCCACCTGCTGCCCTTCTCCCATGGCTTTGGGGCCCCACTGTTTCCACCCACCAAGGTGGACACAGTGGCAATGTTACAACAATCCAAGCTGTGTCTGACACCGACCCGGCCAAATTCTGAGCCCTGCAGAATAGAGACCCTGGAGGCAGAGAAGGGGAGGTCCAGAGCAGACTGGCCTGAAGTAGGGGCCACGCTGCCGCTGATGTGGCTGAAGAGAGGTCTCTGTCTCATCCAGGTTTTCCTCCGGAGTGTCTATGGTGGGGAGCAGGACAGGAATCACCCAACCTCACCTGCGTCAATGCCACGGAGGCCTAGGAGGTGGCCCTGGAGAAGCACCGGGGCTACAGACCTTCCAGGCGGCGCAGTGCGCTGCACCCTGTGAGTCCGGCCTCTCAGACACGCTCCCCAGGGGCCAGGACGTGACAAGGAGGAGTGCCTGGAGAAGGGCCACCTCATCCTGGTCACTGCACAGCCACCACTGACGTCATCTACGAGCTGCACACCAGATGAAGGGGTGCTCCCGCACACGGTGCAGGGTGCCCGTCAGTGGGCACCTTGGGCCGCCCACCGTCCTGCACACGGCCAGTTGCAGAAACAGACAAACCCAAATCACTGGGAATCAAGCTGGCAGGGTGCCCGAGGCCTGCGTTCCCCGCAGGGGCCCAGAGTCTGGCCATGGTCTGCAGGGTCTGGCTTTTGGAAAGTCAGTGTTGGGGTCTGTCTTAATGCAGTAATAAAAGACAATCCTACTTCCGAGTCACCTTGGAATTCCACAACAGCACAGGCTGACTATACCCTCATGTCAGTGGAAAAACCAGTTAATGTTGCTAATAAATCAAGCCCTGGGGTTTGCACTTGTCCCCCACACAGAACGTAACTCTGGGGAGCCCTGTCACCCACCCCACGCTAAAATAACCACCTGTCCTTCTAGGAATCCGGATCAATGATGTCTCGGGCATATTAAGGGCCACAAGGAGTTTGACTTGAAATCACACAGGACCACACTGTGGGGTCTTAAAAACAAAAAACGCAAACTGGTGAGTGCTGGCCTGCAGCTGCACAGCCCAGCTGGCAGCACCGTCCCCACAAACGCTGCCCTTCCTCACTGTCTGCCCCCAGATGGGGTGGTATAGCCAAACACAACCAGCAAGCCTGTGGTGACTGTGACCAAGGGGCCCTTATTTTAAGGCTGTCAGGCACAAATAATAGCTCAGAGATGACTGAATTTGCATTTTTCTACATAATTATTTTCTTTAGGGACAGCTTGTCTAACCTCAGAAACTATCTACCATGTATGTTCTCTCATAGGGAGACCAGGAACCGCCTCACTGCCTTATCTGTCCTTTCTGGTGCCAGAAAGAGCTATAGTTTTTAAAGTGTTGGGGCGAATGGAGGAAACCCCCCAAAGAACTGATGTGTGTTAAAAAAACAAATGAGTGCCCTAGTTGGTGTGGCTCAGTGGACTGAGCACTGGCCTACTAACCAAAGGCTCACCAGTTCAATTCCCAGTCGGGGCACATGCCTGAGTTGCAGGCCAGGTCCCCAGTAGGGGGCGCACGAGAGGCAACCACACATTGCCATTGATGCTTCTCTCCCTCTCTTTCTCCCTCCCTTCCCCTCTGTCTAAAAACAAATAAATAAAATCTTAAAAAAAAAACTCAGTGAGGAACAACTGGTGGTTTTTATGCATAAACCAAATACATCTTAATAAATAAATCTCTATTTTGGAATTAAAAAATGAAACAATGACCATGGACCAAAATGCCCCAGTGAGCTGTAGTGCTCGAATAAAATCCAAGATAATACTTAAGATCATTAAGGGACAGTAATTGTGAGCCAACATTTAGAATATATGAAATGTCTGTTCACAATTACTGCCCCTTAATAACTAACTGATTTTCTTTTTTTAAGCACCATAGCTTCATCAATAATCTATAGCTATTTTATCTAATATACAGGTTGTTGATACTCCCTGGGCAAACTGCTTTAAAAAAAAAAAAGAAAGAAAGAACTCCATGGACAAGACCACAGGCAACAGAGAAATAAAAGCCCAGAAAACAGAGAGGGTTTACTGCAGGCTCTGCAGGCTCCGCCTCACTAACCACGACCATCTCTGAACCATGAATACTCTCAGACCCAGAGACTAGGACGGCAGGGAGCAAGGGCAGGGCAGAGGAGTTGGAGGAGGATTTGAGAATTTCCATATTCAAAGTGTCAAATGTGGAAGAAAGGCATGTTTTCCTGTTAGATGTTCAGGTTACACCCAAAAAAGCCCCCGGCTGCCTTGGGCTACCTCCTTCAAGGTCATTTATCACCAGCCCAACCACCAACTGTGCTTTCTGAAAAGAACCAGCCCGGCCTCCAGCTGCCATATCTCGGCCCAGCACCCCCTTATCAGAGGTGTGGGTGCAGCTGACAGGCAGCTGCCTGGTGCACGGACTTAACATTACTTTATATGTGCAGAAGCCGAGTCGGCAGCGTGACCTCGGTGCCCATTAGGTATTCTGAGAACACGGCCCCCCTGAGCGTGGCTTACGTCTAAGCCTGTAGGAAGCCCTTGAGGGCAGGGAGCCTCCCAGATATTCTAGCTACTACTAACCCTATGGAGCTGGGGGGAAATGAATTTAAAAATTACACAGTACCTATATACTTTGCCACCTGAACAAAAAAGATCTCGTAGTTCTAAGAAACATCTTTTCACGTGTCTTTTAATATTTTTTAACAAACCTTCTAGGCAGTTTTCCACTAAATAAAATAAAATAAACTGTATTACTAGTAGGCTTAACATCCTCCCCACAAGCAAGGCTTCTGCGGACAGGGTCTGCCCAGCTAAGCCTTGGGCCAGCACTGCCTCCAAACGCATCTGTAGCAGTGCGTGACAGGCAGCCATGAGCTCAAATCGGCTTCTGACATGTACCCTGGATTCCATCCTTCCCAAAGGTTTTTCCCCGCTTAATACAAAAACGAGTGCCCCCCCAAAAAAAAACCACAGGAGAGGAAAAAGCGGTGATTTACAATGTCCTTGGACAAATGGACTGTTTTCAGTTGCTTAGCACCCAAATCCATCCAGACTGTTTTCACACCTTAAAAGTTACCGTACCGCTAATGTTTCAAAATCTAAATATCTCTGTGACTTTCTGTGATTGTGGAGGTGATGGGAACTGGGAGTTGACATCTCTTCCCCCAGTGGAGGAAAGAGATAGCAGCAGAAGCTGCGGTCCTGGAAGGGGCTGGAGGAGTCCTGTCGGGGGAAAAAAGCTTTTGGAGAGGAGGTCGGAGTGGTGGGAAAGGCAGAGCAAACGCTAACTAGGTTATTCTCTGCACCGAGGGAGAGGCTGTCGGTCCCTGCTGAGGCGAGCAGTGCCTCCGCCCGCCCGGGAAGACTCTGCGGCGAGCGCGGAGCGACGAGGACGGAGCGGTGCCAAGAGGCGTTAACAGAGAAAACACGGTTCCAGCGAGGAGCCCACCTTTTCCGGCTGCCACCGGTGTGAAGATTCCGGGCAGCCCCCTGCCCTCACGCACACAGGCACGCACGCACACACTGCTGCGCTCCGCATCCAGAAGCAGCATTTAGAGAACCGCAAGTCCTCGAGGCCCCCGCCTCCGCACACACAGGCTTCCCGGCCCTTGCACGTTCCGCGAGCCGTACCAGCGCAGCGGTTACAGCACCGCGCCCCAGTCCCGGACCGCGGGGACCGTGCAGGCGACCCTGTCCCCTTGCAGCCCCCAGACTGGAAGGAACCTCCGGCAGCGTCCCGCACCCCTCCCGGGGGCCGCGGGGCTCGCTGCGCCAAGAGGGCGAATCCCGGGTGTGTGAGAGCGCGGGGCCAGACCGACAGCTCGAGACCCCTGGCCCCGCGCCCACGGCCGCACCGCTTGCCCGTCCCCTGGCTGCCCGTAAGGTCCCAGTCCACCGACCGGTCTGCCCAGACCCGATCCCTCCTGCTCTCTGGCGCGACTGCTTCGCGACGCCGTCCTCGGTGCCCGGGACTGAACCCGTGCGCCCCCGCCCGCCGCGCTCCGAGCCTCCGTGTCCACACGCGCGGACACGCAGGCTGCCTCTCTCGCCCAGCACGCACACCTGCACCGACGGGAAGGCCTGCCCCCCCCCACGGCTGCGCCCCCTACGTAGGCCCCCCATCCAGACCCCCCGCCCCGGGGCTGCCCGGCGTTCTTCCCGGGGGATACGCGCGCGGCGCGCTTACAGTCCGCAAGAACTGGATCTCGTCCTCGCCCTCGCCCGCATCGGCCATGGCTCCCGCCTGCTTGCCCGGCGCCCCGCGCGCTGCCCCGGCTGATGCTCGTGCTGCTGCTGCGGCCGCGCTGCCCACACCCGGGCGGAGGGGCCGGGCGCTGGGTGCCGAGCGCAGGCGGCCCTGCTGCACTACGGAGGCGGCGGCGGGCGGGGCCTCCCTGCGCTGCGCGGAGGGGGCCGCGGGGATCCGCACCCGGCGCTCCCGCAGCGGCGAATGCTCGGCAGGCTCCCTGGGTCAGAGAGTGTGCTGGGCGGGAGGCGGGTTGGCGCGTGGGGGAGGAGCGGGGGCGGCGGGAGAGCCGGCCCCTTGGTGGCAGGTGATCCGCAGCCGCTCCCCACCGCCCAATCCCGGGCCAGCGCCGCGTACTGGCAGCGCCGGGTATCGGGCCTGGCCCCTCGGGGTGTCGCGCCGGGACGCACCCGCGCTTGCAGCTCCACTTGCGCTTCTGGACCCCGGGCTACTTACCTGACGCTGGGCCCTCAGACCCCGACCGAGCTCGGCGTCTCTCTTTCTGAAAGGGCTGCGACAGAAACAGATACTGCACTGAGGGATGCACGCGACAGTCGTCTTTCATCCGGTGCTCGGAGCGGCTAATCTTCAAGTCGAGGTTACCCAACAGTTTTTTACACTTAGATTGCCTCTACTCCCTATCCATGTGAGAATTCTTCAGCACCTAGTTTCGGGGTGGCCAGACTAACCGTACAACGTGCATGGTGCACCGGCTGTCAACGGATCGCTCAGCAAACACCTGGTGAGGGCCTGTGCCGGACACTGGTGCGAGGCAGGCCGGAGCGTACACTCTCCGCAGAGGTGCAAAGCGCAATTCAATAAGCAATTGCAGTTAACAGAGGCAGAGTACCTGTGCCTGTGACTCACTGACGAGCTCTAAACTCAGTCTCTGGAACCCATTGTCCTCACTATAAAGCCAGTTATTTCTGAAGAAATTCGAGCATTCCATCACAGATTTCAACACAGAGCTCTCGCAATCCTGCATGCTGTGGCCACCAAATCGCCACTTAGCGGATGGCGGGGACGAGGACAAGGCAGGTCCGAGATAACTGGGACAGGAAAACATTTCTAGTCCACAACTGTTTCATCTAAGATGCGGAGAAATAAGTCTATACGAAGTAAATGTTCCAATGCCGGTCCTAGCAAGATGCAGAAACCGTGAAATGAGGAGACCCATCAGTTTCCCTACCTTACACATTTTGCAGCATCTAATTAGATATTAAAAGCTACCAGTAAGTTACAAGCAGTTTTCATTTCATTTTTTGGCTTTCATTAACTTTACACTGACTGAGCTAATTTGCATATTTCATATTTTGCATATTCCAGTAGCAGGAACACCACAAAGCACAAGTCTGTAAATACCCTCCCCCTGGTCAGACTCACTAGTGCTCTGCCCTGTCTTACACGCGTCATCTTACCTAAGCATCTGAGTTGTGTTCTTGCACCGACCCAGCCCTACCCAGTTCCTAGCCACTGCCGACAACCTTGGTATCCTGGGCACCTCAAGGCGCTCCTGGGAGCCCCACACCCCCCAGGCGGTTGCGGCCTTCTGAAACTGGCTCACTGCTTACGTGAAATACTTTGATCTTTCAAACTCGAGACACACCAAATTGACCTTTTCAAGCATTTTATGCAGAGCTATTCATGATTTCTTATCCAAAACACACATTCTGTGTGGGAATTACTCCATTCTACCCACATGGTAGGTAAAATATGAAAATCTTTCTCACCAGTTTTTCATTTTGGCATTTTTAACTAGGATGTAAACTTTTCTGATGAGTTGTATTTCTTACATCTTTAATTATCTCAATGTAAGTGATACACTGCTAAATGGCCTAGGTATTCAGTGACTATTATTCCCCATATTCAGCCTGATGGCGAATAGAGCAAAGGAAGTTTATAAAATATACCATGTGTGTGTTCTTTAAAACACGAAAATAATATACTATGAGGTTTATAGCTCTCTAATCTGTATTAAAAGTATAAAAACATATTGAGAATGATGCATACTATTTGTTTTTATTTTCACTGTTGTTTACTTCTTTGGAGAGAGGAAGGACGGCATAGAGAGAAACATCCATTTAACTTATTGTGTCCTTGTGTATGCATTCTTGGTGGACTGTTGTGTGTGTCCTGACCCACGGCCAAGTCAGCAGCCCACAGCCTTGGTGCATCGAGAGGGCACCTGCAACCACTGAGCCACTCAGCCAGGGCCCATGATGCTTGTTTTGGGAAGTGTTACCAAACACGAGGAGTTCACTCGAGGGGTTCACTGCTTGGGTCCCCTATTCAAGAACAAGACCTGGTTGTCACAGGGTAGTTTGACTTACTTGCAGCAGGTAAAGGAGATGGGATTAGCACCCAAAGCTGTGTCTGGAAGGGAACTTAACCATTGCTTATATGCACTGTTCGGTCAATTATACAGGGGTGGGGGGGCAAAAAAACCCAGAATCTATTTATAAAACATTGTGTATTTACTCTTACACGTTTCAACTTCAGTCACCTTCAAAACGCTCTCCACTGGATGCAATACTCCGATCGAGACGCATTTTTCCACCTTTCAGAACAGTTGTTCAGCTCATCCGTTTTGATGCCTTTTAGAGCTTCTACCATTTTTTGTTTCACCTCTTCCACATCCGTGAAACATTTCCCTTGAAAACTGTTTTCATCCTAGGAAACAACAAAGTTATTGGGGGTGAGATCGGGGGTCGTGCTGTTTAGAGTCACAAACTGCTGAACACTCAGCATGGTGTGGGCAGGTGCACCTGTAAATCACCCATCATGAAATGGGCAAACACATTGAAAGAGACTTCAAAAAAAAAAATCACTGAAACTGAACTCAGCCTCTCACAACAATGCCAGCTGGTGCACTGCTCCAGATGGGTTCCCGGAACACTAACCTAGAGGGGGAATCCTGCACCACAAGGGGTCCACCCTCCAGAAGATAATTCCAGTTTTTTGCCCCCCATATGTATCTTGTTTACAGTTGCATCCCCAAAATACTGCGCTACATTTTAACATTTAACAAGAATAGCACTGAGTAAGAACTGCCCAGATGGTGAGAACCTTGCCCTGTCTGACGAGGGAGAACTGGGGCAAACACAGGCAGCAGTTCAGTTGGTGGTGAGTATACGGGTGTAATACTATGTTTGGTATTCTGATATTTTTGACATAGTTTATAAAAGTTGAGATAATTTTTATAAGAAATCTACTAAAACTAGTACAAGCTATGGGAATTTACTTATAGTATTTTTTTAATTTGGGTTGTTTTTGTTTATGTATGATTTTCTATTTTTTTTCTGGTGAACAACTGTAATAAGAAGAATTGTTTTGACTGGAAAGAACATAGAATGATAGGATGAAAACTAAAATATAAATTTAATTGAGAAAAATATGATTTAGGTACAGTTTAAAGTTTATGTTCAATGTCTAATTCTTATGGTAGATTAAGCTATAAGGGATTAGCAAGTCTGCATTTTCACAGCCACAAAACTATAGTTCATAAAACAGAAAACATTTTATTTACTTAGAAGTTTCATAACTATCCAATACTTGATATCTATTGGTTTTGTAATGTTTATTAAAATGCTTCATTTTTGCAAATACATATTATATGTAATAGTTTGCTTTTTGCTACTGAAATTTGTCATCTTAATATTGCTTTATTGGAATATTTATATTCAATAAACATTGTTTTTCCCATAACACTCTATTTTAAGATGTCATTAGTCATAATATAAAATAGTTTAGTGGATGATATTTCCATATTTTTAGTCCAAATTTGGGGAGTGTTTTTTCTTTATTACCAATTTTATATCCTGCAAGGGAGGGAAAGAATCGTTTTCCCCTTTTTATCGCATTGACTGGGGTGGCACTGGCTAACAAAGTGACCGGTCCCAGGCGCCCGGCTCCTCAGCACCCGCACTCTGCGTCCTGAGTTCCCCCCACGCTGGTTCTCCCTCCGTCACCAGAGCGTGCTTTTCATTGGAATGTTTCTACAGGCACCTAGTTCAGAACGGGCCCGCAGAGCCACCGTTCACTTAGTGGGATTCTGGAAGTCCTGACGCGGGGGGAAACTGAGGCAGATGGAAGGTTTCTCTTGCTGACTCACAGGTCACTACCCCAGCCAGTGACGCACATGAGCACTAGAAATCTCATCCTCGAGGGTCCTGCCCAGAGTCCTCTGGAAGCTCAGCGTTGCTGTTGCAGACAGGGCCTTGGGGACTGTTCCCAGGTCACTACAGAGCCGGAATTAAAGAGGCCCTGACATCTGGAGACTTAACCCGTTCCTCGTCAACTCCACTTTCAGTTTCAAGACCTCCAGGGAAGGTTTAAGAGCTTTGCTTCTTATTCCATTTCAGAACTTAACAAACTGAAATTTTAGAAAATTCTCATTTTATTTACATCTTGATTACATGTGTTGTAAAACACTGCTGTCCCGACGTGCCCCCACACTAGAGGTAAGTGCCAGCAGCCCCCGCGCAGCAACCCCAAGCCGACCCGAGGCTCCAGTCTGCATCAGCTGGGGGCTGCAGTGCCTGCCGCGCTGGCAAGAAGGAGGGTGGCGAAGAGGCCCCAGCAAAGGCTCGTTTCCTGAGCATTTATTGCACTCCAGGCACTGCATTTTGCTTCTTTTCGTCCCCACCCAATGCCGCTTCAAAAAAAGGAAAGCAGGCTTAGGAAGTGAAGGGATTTGACTGGGTACACGCTCTGCCCGATGATGCAGCAACTAAACCTGAGCTGTTTGTCACTGTCTTCTGTGCCACCCCTCCCCCACCCCAGCGTGGTGCACGCAGGAAGAATCTAGACTAGCAGGAACTAAAAAAGGCTCTGGCAGCCCCAGGAGCTTTGCTCCTGGTTTCAAGCCAATCCTCGGGGTCCTGCCAGCGCCGGGAATGCTGAGCGAGATCCTGAGAAGGAGACCGGGATCATTCCTTGCTGGGGCTGAAATCCAGCTCGCAACCTCTAGTCTGGCTTCTTTGAGGAATGCAGCTTTGCCAGAAGTGAAAGTTACTCATCAATACCTTATCAGTTCCCTAGTGACCAAAAAATTATGAAGCCCCAAACTGTAATTAGGATTCTGATGTCCAGGGTCAGGACTGAACTGCATGTAAGTGATAAAGGTGGACATGGTCCGGCTCTTGGGGTCAGCCGAGCCCTTGGCACCAACAAAGGGTGGGCCCCACAGGACTCTGTGTTGGCTGGTGATCCCCTTCTCCACCAAATGAGGTGTTCCTGGGCAGTATGGGCTCCCCAGAGACATTTGCCACTCAACCAGCTTCAGTGACCTCACAGGCAGGCCACCTGTGCCATGGCGTAGCCCCAGGGCAGATTCTCCTGTTTGCCTGTGTCTGTTGTACCACACCCCAGGCCCAAACCTAATTAATCATCCTCTCTGATCCCTCCCTGTTACTTACGGACTGAATGTTCTTGTTGCCAGCCCCCAAATTCACACAGGGGAGCCCTAACCCCATGTGATGGTAGGAGGAGGCGGGGCCTGTGGGAGGGAATTACAGGTAGACATCAGGAAGGCATCAGTGCCCTCCTTAGAAGGGGAAGAAAAATGGTCACGTGAGCCCATGGCAAGCTGGCAGCTTCGTGCAAGACTGAAGGAGAGGCCCCAGGGTGACTCCCACTGTGTGTGCACCTTGATCTTGGACTTCCCACATCGAGGACGGTGAGAAATCAAGGTGTTATTTAAGTCACTCAGTTTACGGGATTTTGTTACTGCAGCCTGAGCTGACTAAGACACTTTCCCACTGTCACTGCCCACCATTACCTCCCAACATCAGTGGCTTTCATGGGTAAAAAAAGTCTGCCTGATTCTTGTCCTTATCTCACTAACTTTGTTGCTAATTATGTCACCAAATTTTACCCCAACTTTGTAACTAATGCTTCTGGGTTTTGTCCTTTTCCACAGTGAGTCACCTTCCAGACTCGTCCAGAATTACCTCCTCTGATGACGTTTCCACTTTCCTGCCCAGTAGCCACGGGCGCCATTGAACGCCCGTGCTACTGCCTGGGAGATGGCTCCCAGGCCCCTGCCAACACGTTTTCAATACTTACTGCAAGTATTCCCAAGACAAAGCTACTGTTCCTCGGATAGAATGTGTGCATTAGTCAACCATGCGTTTTCTTTTGCTGTTATTCTGCCACCTAGGGCCACAAAATCCTGTCAAAATATGTTCCATTCTCCAAGGTCCTGGGCTTTGATGACCCCTCCTGTGGATCCCGGGCCCTCATCCTCAGCTGCCCAGGATCGTCTCGAGTCACGGTCCCCACCCTCCAGCTGCACTGCCCACCAGCAGAAGCGGAGGCAGTCTGCCTCCTTCCTCTTGGGTGTGATTTAGAATCTCTTCTCTCCACGGCCATACATTGCTAGGTGCTGCTCCCGCCTCGTACAGAACTTTCCACTTTTGTTTTCCTTTTAAGAAAATTCAACTTTGAAACACCATTCTTTTTTCCTATCATTCCTCCCACGTGACACTCATTCATTAATTGCAAGGTACCCACCACCTCAGAGTGCTCACAACACGTAGGTAACCCCGAAACCTTTGTGAACTTAAAGTCTGTCCCAAACAGAACAGATCTCTCTAATGTTGTCCCAGTTTTCTCATAACATAGGACATCGAGATTTCTTTTACTCACTCTTCTTTCATCCATTGAGCCAACAAATATTTACTGAGCACCTACTATGAAGCAGGCGTTGTCCTAGTGAATAAGGCACAGGCCATGTACTTGTGGGGCTTGTTCTGGGGAAGAGCAGACTCGCACAAATGCATGTGCCAGGTGCATCCAGTGCTGTGAAGAACTGTAGAGCAGGACAACAGGTTAAGTCTGACAGAAGGGGCCGTTTTGCAGGTTAGCTGGACAGGGACAGCATCTCTGATGAAGTCACATGGCAGCAGTGACCTGAATCAAGGGTGAGGGGAATGAGCCTCCTAGCTGTCCACAGGCAGAGGGACTGGTGGGTGCAGACATGTCCCAAGTAAAGCAAGATGGGCCGTGTGGTGAGAGAGTGAGGGGGCAGGAAGTGGGGAGGAGACAGTGATGTCCAGGAGGCAGTGGGCACAGCCCCCATGGGCACACTGCCACTTTGTTCAGGAAGAGGGTCTCGTGTACTCAGTCTGGTTAAACAAGGCCAGTTGGCTATCCATCTTAGCATCTAACCCTCCTCTCCACACTCGAAGTCTTGGGTGTTAGGAATCCTCCCCTGAGTAAAAATTCTCCTTCTCTGTCCAAGTTTGCTGGGAGGTCCAACCTGATGGATTACGTTTATTTGTTGTTATGCCTCGGCACCTGCCTTCCGCCAACCTTGCTGTTAACTTGGCAAGCGACTAAAGCACATGGACTCCTACTCTCCGGTGGTGCCCCAGAAACAGGCAGGGCGTGGTCGGAAGTGTGGGCTTTGGAGTCAAACAATCTCAGTGCCAGTCCCTTCTCACCACTTACTAGGAGCTAATTTAGCGGTCCACCCCGTTTCCCAGTGCGTAAGACGAGGACAGCAATGACCCCACACAAGACTGCTGGGAACACTGAAGGAGACAGTGAGTACAACTTGGCAGAGCACAATGCCTGGAGTACGAGCACACTCTGAGTTGTGCGTGCATCATCCCGGTGCGCCAAGGCAGAGGGTTCAGTCCCCGGTCAGGGCGCAAACAAGAATCAACCAATGAATGCATAGCTAAGTGGAACAAAAATAGAAGTTTCTCTCTCTCTCTCCCTCTCTCCCTCCCATCCTAAAATCAATAAACAAAACAAAAACTACAAACACAGCAGGACGGTGAGATGGCCCTCCTCTACCTTGGCTTCAGCTCCTGCACCAGAGCCCCAGCGCCAACAGAGTGAGTGGCAAAGACCGACCAGTCCAGGGAGACGCTCCAGAACACTGTGCAGGAATCGGGAGATGGTGCTGGAAACTTGATTCTGAAGCCCTTTGTCCTTGAGGGTAGAGAAGGATGGAGAGGAAAGTGGCTGAGAGAGACAACTTATTTGGAGAGAGTCGGAGTGCTGTCCCATTTCTGAACTTACCTTCCAAATCCGGGGGAGGAGAGGAGTGTTTCTCTCCCACCTCCAGCCCTCGGAGCCTGCAGGGACACTGCTCTGAAGCCCAGTGGAGATGCAGATCTGGCTCACGCCCAAGAAAGGCAAATCTGAGAGGCCGTCCCTGGGGATATGGCCACACGGAGCAGCTGCATCCACAGACCAAGGACAGAGTTGTTTTCTTCCAGCTTGAGATTCTAAAGGAGGCCTGGCTGGTGTAGCTCAGTGGATTAGTGCCGGCCTATAAACCAAAGGGTCACCTGTTCGATTCCCAGTCAGGCAGGGCATGTGCCTGGGTTGCGGGCCAGGTCCCCAGTCAGGGTTGTGCAAGAGGCAACCACACACTGATGTTTCTCTCCCTTTCTCCCTCCCTTCTTCTCTCTCTAAAAATAAATGAATAAAATCTTTTTTAAAAAACTATCGTAAAGGAGCCTTTCCATGGGGCTTCCTACCGGAGCAGGTCAGCCCCACATGGAGGCTGGAGTCCTGAGGATAGAAGCTGGGGTGGGGAGGCATCCCTGCTAATAGGGAGCTGAAGAGGGTACTCTGTGAACCCCAGAAAACCTGCTGAGGGAAAGACTCTCCCACAAGGATCTGACAGATGCAAGTAACTTAACTCCACGCTTCCTCCTGAGACCACTCCCACCCTGTGGGGCAGAGCTGCTGGCCCACCTGTGGGCAGGGGAGGCAGAAGGAGCAAGGCCCTGTCATCTGAGGGAAGCTCCCTCAGGGACCCAGTGGGCTTCTCCACCAGGCGCTCCCACCCCTGGCACAGGAGAGACTTTTTACATGGAGTTTAAAATCATGACTGTGAAACTGGGCTGAACATCCCAGTATTGAACCAAGACTATCCTTGTGACTGCAGGTGACAGGAGTGTCTGTCCCCTAAATTATCGGCCCAAGACTTCATTCTTGGAACAGGGCAAAACACAGGCCCTAAGTGGCTTTAAAGGGACAGTGACAGGCCAGAATGAAGCTGCTTTTTGCATGTTTGCATGCTTCAACTCCGGTCTTGCAACGAAACAGCTGCACAAAAAGACGCCTAACACGCAGAGTTGGGGGAGCACTGCGTCCGACAGGGAAAGGGAGTAAAGCAAGTACAACCCACAGCACTAGAGCTGGAGCTGCGGCGGCGGCACACAGCATGGAGGAAGAAAAAGGTAGTGGAAGGCGTCAAACCTTTGCAGATGTTGAAGTGGTGCTGCCCAGGAAGCCCAGGACGTCCAATGAGATTTGAACTTCAGAGACACAGTGTATGAGTGTTTCAGTGTCAGGGTGTCCCGGGCAATGCCTGTGTCTGCTAGTTCTGCTGCGGCTGTGCTCCTGGGACAGAGATCGGCCCCGGAACCCCTTATTGAGGAAGTCTTTCCTCGTTGCTCTTGCTTTCCCTGGACTTCTTCCTGAATCTACAGACACACCGGCCACTCACCTAGTGTTACTTACAACTCCCTCGTGGAGAAACCAGGAGGGTCCCAGAGAGGCTGTCTCAATATTAGGTCTGTGCTGTGACTTCTAAGCAATTTCTCTCCAACACCAGCCACTCCACCTACGCCCTGGAATTGTATCCAGCCAAGTGTCCCGCCCCTCCATGGCAATGGGCAGCAGGCAGAGAAATCCAACACTGCCCCCCCCCCCAGCACTGACAGCTCCCAAGTTCTTCTCCAAACACTTCCCTCTTCTATTTTGTATCTTCATGTTAGGACAGGCTTATTGATTTTAGAGAGAGGGAAAAGAGAGGGAGAGAACGATGAAGAGAAATATCAGTGCAAGACAGAAACATCAACTGGATGCCTCTCAAACGTAATCTGACTGGGGATTGAACCACAACCTCGGCTTGTGCTCTGGCTGGAATCCAACCCAAGACCTTTTGCTTTACAGACAATGCCCCAACCAACTGAGACACACCGGCCAGGCACACCTCTGTTTCTTCAGTCTCCCCCCAGCTCAAGCAATGTAGCTCGTCAGTTAGGCCAAAGACCCATGCTGCATCCTTGAGTCATCAGTCTTTCCTCACTTCCCACATCAGATCCATTGGCAAGTCCCACCTCCAAGTATACTCTAGCTCTGGCAGCCCTTACTCTGCCCGTGCCAATACCTTGGTCCACACCTCCAATCTCTGTCCACGCCAGCATCCTGGTCCACACTGGCATTCTGGTCCATGCCAGCATCCTGGTCCATGGCATCCTAGTCCATGCCAGCATCCTGGTTCACACTGGCATCCTGGTCCATGTCAGCATCCTGGTCCATGGCATCCTGGTCCACACTGGCATCCTGGTCCATGCCAGCATCCTAGTCCACACTGGCATCCTGGTCCACACCTCCAGCCTCTGTCCACATCAGCAGCCTCTCCCAGCTCCTGTGGTGCCCACTCCAGTCCACCCGCAGCTGAGGGGTGTGTTTCACAAACGTCCATTGTCTTGCACTCTCTATCCCTTCCCACACCCTCATGGCCCACACCCCCTTGCTGGCTGCACCTGGCCTCCCACCACCATCAGCCAGGCCAGCGTCGCCCAGGAGGCACCCTGCTAGTCCTCCCGCACCCACCCTGAAGCAGAGGTGATGCATATCAGCCTGCAGGCACTTGAGTATTCTTCTCAC
This sequence comes from Tonatia bakeri, assembly GCA_004024845.1. Lineage (NCBI taxonomy): Eukaryota > Metazoa > Chordata > Mammalia > Chiroptera > Phyllostomidae > Tonatia > Tonatia bakeri. Next base: position 154,275 of record PVIA01002839.1, on the reverse strand, counting down.
AAATATACAACTGCTTCTTTCTACAGGTGCCCACACCAGAAACTGTAAATGACCAAAAGTTGTGGATACATATGACTCAGACTTTTTATGCTTACTAAGATTCAGTTCATCCCTCCAATGTGAAACCACATGGCGGTGTTCCAACACACGTGCACGAAGGACAGGTGAGTAGAGTTTTTAAATGTCTCCACCCTGCAGGGATCATTTAAAATCTGTGTCCCCCTACAAAGGGGCAGACTTTATTTATTTCACCACTAAGACGTCTAGTCTGTTTTGATTTTCCTTTATGAGCTTCACGTTAGTTTTCTCATTTTTCCTACCAACTTTCAGCGTTTCTTCATGTTCCTCCCAGTAAACTGTCCCACTTTCACTCCTGTAAGATTCTGGTTTAAATTTCATGTCCTAGAAAGTATTTTGCTTAGTCAATTACTTTTGATGTTACATTTTTCTTTCTCCATATACGGAAAGTACTCTTTTGTTCTTAATAAAGTATACGTAAAAATGTCCAGTTTTCTTGCTCTGGCTTTGTTTTTTATTTACTTTTCAGTTTCTACTATTCGGTTTGCATATCCTTAAAATGCATTTTAATTATTTACTCATTAATCTTAATCTGTTCAATGTAAGCCTGTTATTTAGGGACCCCTGCCCACAGCACGAGTCACTTAACCTCAGACACTCGCTGGGTCCCTCCATCTTCCCCAAATCTGTCTGAGCCTGTCTTGGTCCATCCGGCTGCTGTAACAGAAGTGGCACAGATGGGGTGTGGGGCAGGCACAGGGGCCTGAATCAACAGACACCATTCTCGAAGCTCTGGAGGCAGGGAGTGCAGGTCGAAGCCCCAGTAGACCCGGTCTTCTCCTTGCACCCTTGTGCGGTACAAGGAAGGAGGGGCTCTCTGGGGTCTCCTCTCACAAGCCACAGATCCTGTCCACAAGGGTTCCACCCTAGACCCCGCCCCCCAACACCACCCCATTGGCTGTCAGCATTTCAGCACGTGAGATCCGAAGTGACAGGCATTCAGTCTGTCCAGGGCCTGTGACCCTGGACAGACTGAATGCTCTCAGCAGCCCCGGCCTTGCAGTGTGGAGCACACCACCAATCACCGAGGTTCCAGGTCTTTCTGGGCTCAGCACCTTGACCCTGCTCCTCAGTCCTGCTCTGAGCCCTCGACTCTTTCTACGCTGAGCTGGAGGCTCATCCCCACCAGGCACCAGAGCTCTGCCCTGAGCCTCGAGGTGGCTGGTGTGATGTTGCTGACTGACTCCCTCCCTGTGCTTGCAGTGGCTGCCAGCCCGGCTCACTGCCCCTCAGCCCTCTCTTAGGACCCCGTCATGCCCTGCTCTCTGGCACTGCACCTCCCCAGTCATCCCACGTTAGCCATTGGCCCTGGCTGCTGCCACACCACCTCTGTCATCATGATCTTGTAGATGACCTTGTAGATGTCGTGTAGATGATCTTGTAGATGACCTTGTAGATGTCGTGTAGATGACCTCTCATGACCTTGTAGAGCAGAGCTGCCACCAACTGGGACACACGCACCTCTAGTCTGCCTATTTGAGATTTTTTTAAAAACTATTTTATTTAAGCAATTGTAGTTTGGGGGCCTCTGTGTTACAGAAACGTGAGCAGGACCCCTAACTTACACTACAGATCGATCCTGAATAGGAACGAAAAGCCAGGGGTAGGCAGAGTCCTTTCCACAGGAAGAGAAACCAGAGCAACCAGAAAAAGGGCCTCGAGACTCCAGAGCGGGGAAGAGAGGGCGAGGCCTGAATCCAAGTAATGACGAGAGCGGCGACGGAGAAGACAGCACAGAAGGACAAGATGCTGTGTCCGGAAAACAAGAACAGGTGCTTATGCAAGCAGAGTCATACGAAAACAAGAGTTCTTAGAACCCCCAGGATTGACTGAAACGAAAGCTTCGGGAGTGGTGCTGGGAGTGACCACGGAGAAGCTTTCCTGGAAGCGGAACGAGACACAGGAATGGGAGAGAAGGAGGAAAGCCCGGGCCCTCCGTCTAGGAGCCTCCACATCCAGCTCCTAGGAGTTTCCTTTTAACGGAAAAAATTAAGGGGCAAATTATCAAACCACGACGCAGAGCTGAAGCCTCTTGGGAGAGCCTGCGATGGCAGGAGGGCCTGCTCACGCTGCTGGAACCCGGCCTGCGCTTCCGGCAGAGGGGGCGTCTGCTGTTCACCAGCGCTGCGCCCGGGAGAAGCCTGGGCCCTAGGGCGGCAGCAACAACAGACCAGGCAGGCCCCGTGGCAGGCTGACGCGGCATCCTCACCAGGTAGTACCATCAGCGCAGGGAGAGGACAGGACCTGGCCTCGATGTCCTCATCCAGTTTCCACCATTACAACAGGCAGGAGCAAGTTAGAAGGTCCACTGGGGCCCCCACGGGCCAGCAGGTCGCTGGGCGCCGTCTAGTCCACTGCACTCAGAGTTCCTCAGCCACAGTGCCTGGCTCGTGGTAGGGATTTGGAGGCATTGACCGAAAGAAGGAACAAGTGAGCCACCGAGCAAACCAGCACGTCTCCTGGAATGGGGTGAGTGGGGGCTGCTGCAGGGGGGAGGAGCAAGTCCTGCGGGCCCAGGGTGTTTGTGCTCTTCAGCTCAGCAGGTGAATGGGAAGGGCCAGACTGCACAGGGAACAGAGTGGCACCTTGAGGGTAACACGCACCCAGCGGTGCAGCTCAAAGACCCAGCAAGGAGGTCAGCAGCCCTGGGGAGACGGCACAATAGGTCAGTCAGTAGCAATGGTGCACTTGGGTGGCCCCACCTGGCGCAGGCGCAGACCAGGGGCGGGATAAAACCCGTTGCCAGGCACCTACGCGGAAGGAGACATGCCAGGCTGCCCACCGATCTGGTGAAAACAGGGGTGCTGGGTAGCTGCGTGGGACAGTAATCAGGTCGCAATTACATTCTGAGTTCTGAAGACAGCACCAGGCGGCCTCCACCCGGGAACCTGGCGATGAAGAGCGCAGCCTCGTAAAAAAAAGAGCTAGTAACCTGCGGGAAATCTCTGCGTGTTCCAAACACATTATTAAAAACACAAGACCAATGTAAGAGGTATGTCAAAACCCGAAAGGTCGTGTTCTCTGACAAACAACCTGCGCGTTCCCGTGCGCACTGCGTTTTCTCTGAAAGGCCAAGCAGGAGGGGGAGGACGGAAGAGAAGCCGGGAGGGAGGGCAGGAGTTTTTACTGCTAGGCAGTCATTTAGGTTAACTGACTCGTCTTTCAGACGTGTAAATTTCACCGACATAAAAATGAACTTACTAATGAAACCGGCCACCACTTTTTGAGAATTTTTCATGAAATGATCGTGGAGCTAGATGCTGGAAACATTCTCTCTCGAACCAGCTTGACATTGCTGAGCATGTCGAGTTTGGATCTTACTCAAAGTGCAACAGGAAACTGTTGAAGAGGTTTTTTGAAGATTTTATTTACTTATTTATTTTTGGAGATAAGGGAAGGGAGGGAGAAAGAGAGAGAAATATCCTTGTGTGGTCGCCTCTCTTGCGCCCCCTACTGGGGGCCTGGCCGGAAACCCAGGCATGTGCCCTGATTGGAAATTGAACTGGCGACCCTTTGGTTCACAGGCTGGCACTCAGTCCATTGAGCTACACCAGCCAGGGCCTGTTGGAAAGTTTTAAGCAAAGCTATCACATGATTTGATTTTTTGTGTAATAAAAATACTTTTCTTATTTTATATTTTTAAATTTCTTTAAGTGATGTTTGACTATTTAAAGCAAAACTAGTAACGATGCATTGTGGAGTGTATAGCATGTTACAATACTTTGTAAAGTGTTTGATGGCGGTAACACAATGATGGGGGATAGGAGGACACACTTACAAGGCTCTGTCCCTATAAGTGAAAGTGGTGTGTTCTTTGAAGGTTTGGGCTGCGATAAGTTAAAGATCTATCTTTTCAATCCTAGAGCAACTACAATAAATTAATTAGTTAATATAGCTAGTAAGCATAAAAGGAAATAAAATAATAAAAATATGAAATAAAAATATTCAATGAATCATAAACAGGCAGGAAAAAGAAAAAACAGAAACAAAGAAAAATGAGACAAACAAAACAAATTGCAAGATGGTGATTTAAACCCAAACTTATTGCTAATTACATTATATGTAAACGGTCTAAACTTTTCAATGAAAGGCAAGATTGTCAGACTGAAATAAAAAATCTGCCCCTTCTCTTCATCCTTCTCTCCCCCTCCCCCCTCTCCCCCTCCCTCTCTCCCTCCCTCCCCCTCCCTCTCCCCTCCTCCTTTTCCCTCTCTCTCCTTCTCACCTCCTGCCATCTTCATTTGTCACCTTCTCTCTATTTTTCCAAGATCCCTTCTCTTTCTTTCTTTGTGGCCAACTAAAAAAACTGCATGGTCTTCTCACTTTCTCACGCCAGGCAATTTAATTTCTTCTTTCTAAGAAATATTTACTTTCCCAGCTGGGCTCCTAAGGCCTCCCCTTCGTGCCCCGAGTTGGCTCCCTAACAAGAACCCCGCTGTCCTAGCCCATCCATCTGGACTTCCTGTTTATCCTCCTATGGCATCCGCATCACTGAGTGGCTGTGCATGTAGGGGAAAAGTTGGCCAAAGGAGAGAAAAACTCCTCCAAATGAGCTGCGAAGTGATTATCTTCTTTGACCATCATCATTATAATATGATCACTTCCCACATGCCTTGGGGGTTCCTGAAAGGCCCTTTGACTACAGAGAAAATGAGGAAACATCAGCCTTACCCCTAAATGTCGCACTGTACTGACTGCTAAGGGCTACCATAGCCAACTACCCAGAAGTAAGTGTTTCGAACAACAGAAATGTGTTGTCTCACGTCAGGAGGCTGGAAGTCTGAAGTCAAGGGGTCTGGGTTGGCAGTCTGTGCTCCCTCCAAAGGCTCTAGATGGGGCCCACCCTGGCCTTTTCCAGCTCCTGGTGGCTCCTGGTGGCTCCTGGTGTCCCTCGGCTCCTAACAGCATAACTCCCATCCCTGCCTGTCTTCACAAGGTCGTCACGCAGCCCTCCTTGCTGAGTCTGTCTGTGTCCTCTTCCTAGAAGGACAGCAGTCACAAGGTATAGCACCCACCCTGAATCCAGAGCGGCCCCACACTGAGGTCGCTAACTAATTACCTATGCAAAGATGCATTTCCAAATAAGGCCACATTCTGGGGTTCTGGGTGGACACGAGTTTTGGGGGGATACTATACAATCCACTAAATCCCCATCTTGAAACTTGTAGTTGGATCCAGGAATTAGGAATTTTCCTGTAAAATTCCTAAAGTTTTCGGGAGTTTATGTCACATTTTTCACTCATTCATTCAGCAAGCGTTGATTGCACATTCACCAATTTGCTAGACATAGTGGTTTAGGGTTTTTTAATAAACCCAAGTACTGCTGTTACTCCGAAAGGTCGTGTTTGTGATTTTGCTCCTGTCCTTTCCGGACGGAGTTGTCTGCCGGGAGAGGAATTTCTTCCAGGCTGCTGTTATTTTCACACTTTCGTCCTTCAGTTAACACAACAGTAGAGTGCACTGACATCGTATTCCTAGAGCACATGGAATGATGTTTTCACGGTGGCTCGGGCAACAGCAGACTCGGTAGGACAGGGGTGCAGGGGCGCAGGGCTGCGGTCAGCAGAGGGAGGAGGGCCACCTTCCTGTGGTGTGCAGGCACAAGTCCTAGAGGGCCAGGGCCCACGTCTAGCGTCTGCCCTGAACATGGCCCGCATCCCTGGCCTGAGTCATCATCCTGTGACTGGAGAATGTGGACAGATTATTTTCTTAAGGAACTAGTGATAAACTAAGGGACGTAGGAATTAAGAACGCGTTCTAAAAAAGCAGTGTTTATAGAGGGCAAGACGTCAGCATGTGAAGGGCTGTTGTGGGTCGAACACCATTTGCAGACAGCGGGACCTGCGCTGCCAAGTTCACAGTCACTGATGTGCTGTCAAGGACTTGTTTTGCCAATGGTACCAGATTCAGGGACGAAGCCGAGCTGGGTCCACCTGTCCCTACTGTCTCTACTATGTTTATGAAACATGACTCCACCAATAATTTCTCAGTCTCTATTGTGGATCCACTATGTGCTCTGCACTGAGCCAGGTGCTTTGAAAATATTAAAAATAAATAGGTAAACAAAGACCTGCCCTACTGTACTCAAAAATATAATGCAAACGAGACAAAGGAAGCTATGCTCATGTGACCCACACCTTGTACCTCCCGAATCTCAGGAAAAGGTAGCTGTGGGAGGGAAAGGAAGCCCCAAACGCTATTGAAAGCCCGTCTTAACAGCTGAGGGTGTGGCTGAGGGCGTGCGTGCACGCGCACGCGCTCGCGGTTTCCTGCAGAACTGGGTTTGAACTGCAGCTCTCACTTAGTCATTATGTATCCCCGCAGGTTACCTAGACTGACTGACTCTGCTTCTTCAAACGCAGAGGAGGAGGGAATTCTTACCTCATGATTCTGTTGCCAGAATTAAACAAGAAGATGTATGATAAGAACGGATAGCATGTCTGGCATATCACTGATATTCAACACGTGGCAGTTGTCACTACAGTACTGCCATTGTTTATAAGTTCTGTCTCACCTTTGTCATAACCTGGCACATAGGCACAGGTGAGGCTTGCTACCAGCAATGTGGTGCCAGGAACACCAAGAGGCCAGGGAAGCTCACTTCAAAGGCCCAGGCCTCCTGGCAAGCCATAGCGCCCGAGGGACACTGGAGTCTTGGGGACAGAGCAAGCACAATGACCTGGCCATCAAGGTTAGGCACAGCCTAAACATCCAGTCATCAGCTGGGACCTATTCGATGGCATGCCTGGCTCCCAGGACTTACTAGGTTCCTGCCGAGGTACCAGACTGCCCGTCAGAGGGTGGTGGTGCTGGCTGAGGTGGGCTCAGCCAGAACCTTCTCCACAGAGCTTCCCGTCTGGGAGAGAGAGTGGTGAGCCCAGGGAGGAGGCAGTCCTCGGAAGCTGCTGGGCTACCCTGGGCCCAGTGCCCCTGGGGACCCCGCACGGTCCTCACTCTGAACCGTGTCTGAGGAGGACAGAGCTGTGCACACCTCTCCAGCTCAGGCGCGGCTGAGCTGGGGGACAGAAGCTGGATCAGACCTCAGGACAATAGTCCAGGGCCCAGTGCGGGGTGACTGACGCCAGTGTGGGGGAGCTCGCCCTGCTGTCCTTGACCGCTGTCCCTGTGACTCGGCAAAACCGACTTGATAAAGGAGGAGTGGTTCCGCCCTCTGCCGGGTTAGTCACTCAATTGTAATTACTGTTAAGATAGCGTTCTATTTATACACCGAAGAGCTGAGCGTGGAGCGGGGAGACTCTACGCACGTTAGAAAATATTCCACGTGCACTAAAATAAAACATGAATTATAAAGCAAAGCCAGACCAGGCCACCTCAGCTTCCAGATTGTCGTATCCAGAAGGTAGACAGTGGTGACATTTAAATGTCCTTACATCACAGTCAGAATCACAGAAAAATGTTTCCATTTGTCAACCTCTTTAAAAAAACACACAAACTGAAATCTCGGTAAGTGTATGAAGTGATTTTGTATATAAATAACCACATTTTGCAGGTCAAACTGGTGATAAGGACAACTAAAGCCAAACTGGTGTGACTTGGTTCCCAGCGAGATGTGGTTACTGTCCGGAAACAGGAGGCACCAAGTTAAGTGGCTCAGAAATCAGAGGTCCCCAGCCCCGGTGAGCAGTGATGGCACCGAGTGAGACCGAGGTCAGTGGCCTGGGCAGGCCCTGAGCTGATCCACTGGTCAAATGAGGGTGTGGATAATCCCCTCCACCCCCACTTTATAGGGTGGTTATGAGATTATGTGAGAAACCGTTTGAAAATAAAGTGCGTATCTGATGCAGAATTAGAAAACGTGTCCCAGAGTGTGCCAGGTAGTGTGCCATCACTTTCCTTAACGGTAGTGACTTCGTTTCTCCTTAGCTCATTCCAGACATACGTAATTGTTTTCTGACTCTAGATCACACCATTTTAAGAAACAGTAACAATAAATGCCATCACTTAAGCCACAGTCCCTGCTGTTTGCGCGCCGAGAAGATTCCCGGGCTGTAGGCCGCAGTCGCGCTGCTGTGAGTGGCTTTGCCCCTTCGCCTGCCGGACTCCCCATCTCTGCAAGGGTGTCTCCAGCCTGGTTGGCTGGGCCAGGCTGTTCTGTCTAATTCTGCTGCCTGCACACAGGACAAGTGACGGTGTGGGTATAATTGCGGCCCTGGGGCATTGCCACCTGCCCGGCCGACAGTCCCCAGAGGGTCAGAGACTGAGCTGCTGCGTATCTCGCCACCTGCTCTGCACAGACGAACTGGCTTTGGGTCACTGGATGTTTAATGCTGTTAAAGGGCCTCCGCAGCTGCATTTGCAAAGGCTGGTGGGGCAGGAAATGACATGGAGGGCAAAAGGGGGCAAAGATGGGAAGGCACTGAACCCCCTCTGCCTCCCCGACTGGGTGCCGGCTCCCTCCTTTTCCTGCTGCCCACGCGGGACCTGAACAGAGGAGGTGACGCCAGAGGGAGGAGGGAGGCCTGAAGGGGCCATGCTGAGAGGCCCTCCAACACTAGCCCCATATCGGTTCCTATGAGGTTGCATTTTTCTGCTCCATTGCTTAAGTCCTTGGTGGTGGGGAGCTCAAGCAGGAATTCAAGGACATACTCCTTGCCTTGCCTCCTTCTCTTGGCACCCAGGAAGTGCCAGCCCTCCTCCAAGAGCCTGACCCACCGCCGGAGGGCAGAAATCTAGTTCAGCCTTGACTCAAAAGAAAAGCTAAAATCGTAGAAAGATACTGCTAAGGCACTTGATAAAATGGGTGGGCAAAAGAAATTCAAGTATTTTCAGAGCAATTAGTATTTGCACCATAATCTTCCATTTTCTTGAATTTCTAGTCCTCTGGTCTTATATCAAACCACTTACTGAGACATTTGTTGCCCTCACACTCCTGTATTTAGCTCTCAAGAGAGTCACGAAGATTAACAATCCACGACCACATATATTCTTTACGGGAATGACCTAAAGTGAGCAAAATTAATTACATAACGATTCCCAAGTATGGGCGCTGCATATAAACGTGTATCAACAGCAGTAATCATTGTGTTCTATGTCTTAAATGCATCCCAGATCCACACAACTCTTCGCATTCTGCTTTAACAATAAGTTAAGTTGCCATGAGGATCCTGAGCATTAATAGCTGTTTAAAGAAAATTTCAGTGCTTTTCTCCTTTTTATGCTCAAAGCATAGTTTTTAACATGCTAAAAGTTTGCCTTTCCACCTGTTCATAGCATTAAGAACACGCACAGGACATGGAAATGGAGCATGAACTTGGACTACTCCAGAGAGTGTGTGGAAATGCCATTCACAACAGCAAACAATTACTGTTGGGCAAGAAGGAGAGCCTATCAAAAGCCGAGTGTCTAATAGGTGTGAGATTCTCTACACGGTTGTATGTGCACATGCATGTGCGCGGGTGTGTAACGTTTACTCATTCATTCACTGAATTAGTGTCGACTGAGCACCTTGTTCATAGCAGACCCTGGGGAATCAAATTATAAACCAAACCCCAGCCTTCGTAAACTTATATGCAGAGAATAAAAATGAGCAAACGCGCAAATCACCTGCTTATTTATATACAGACTCAAAGGAATCTGTGTACATAGACACATGTATTCTATTAAAATATTTACTTACCTGCAACACTATCTTAAAACAATTGCAGTGTACAGCTCCTTGTCGTTTCCTGCCCACGGCCTCTTCTCGGGGGCAGGGGGACCTGTCGAATGCTAAACCTTAAACCAAAACCCAGTAGAACAGCTCTCCTGAGCTGGCCGCTGAGTTAACCAACGCGACATTCAGACGTGAACGCTTCTCTTCAGGGTCAAAGGGTGAGCAAATGGGAGCACGCGAAGACAGCTGTTGCCTCCCCAGACCCAGCCACTAGAGGGCAGAAGAGACACAAATGGAACACACCCAAAATAGTACAGCAAACGGGAAAAGTTAGCTATTGATTAAGCAGAATTTTGGACAAATTCTGGAATATGGAAAATGTGTGGAATATGTTAACAACAACAGAACCACAAAGCGGAGGAGCTACATCCCAGGAAGGAAACCCCAACGAGGCTCCAACTCCAGTCGATGGGGGCAGAGTGACGTCACCCACGTGGCCCAGTAGGGGAGTAGGGGATTAGGGGTCCAGCCGCCGAGCCCCTCAAAGATCAACAATGAGACAGCAGTGCACAGATAAGAGCGGCTGTGAGAGAGCTGTGGCGTCCCCTGAAGGAGCTCGAGCAGCCATGTGGGACAAAACCCTGGGAACAACCTCGCACGGGAAGGAGGAAGACGGCTTCCACGTGCCCCAACTGGCTCTCCCTGCCCCCAGGCCAGCAGTGCCCAGGGTGTGAGGGAGAGGGAGCGACCAGCTTCCCGGCCTTCAGAACATAGAGCAGAGGGCCCACTATGCTTTCACCCCACGCACACCGGCAAAGCGTTTGGAGAGTGTCCGGACACGGAAGAAGAGCCGAGGCAGCCACACTGGGGAGCGATGCAGGCTCCTGGGCCCTGCTCTGCCAGGACCCCAGCAGCTTTTGCCCCTGAGCAAGGGAAAGGCCAGCAGGGCCGCTGCAGGTGTCCTGCTGATTTCACCAGTTTGGGGTCACACTCACCATCACTGATGCCAGCTGCCTGAGTCCCATGGTGCCCCCTCCCACCCAGTCCCACCCAGTGTAGGACACCTGCCCAAACCCTACAGCTGACCCCACCACTGTATGTACTCAGGCTGCCCCACTAGCCTTCACTGTCATGTGCACACCCAAGGGCCCCCCTCATCCCTCCCAGATGCCACCTCCTTCGCTGGCTTCTGTTGCCATGTGCACACCACTGGGGAGACCAGACAGCCACAGGAGGGCGCACCAAGGGCCAGGGCCCCTGCCACTCCCTGGGACCCAGATCTGCCCTCTTTTCTGTCACTGGCCTGCACCACTGGGCTTACCTACAACCAGCCCCTTCAGCTGTGCACATGCATGCCCCCGGCCTGACACCAGCCTCCCACTGCTGGGTCGCCATGGTGAGAACCAGCATACATGATTGTTCATGGCGACATCCAGAGCCCTTGAAGCTATTGGGCCACCCACAGCTGACTCCAGCCCTAGCTGCTGGCCCTGCCCCCATCCCCCACCATGCAACCTGCCCATGCACTCTACAGGACCGCAGAGCTGTCCCCCACTGCCCAGTGCGCCCACATCCCTGGCTCTGGCCACCACGGCTGCCAGCCCTGGTCCCAGCTGCTGGAGGAGCCCAGAGACCCTGCAGCCTCCTCAGACCCCCATAGCCACACACGCATGCACTCGGCACTCTGCACCGCTGGGACTGGGGTCAGAGCGCCTTCCAGAGTGACCCCGCTGGCATGTGAAGGTCTTTTTTTCCCCCCAGAACTCAGTCAGTAAAGTCTGGAAAGGTGGCTGATTCTTGCAAATGCACAGACTCTTACACAGGGCTGCAGGGACCACAAAGAATCAGAATCCAGTAAGTGACCCAAAGTGCTGGAGACCCAGAAACCGCCAACAAAAATTGAAAATAATAGTTCTAACGATGCTCAGATAAACGATTCAATGAAATCAGAAAACAACACAAGAATAAAATGTGAAGTTCAACAAAGAGATAGAAAACATTTTTAAAAAAGAATTAACCCAATTTTGGAGCTGCTTTCACACATTCCTGGCGACTGCTCTTGTGGGCAGACAGCATCTGTGTACCAGGGCCGGGAACAGTGAGCACTCTTCTCGTCCTTCAACACATCCGAAATATTTCTCACAATTCCCTTTGTGACCAAAGAAATACATTTAAGAGCCGTCTGGCGGAGGCGAGGGAGTATAATCTGTGGCTATAGCCTCAGAGTCATTAATTGCTCAAGAAACACCTGTGGAATGGGTTCTGCATGCCGGGCATTGTGGTGAGTGCTTGGGACACAGCCGTGAGCAAAACTTCTGACCTCACCCTGCTGAGGAGAGACAGTCACAAACAAGCATGACCACTCAGTGACTTATCAAATGTCGTATAACGCACACTGCACTCACCCACTTGTTCATTCGTTCATCGCCCAGCAGCTCTCCACTGGCCAGGCCCATCGGGTCAGCTCCGGGCGTGGCCAACATGCCGCCTGCCCCTCAGAGCCGGACTGGCTGGCAATCTCACAGGGAACACTGTGTCTGTGGCTCATTTCCCAGCACTAGCATTTATAATAAAAAATATAAGAAATACAGATGTGAACTAATGAAAAGACTAAGAATTAGGTAGCTTCAGATACTGAGACCTTAACTGTAAGATAAATGAGAGTCTCTGTAAGTCTTATCAGTAGCATTAAAAATAGGATGAAATAAACACGGGTGTTCCTTGAGGCATTCTTGTACAATTTCAGATCTATTCTTCAGTTACGCTGCAATCAGAAAACAACAACAAGCAAGAACTCCCAAAAGTTGTACGAAAATCACCAGACCCTGAGAGTGTCAGGACGATTTAGCACCCCAGGAGAAACAACTCCCGTTTATGCTTTTCACTTCTGAACATTACTAGTATCTGGTCAGCAGGCATAGCCACAAAACCACACGTGAGAGTTCGTGTGTAGCAAAATAGTGGGAAATCATCTTTTGCATACAGGTCTAATTCGCCATTTCTGAAAATAATGGAAGGTCGTTTCCGAGCTGCAGAGGGGGAGAGAGAGATGTGAAGAAACCATGAAGTTAAAAGTGGGGCCTGCAGTCTGAAGCCAGCCACTTAAACCTCTCCTGAACACCACGTAGAACACTCATTTTCAATGTCTAGTCTTTAATTCTGCCCACCTTCGCTTAAAAAAAGTGAACAAACAGGGGGTCAGGGTAACACGGAAACAGGAGCACAGGACTGGGAAGCGGGACTCCTCCGAGCAGTAAGTGGAGGCCGTTACAAATGGGGTGCGATTTGTTAATCCATCTGCTTTGCACCATTGTGTCTGGCATGAGAGAGAACGGTGCAGATGACCTCTGAGGAGGTGATTGTGAGAGTCAGTGTACACTCTCCTGGTTGTACCAGAATATGGAGCACGGGGTGCTGCATGCATTGCAAGGCTGTGCCCTGCTGACCCCTGCCCTGTGCCCATCTGCCGTGGTCTTACAGAACCAACTGGTATAAACTTCATGATTCTGCCTAGATGCCAGAGCCTGGACCCCAGAGACACCACGAACAAGGGTTGTATTTGTTTCCCTTAGTGACCCCCGCTGGACAGCTGTGTGATGGGCATCTCCTGTGCGCCAGGACGAAGGTCCTGATGAAGAAGGTGGACTTCCTCTTCAGAGCATCCCAGGCCAGGGGATGAATTTCAACAGTGGGACATGAGCTCTAGCAAGTGGGACAAGGGTATCAGGTGTGGCCCAGGCTGCCAGACCTCTGTGGCCCTGTGAACGGACCTACAGGGCTCTCTGATAAAGGAAGAAGCTCCTGCCAGCAAATGGCGATGCCCGCCTCTATCTGCAGCCGTGGTTTGGAAAGGCTGCTCCACGGCAGTGAAAGGGGCCAAAAGGAATTGAGAGTGTGACACTGCCATTGGTTACCTGCAGGAAGCTGTCGGGCCGCCCTGGGTTCCAGTGATTCTCTGCTGGGACATACTCTCCCCCGTCTGGGTCCCGGGAGGGCGCAGGCAGCTTCGTCTGGAGAACATAGCTACAGTGTGCTCACTCAAGCCATTCTTCCTCTCTCTGTCTCCCTGTCTCTGTCTGTTTATCTGTTTCTGCCTGTCTCCGTCTCTTTGTCTCCTTCCCTCTCTGTCTTTCTCCCTCTGTCTCTGTCTTTCTCTCTGTCTCCCTCCCTCCCATCTCAGCCACACCATCTCTGAGAAGACAGGAGGGAGAGCTGTGTCCCCTCCCCAGAGACCCACTGGGACCCAGTGACCAGTAGCTGGGGGAGCTCTGCTGACATCTGATGCCAAAAAGTGTCAGAGAGGCCGTGGCTCAGCATCTCGCAGCTGCAGGAGGAACATGAAACATTAACGAGAGTAGGGCTGCCTGCACTTCCTTTGACCTCAGCCCAATAAAAGGCTCAGCTCCTGCCTAAAAAAAAAGGGCAAAGCCGAAGGGTGCATGGCCCGGGAGGTGCAGAAAGCCATCAGAACTACAGGACATATGGCACATGCAGCCCGAAACTTCCTGCAGTGGCAGACAGAGAAGCGGCTGCCCAGTTCAGTGATGAGCCTCTAACCTGGCGACTCAAGGGCAGCCTTGGGTCAGACAGTCTCTCTGATGGGCTGTGACCACACAACCAGAATGAGGGACCTCTGGCTCACAAAGTAATGGAGACTAGTCAAGGGTGACATGTGGCAGAGAAACCCAGCTATGTTTCTCTCAGAAAGAAACATGTGGGAATGAAGAGGGGAAGAAGCCAATCAGAGTCACCACAGCCTGGACCCCACTGGACCCCAGGCACCTGACCTCCTCGCCACCCCTGGAAAAGAGCAGACACAGCAAGGCCTCTGTCCTGCACAGTGGCCGCCTGGTGGCCGGGCAGGCTGCAAAGACCACACCACACCTGGGCCCGGCCAAATCAGCAGTCCCAAGGCATCTGGGCCCAGGGCACAGTGGCCACACCAGCTAATGGGCTCGCAGGCAGCACAGTAAGAACAAAGCTCTTCTTGATTTCGGCCAAGAAGGCAGAGTAGATAATGCCGTGATCACCTCCTCCAACAACCACATCAAAACTACTACCACACTACAGAACAACCATCATCCAGAACCTCCTGGAATGCAGCTGGACAGAGGCCCTGGAACTAAGGACACAGAGAAGAAGCCACGTCGAGACTGGTGAGAGGGGCAAAGACTCTGAATGAGTTGATCCTCACGTAGTGGATAAAAACTGGGAGAGATATTTCAGCTACGGAGGTCCCCCCTGAGGAGTGAGGGGTCCCAGGCCCACATTAGGCCCCAAGCCCAGGGCTCCAGTGTCAGAAAGAGACGTGCCCAAAAGTTTTGTCTGTAAAAACCAGTAGGGACTGCTGCTAAGTGAGATGGAGGGTTCTAGAGTTCCGGGCATTCCCCTTAAAGGGTCCATGCACTGTATCACTCAGGCTCACTTCAGCTTGAAATGTGCCAGGGACACACAGGAAGGAACTGAATTGTCCAGCAAGGGCTGGAGGGGCAGCTTTTTCCAGGACAGAAGGACTGGCATAGGCCACTACTCCTTTAATAACCTTTCCCCTCAGAGAATGGGCAGGCAGTTGCCATATCTGAGTGTCCATCAAGCTGGCTAACATTGTTCACTCCACCTTGGGGATTCCCTGAGGCCCACCCCACCCAGCGGAAGGCCTGCCTAAGCTGTTTCCAGTGCTTTTCCATACGAGTGGAATGTCTTGTCTCATGCTGCAGACTTTCCTAAAATCTCTCAGAAACACAGCATCTGGCTTCAGTGGGCCCCATGACTTTCACTGAGTGCCCGCAGGCCTGGCACTGGTGGCAACTGGCTTTGTTTTCCAGTTTGGACTCTCCTGGGCACCTTGAAGAGCAGCACAGGCAGCAGCCGTCTGCAGGTCACTTTGTAGCTCATGCCAGGTGGCCATAGGCAGAACACAGGCTGCGGCTGACCTTGGTCTGCACCTCTTGGGAGACCCTAGAGCCAGAGCACCCAGTGGACAGCTTCGGACCACTGAAATACCACCCCCTAACCACCTCCAAGCAACACACTCAAGGGACAAACTCAGAGGGCACCAGAGCCCCACTGAAGTAAGTCTGGCTCTGTGGAGGGCACCCCTCACAGCTGATCCTCCACTGTGGTCAGTGGTCACAGTCACTCATTGAAACTGATTGGCCAGGGGATAAATCCCTCCCTTTAGCGTGCCAATAACAATCAAGGCTCAAATACAAGAGGAAAGTGTACACAGCCCACAAGGGAGGCACACCTAGAGTGTCCAGATTGGATAATATGGAGGCCGTGCCACTGGACCCTACGGGACACCTACTACATAAAGCCACTCTACCAAGCCCAAGAGATGTAGCAGCTCTAGCTAATACAGAGAAACAAACACAGGGAGGCAGACAAAATGAGGAGACAAAGAAACATGGCCCAAATGAAAGAATAGAACAAAACTAAAAAAAAAAAAAATCTAAACAAAATGGAGATAAGCAACCTACTAGATGCAGAGTTCACAATACTGGTTATAAAGATGCTCAGAGAACTTTGGGGAAGAGTAGGTGAACCTAGTGAGAACTTCAACAAAGAGATGGAAAACATAAAAATGGAGATAGAAAAGGAAAAAGAGCCAGTCAGAAATCAAGAATCATTAACTGGAATGAAGAATACATTATACAGAACTGATAATAGAGTAGATGAAGCCGAGAATCAGATGAGAGATCTGGAAGATAAGGAAGCAGAAGACACCCAATCAGTACAGCAAAAAGAAAAAAGAATAAAAAAAAATGAGGGTGGTGTAAGGAGCCTCTGGGACAATTTCAAGCATTCCAGCACTCACATGATGGGGGTGCTGGGAGGAGAAAAGAGACAGCAAGAAATTAAAAACCTGTTTGAAAAAATAATGACAGAAAACTTCCCTAACTTGGCGAAGGAAATAGACATACAAATCCAAGAAGTCCAGAAAACCCCAAACAAGATGAACCAAAAGACACCCACACCGAGATATATAATTAAAATGCAAAAGGCTAAAAACTAAAAGGAACTCTTAAAAGCAACAAGAAAAGCAGTTATTTCACTACAAGGGAGCTCTCATAAGATTGTCAGCTGATTTCTCAAAAGAAACTGTGCAGGCCAGAGGGGACTGGCAGAAAATATTCAAAGTCATGAAAAGTAGGGACCTACAACCAAGATTGCTCTACCCAGCAAAGCTATCATTTAGAATCAAAAGACATATAAAGTACTTCCCAGACAAGAAAAAGCTAAAGGAGTTCATCACTACCAAACCAGTATTCTATGAAATGTTACAGAATTTTCTTTAAAAAAAAAGAAACAAAAAGATAAAAAATATGAACAATAAAATGGCAATAAATAAACACATATAAAGTACAGCATAGGGAAAATAGTCAATAACATGCTAATAGTTATATATGGTGTTAGATAGGGACAAGATTTATTAGGTTGATCACTTAGTAAGTTATGTAATGTATAATCACTGAGATGTACACCCAAAACTAATATAATAAGGTACAGCAACTACAATTAAAAAATAAAAAATGATTTAAAATTCAAAAAAGGAAACTAAGAAGACAATCTTATTCACAATTGCCTCAAAAAGAATAAAATATCTAGGACTGAATTTAACTAAGTATATATAAGACACTGAAGAAAGAATTTAAAGAAAATACAACTAAGCAGAAGCATATGCTGTATTTATGGATAGGAAGAATTAACATCATTAAAATGTCCATGGTACCCAAAGCAATCCATAGATTTAATGCAATTCTTTTTTTTAAAGATTTTATTTATTTATTTTTAGAGAGGGAAGGGAGGGAGAAAGAGAGAGAGAGAGAAACATCAATGCGCGGTTGCTGGGGGACATGGCCTGCAACCTAGGCATGTGCCCTGACTGGGAATCGAACCTGCAGTGCCTGGTTCGCAGCGCACGCTCAATCCACTGAGCTACCCAAATGTCCAAAATTTTGTACAGAACCACAAAAGACCCTGAATAGCAAAAGCATTCTTGAGAAAGAAGAATAGTGCTGCAGGAATCATGTTGCCTGACATCAAACTACACTACAAAACCACAGTAATCAAAACATCATGGTACTGGTATTAAAAAAGACACATAGATCAATGGAACAGAATGGAGAGCCCAGAATAAACCCACACCTTTATAGTCTATCAATATTTGACAAAGGAGGCAAAAAACATACAATGAGGTAAAGACGGCCTATTCAATAAATGGGGTTAGGAATATTGGACAGATATATGCAAAAGAAAGAAAGAAAGAAAGAACCCACCTTCTTATACCATACACAAGAATAAACTCAAAATATATTAAAGACTTAAATGTTAGACTTGAAACCATAAAAATCCTAGAATAAAACATAGGCAGTAAAATCTCAGGCAATTACCTTAACAATATTTTTGCCAATATACTCCTCAGAAAAGGGAAACAAAAGAAAAAATAAACAAATGAGACTACATGAAACTAAATTTTTTGCACAGCAAAGGAGACCATCCATAAAATGAAAAGACAACCCACGGAATGGGAGAATGTATTCACTGATACATCTGATAAGGGGTTAACAAACAAAGTTTTTAAAGAACTTATTAAACTCAACATCAAAAAACCCAGCATTCCAATTTAAAAATGGGCAAATGACCTGAATAGATGCTTCTCCAAAGAGGACATACATGTGGTTGAAAGACAAATGAAAAAAATGTTCTACATCATTAATCCTTAGGGAAATGACAATTAAAACCGCAACGAGACACCACCTCACTCCTGTCAGAATGGCTACCATCAATGAGTCAACAACAAACTTCTGGCGAGGGTGTGGAGAAAGGGAACCCTCATGCACTGTTGGTGTGAGAGTGCAGACTGGTGCAGCCACTGTGGAAAGCAGTATAGAGTTCCTTCAAAAAATGAAAAGCAGATCTGTCTTATGACCCAGCGATTCCACTTCTGGGAATTTATCTGAAGAAACACTAATTTGAAAGAATATATGCACCCCTATGTTCACTGCAGCATTATTTACAATAGCCAAGATTTGGAAACAACCCAAGTGTCCATCAGCATATGAGTGGATAAAGCAACTATGGGGTATTTGCACAATGGAATACTATTCAACCATAAAAAGAACTAAACTTTACCCTTTGCAGCAGCATGGATGGACCTGGAGAACATTATGCTAAGTGAAATAAGCCAGCAGAAAAATAAGCCAGCAGTAAGGTGCCTTATTTCTCACTACTATGTGGAACCTAATGAACAAGATGAACTAACAAGCAAAATAGAGACACACTCGTAGACAGAGAGCAGGCAACAGCTGTCGGGGGTGGGGGAGGATTGAGCACCAAAAAAAGAGAGAGGGAAAAAATTCGTGGACACAGATCACAGCATGGTGATTGCCAAGGTGGGGAGTGAGGGGAGAGGGGAGGAGGGGCTAAGGGGGATAAATGCTGATGGACAGAGACTTGACTTGGGGTGGCCAACACGCCATACTGTGTACCGACGCTGTGTTGTAGAACTGTGCACCTGAAGCCTGTATAATTTCGTTAGCCAGTGTCACCCCAATACATTCAATAAAAGGAAAAAGAGACTCAGTTCAGATCAAAAGACACACAGAGACTGAAAAGTAAAGAGAAGGAAAAAAGATATTTCATGAAAATGGAAACAAAAAAAGCTGGGGTAAGAGTATTTATATCAGAAAAACAGACTTTAAAACAAAGGCTGTAACAAGAAACAAGGAAGGACCCAGCAATTCCACCTCTGGGTATTCATTTGGAGAAACCTAAAACACATTCGAAAGACTGCATCCATATGTTCACTGCAGCGCTGTTTACAGTGGCCAAGACGGGGAAGCAACCGCAGTGTGCACCGACAGGTGAATAGGCAGGAAGAAGTGGCGCATGTGCCCAATGGGAAGTGACTCGGCCATGGGAAAGAATGAAGTCGGCTGCCTGCGACCGCATGGGTGGACCTGGAGGGCACTGTGCTGAGTTCAGTAAGTCAGACAGAGAAAGACAACGGCGGGATGACGTCACTCACATGTGGAATCTAAAAAACAGTCATAATAAACCAGCGAGCAGAACAGCAACAGACTCATAGAATCAGAGGACAAATTCAGGGTTTCCAGGTGGGAGGTGGGGTTGGGGAGCTGAGTGCGAAAGCTAAAGGGACTTAGTAGGAGAACTGTGGTTACAAATGGTCACAGAGGTGTCGAGTACGGCATAGAGAGTATAACCGATAACATCGTAATCACGCTGCCTGGTGCCAGGTGGGTGCTAGACTTCATCAGGGCAGCCTCTCTGTAAGAGCATCACGTCTAATCACGGGTGGCACACCTGAAACAAAGCGGCAGGCAAAAGTAGGTTTTTGGTTGTATGGAAAATAAAACAATAATTAATAAATAATAATACGAGAATAAACTTTCACCTATTCACAACTGGAAAGCTATTTTTGTCCACCCTTGAATAATATTGTATGTCAATTATAATTGAAAAAAAATATTTAAAAAAACAAAAGCTCTTTTCCAGCCCTGGTTGGTGTGGCTCAGTGGATTGAGCACCAGCCTGCAAACCAAAGGGTTGCCAGTTCGATTCCCAGTCAGGGCACATGCCTGCGTTGCCAGCCAGGTTCTCAACTGGGGCTGTGCGAGAGGCAACTGATCAATGTATCTCTTGCACTGATTTTTCTCTCCCTCTCTTTCTCCTTGCCTTCTTCCCTCTCTAAAAGTAAATAAATTTTTTTTTAAAAAAAGCTCTTTTCCACCAGTCAAGTTTTCTAGGCATGGACTGGGTCAGGTGGCCTTTAATTTAAAACCATTTTTAAACTCCTACTGTGGGAATTTAGTGCTGAATTTATAGTGCTGTTCTCAAGGATCACTTTTAGAGCAGTTTTAGGTTCTCGAAAAACTGAAGGGAGACACAGAGATTCTCACACATCCCTGACGCCCCACCCTGCCCCTGCACAGCCTGCCTGTGTTCAGCGTCCCCACCCGAAGGGACGTTTGTGACGATCAGGGAACCACCCCTGACACATGGCCATCCCACACGGTCTACCTTAGGGCTCCCCCCTGGTGCTGTGTTCAGGGTGCTGTTTGAGGCTGCTCATTTCAGGGGTACTGTGTCCTTCCTTTCCCTGGCAGTGAGTTTGGGAACGCTGGGCCCTTCCACAGGTTTCTGTGGGTGAAATGCTGCCCCAAGGTCAGAACAAACAGCACGCTCTGGCCCCGTGCTCCTTCTCCAGGAGCTCAGTGTCCTGACTCACCCGCATATCAGTCACCTCAGGCTCCTGGGAAATGAGGACACACTGTCACGAAGGCCATAGCCCCGGAGGGGACAGAGGCCACCCGCAGAGGTGCTGCCTCAGGGCCCTGTGACAGGAGCTGTTCCCTTGTTGTCAGCTTTGCCACAGCCCATGAGCGCGGTCCTGTCATCAGGAGGGGGTGACAAACAATGCAAAGCAGGGTGACATCCCCAAGATAGGCCGGGCGCCTTTGGTCTCCGTTCCAGACAGCTGGGCATGAGGTTGCCTAACTGACGCAGAGACGGCCGTGGGGGGGCGAGGACACGGGGTCACAAGCGCTGACGTCAGACTTTGCGCAGCATTCCGCCCCAAACCTCGGGCTGGTGAAGACCTTATCACCTATTGTGACGAACAATGGGTGCCTCACCCCCTGTACCCCAAACACACCCATCAGAGCCCCTCAAGGATGTGGTGCAGCCCTACCAGCCTGCTCCTGGCTGCAATCAACCTCCTCAGAGCTGTGTCTTGTTCCCCAAACAAGACAGAACCGTGGGCGGACACCCTACAGCAGTGGCCATGTGGCCCTCCACACCTGCTCACCGGACCACCAGCCCCACTGCCCATTCTGTCCCCCAAGCCTGTCCCTTCCTGCTCACACCTCACTGTGCACTGCTTTCCCCACGCCTCTCAGCCCACCCACCCCACCCACCCTGTCTGGCTGGGAAAGCTGCAGACTTGTCTGAAACACCCCCTTATCTCCAATTCCTCTCTGAGGGTCCTTTGGCCTCTGCTCCTATGCAACCCCATTACTTGCACTGTCTGGAGTGGAGATTGGATTAACTGCCTCAAAAGACGTCTGAGACCCCTTTAAAAAGGGTCTTGTCACCCCAGCCCTGGGGCTGTCTGCTCTGTTTGGTTTTCATCACTGTGCTTGTGATGTTGGAAAGTACGCTGTGTGCGAGCTTCACCTCCTGGAATGAAAGTTCCCTGAAGGCTTGTATCTCACTCATGGCTGCAGCCCCGGGGCCAGGGGCACCTGTAGTAGGTGCTCGGTAACTACTGACTGGATTGCATGGATGCAGGAGCCGGCTGCAGAGCCACAGGGGTGTCACCGAAGCACACAGGAGGCACTATGGAGCCCGGGAATGCATGCCAGAGCAGAGAGTACTCAGGGAAGGACCAGGGAAGACAGGCGGGTGTGACTTCTGCGTGAAGGAGGCAGTTTAAACCAGCACATTTCATGTCGCACTCAGGGTTTCTGCCTGAACACCAGAGCCAGGTGAAAAGGCATGTCCCCGTTCAGGGGGTGGTGCCCCACCCAGTCCAGCCTTCTGGATTTGCAGATGAGGAAAATCTAGCTTTTCCATGTTTGGTTACATTGATTTTCCCATGAATCTATAGCCTTTTGGTGGCTGAGCCAATTCTGTAACTAAGGAAAAACCTGTCTCCTTTACTGTCATTGTGTCTCCTAAGAAAATGACACCTGTGAAATAACCTCCGAAGAAGTGACAGAAGCAGAATGGACACACAATTCCCTGGGAAAGCCCTTGGCCTGGCCACTAGCACCAGTCACCCTGGGGAGGCCTCCCCGCTGGGGAAGCAGACACTTGATGGTTTGCATTGACTCGGTGAATGTGCTAGAAGGTCCCTGACAGTGATTCCTGTTGCAATGCGTCAATGGGACGCCAATGACTGAGCCCTTACCTGGCAGTCCGATCACCCTTCCATACGCAGCTCCCCCTGCTGGCCGGAGTCCAGTGACCACTGCTGCTTACTGCAAAGAAGGTAGAGCTTTGCCTGGATCTTCAGCAGAAGGCCTAGTTTTTACTTCTACAGTCTCTGTACTTAAGTTTTCCTGCCTTTATTTTTCAAACCAGTTTTATTGATATAATATTCACATATCTTAAAATCCACCCATTTAAAGTGTATAGTTCAGCCCTGGCTGGGTGGCTTAGCTGGTTGGCACATCGTCCCATATGCCAAAAGGTTGAGGGTTCAGTCCCCAGTCAGGGCACCTACCTAGGTTGCAGGTTCAATCCCTGGTTGAGGTGTGTACAGAAGCAACCAATTGATGTTTCTCTGTCACATCAATGTCTCTCTCTCTCAAATCAATAAACAAATCCTCGGGTAAGGATTAGAAACAATTTTTAAGTGTATGATTCCATGGTTTTTAGTTTATTCACAGAGTTGTTCGACATTAGAATGTTCCCATCACCTAGGAACGGAGTGCCGTGCATTTCAGCTGCCATCCCCTGCCCCCTGCACCCCACCTGGCCCCCAGCTAACACTGCTCTGCTTTCTGTCTCCACAGCCTTCCAGGTTCTAGACTCTCACAGGCATAGAATCAGGTGACATCTGGACTCTGTGACCGGCTTCTGCCACTGAGCATGGTGTTGTCACGGATCATCGTGCTGAGCGTGCATCAGAACTTCATTCCTTTTTGGCCACATGCTATTCCGTGGTACAGACGGACCAAATTCTGTTCACCTCCCCATCTGCTGATGGACACCCGGCTGCTTCCACGTTTTAGTTTCCATGAACACTACCACTGTGAACATGTGTGCACAAGCTTTCTGTGGGTATTTTAACACTCTCTCGGGTCTGTGCCTGGGTGTGGGACTGTGCGTGACCATCCAGAGGGCTGCCAGGCTGTTTTCCAAAGTGGCTGGACAACCTCTTTTTCAAGATATGTTTTGTGGATTTTTTTTTCATTAGCATTGTTGTGACAACTGACTATCCATTTGTGAAAAAAATAAAGCTCCCAGGTGAAACAATAACATAAATAAATAAATCAATAAAATCTCCACACTGAAAACTCTACAAGGGATTGAATATGTTCTAAAATTAAACTAGTGAAGAAAAATACAGATGAATATTTTTATCATCCCCAAGTAGAAAAACCTCCGTGATCCTGGTGCAAAAAGCAGAAAGAGGGGGAAAAGTCATAATTAGACAACAAGAATTAAACAGTCCTGGATGGCAAAGACAGATAACATTTTTAAAAATTAAGAGACAAAGAGGGAACTAGGAAAATCTCACTATTATGTGTGGTAACCTGAAGGTTTATACCCATAATTAAAATGTTCTTACAAATGAACACAATGTTATGCCTGACTCCCACAAGCCCTCACTCTAATGGGGACCTGTGAAGGTGCTTTAGGTCTCCGAATTCCGACATTGTCATCCTCTGCTCAGGCCACCATGGCATAGTGACGCAGAGTAAGACGGGCTTACACACAGCAATGCAGTCACTCAGGTCTGGAGGCTGGAAGTCCAAGCTGATGGTGCCAGCAGGGCTGGGTTCTGGTGAGAGCCTTTGTCCTGGCTCCAGATGCTTCCCACCTGGGGTCAGAGCTTCGAGGTAGGAATCTTGGAGAGACACAAACACTTGGTGAGCAACAAATGTTCAGCAGCACTCTGTATGCAATTGTCATTTCCTAAAATGGTTGGTGTCCTTTCCTCAGCCCTTCCCTACTCGGCAGACATCCCATGAGTGTTGGTCACACTGCTATCGGGTCCTTCATCTGTAGGAACAGCTTTTCTTTCAGTGAGTAGGTTCCAGGTGCAATATGTGGTCAGGTCTGGGACTGGCGAGTTTGGGGACTTTCTCCTGGGATGAGTCTTCTGATGGTGCCAGCCGAGGGCATCCTTGTCTCTTGCCCACCTCTTTTTCCCCAGGACACCATGTCTGGGAACCACTCCTTCACTGACTGCCTCAGCCCGTCTCAGTCCACAAACTCTCCCTGACCCAACCTTGCTCGCAGGTCTCCTTGGCCAAACACTGAGAACACAGTGACACATGCGAGGGGACATTGTGGCAAGTCACAAAGTGTCCCTGAGGCACAGCCCTTTTCCTGTGTGAAGCTAAGCTGCACAGTCCATTCTATCCCTGCTGTGACTGTCCGGAGACGTGGGCCACGCTGGAAGGCAGACGCTGCCCGCACACTCACTGTGGCACAGCGCAGACCCCCCTCCAGGGGGTGCTCGTCCCGCTCTGCCGCAATGCGTCACGGTAAGGCGTCTCCGGAATGCTTTGAAGCAGAAGCTCTGCACTTCCAGTGAAGCTCCTCCCCAAGGGTAAGGACAATATTCATTTCAAGGCCGGGTCAGACAGGCTCCCCATCTCCCTGCTCTTTGAGAAGGTTGGCGTGTTCAGCCATCCCCCCCGACCACGGCCAGCCCGGCTCGAGTCCCAGTCCAGAGACCCAGCATGATGCCTCGGTGGCTGGTCGGTGGAGGGCGAGGAGCGTAGGAGGCTGGAACGAGAGGAAGCCTAGGGCCTTGGGCTCCGTGTTAGCAGAGCGGGCAAGCCCTTACCCTCAGCCTCGCAGAAATAAAGGTTAACAAGTGTCGTTTGGTGGATGATAAAGCTGCAGTCCCATCAGCAGCATACATGCCATCATCACTTTCTTTGCTGCTCAGAATTGCAAAAAATAATCACATACCCACACATGTGTATTTTTAGCATTGTATCTCAAAGCATTTGGCAAGCTGAAAATTCAGGCACCAGCCCCCTGCGAGGGCCACCTTGTCACTCACAGAAGGCAGCCTCTCGACACCAAGGCGGTTCCAGTAGGGTGGGGCAAGGCCACGGGGTTGCTGGGCAGCACCTGGAGACACAGGACAGAGCAGGGAGGCAGCAGGAGGATCTAGGCAGCCGGATGCAAGAAGCTAATTGAGCAGCAACATGGGCTTCATGGTCGCCCCTCTCTCCTGAAGGGCTCTGAACGTTTCCGCCACCCCAACTGCACCACTGCAATGAAAGCCTGCCCAATCTAGGAAACAAGAAATAAGATATTTTAAAAATACACATCACAGTCATCCTACTCAAAGTCATCTGTGTCCAGGTGGCTGGGGGCTTGGATTTAGGCGACAGAATCCAGGAAACACAGTTTCCGTGTTTAGAATTCGATGTTCAATTTAAGGATTGTGACCAAGTGTGGCAGCAGGTGATCATCAGATGCTTTCGGTTTTTACAGCTGTTTGGAGGACCTCTCTAGTCCGCTATGGTGGTGACAATCTAGAAGTTCCGATTTACCCAAACAAATCAGAATTTAAGTCAGAATGGCATCTCAGATCTTTCGCTTCAAACTCATGGGCTTGGGGCCTGGAGACAGTGTGAGCAGAAGGTAAAAAGCCAGACACTAGACCACTGCCAACTCACACCACACACCAGAATGATTTCAAAATGGATTAAAGCCCTAAATGGAAGTTAGGAAACCATAAATATCCCAGAAGAGGACACAGGCAGTAAAATCTCAGACATCTTTCACAGCAGTATTTTTGCTGAAATATCTCCTCCAGCCAGGGAAACAAAGGAAAAAAATTAACAAATGGGACTACATCAAACTAAAAAGCTTTTGCACAGCAAAGGAAACAAATCAGAATCTACATCAACAAAGTAAAAAGACAATCCACTGAACGAGAGAACATATTTGCCAATGAAACATCTGCTAAGGAATTAATATCCAACCTTTAGAAAGAACTTACATAACTCAATACCAAAAAGACAAACAATCCAATTAGAAAATGGGCAAAGGACCTGAATAGACGCTTCTCCAAAGACAACGTACAGATGGCCAATAGACATATGAAAAAATGAACGACTAGTCATCAGAAAAATGTAAATTAAAACCGCAATGAGATGTCACCTCACTCCTGTCAGAATGACTATCACCAATAAATCAACAAACAACAAGGGTTGATAAGATGTGGAGAGAAAGAAACCCTTGTGCGCTGTTGGTGGGAATGCAGACTGGTGCAGCCACTTTGGAAAACCGTATAGATTTACCTCCAAAAATTAAAAGTAGAACTGATTTTTAATACAGCAATCCTATTTCTGGGAATATAACCAAAGAAATGGAAAACACTAATTCAAAAGACTATGTGCACCCCTCTGTTCACTGCAGCGTTATTTACAATAGCTGAGATCTGGAAACAGCCCAAAGTGCCCATCAGTAGATGAGTGTGTTAAAAACCTGTGGCATATTTACAAAATGAAATACTATTTGGTTGTAAAAAAAAGAAGAAGAAGAAGGAAATCTTACCTTCTGCAACAGCATGGACAGACCTGGAGATTATTCTGTTAAGTGAAATAAGCCAGTCACAGAAAGACGAATACGTATGAGCTCACTTATAATGTGGAATCTAATGAACAGAATAAACTGATGAAAAAAATAGAAACAGAGGTATGGACACATGGAACAGACTGGCAGCTGTCAGAGGGGAGATGGAGGGGAGTCCAGATGAAATAAGGTGAAGGGATTAAGCAAAAGGACATATATGTGCATACTTTATACACACATTATATTACATATAATGTACATTACGTATATACATAGACACAGAAACAGTGTGGTGATAGGTAGAAAGAGGGGCTGGGGGTAGGTGGAGGTGGGCAAGGGGGCACTAATAAGAATGGGAAGAGACTTGCTCTTGGCGTTAGGCACACAATGCAGTGTGCAGATGATGCTTTGTTAAGTCGTACGGTTGATACCTGTATGGTTTTGTGAACCAATATCACCTAATAAGTTCAATTTTAAAATAAAAAAAGTACAGGACAGTAAAAATAATCCAGGAACAAACACAAACACTACATTTGAGGTCTGTCCAGAAGGTGTCCAGCCATGTGCCATGAACAATAGAGACATGTATTGAAGAAGATACAACATACATGAATCATTGTACATAGGACAGTGCCCCTCAGAATAGGCACCTTGGGACCTCACACAGTTCTCCCAATCACCATCAGCTGCCCCATCGTATTTTCCTGAATCTTATCAATGGTCTGAAATCTCTTCCCTTTCAAATGTGATTTTACTTTTGGGAAAAGCCAGAAGTCGCAGGGCACCCCATCTAGGCTGCAGGGGGCTGAGTTGCCTGGGTATCTTGATGTTTCTCAAAAATTCTCTGCACGAGACATGATGCATGAGTGGACACATTGTCATGATGAAGCTGTCAATCACCAGTTGCCCATAGCTGTGGCCTTCTGAGTCATCCAAATAGTTCCTGCGGAGCAATGTTCAACTCCACGCAAAATATTTTTTATTGTGACAGGCACCCAGTACACATGCTCACTCAATGGTGTCTACCACCCCCACTGACCAGTATAGTGAAGTCATCATTGTTCACGCATGTGCATTCCAGCCCACTCTCCTTGGCTGCCAGGTTACATCTGTGGAGTGCAAGCCATTCTCATCATATTGACAATGGCTGGATTTTTACAGACGGACCTCTTCTTATACTTGCCCCTGTCTTCCATCCTTCCCTCCCTTTTCCATCTTTCCTTCCTCAAACATATTATTATATTTCTTCTTTGACTTTTACAAAGTTGGGTAAATATACCTCTCTTGAAACAGGACTGGATACTAAAATCATCAAATTATTTTCCTCACCATGTTGATTTTTTTTAAATATTGCACTAAAAACATTAGAACAACAGTTTTGAAAAGAAATTGTTCATAATTCACTGTCTATTTTTCTTTGTTTCTTTCCGATCCTTGTTCACCAAAGTGAACACATTGCGCAGAAAGAGTTCTGTTATATCTACAGTTTTTCTCTTCTGACTTTTTTCTTTAGTTTTGAATTGTTGACTTTTTAAATTGAATTTATTGGGGTTTATCACTGGTTAATAAAACCATACAGGTTTCAAGTGCACAGTTCAATGAAACATCACCTGCATACTGCATCGTACACACATCGCCCAAAGCAATGTCTATTTTTGCCCCCATTTATCCCCCCTTTCCCCCCCTCTACCTCCCCCACCCCCCTTTCCTCTGGCTGACACCACACTGTCATCTGCGTCTGTGTCATACATATTTATTTATATATTTTTTTCTTAATCCCTTCACCTTTTTCACCTAGCCCCTCACACCCCCTCCTGCCTGACAGTTCTCAGTCTATGTATCTATGTTTCTGTTTCTATTTCGTTTGTTAAATTATTTTGTTCATTATATTCCACATGTAAGTGAGATCATATGGTACTTGTCTTTCTCTGACTGGCTTATTGCGCTTAGCATAATAATGTCCAAGTCCATCCGTGCTGTGGCAAAGGTCAGATTTCCTTCTCTTCTACGGCCGAGGGCTATTCCCCTGTGTGCCTGTGCCACAGCTTTTTTATCCCCTCATCTGCTGATGGGCACTCAGGCTGCTTCCAAATCTTGGCTGTTGTACTAACACCGCAATGAACATAGAGTGCACATATTCTTTCAAATTCATGTTTTGGGTTTCTTCCGACATATTCCCAGAAGAGGGGTCACTGGGTCGTGAGGCAGTTCCATTCTTAATTTTTTGAGGAAACTCCATTCTGCTTTCCACAGCGGCTGCGCCAATCTTCATTCCCATCAACAGTGCAAAAGTGTTCCCTTTTCTCCACATCCTCGTCAGCACCTCCTGTTTGTTGATTTGTTTATGATGGCCGTTCTGACAGGGGTGAGATGGTATCTCGTTGTGGTTTTAATTGGTGTCTCTCTGGTGATTAATGATGTTGAGCATTTTTTCATACGTCCATTGGCCACCGGCGTGTCCTCTTTGGAGAAGTGTCTATTCAGGTCATTTGCCCTTTTTTTTTTAATGTGTTTGTCTTTTTATTGTTGAGTTGTATAAATTCTTTGTATATTTGGAAAATTAAACCCTTATCAGCTCTATCACTGGAGAATATGCTCTCCCATTCAGTGGTTCTCGCGTTCATTTTGTTGATGGTTTCTTTTGCTGTTCACAAGTTTTTAGCTTTTTAAAATTTATTGATTTTAGAGAGAGAGAGAAAGAAACATCAATTTGTTGTTCCATTTATATGTAGTCATTGGTTGATTCTAGTATGTGCCCTAACTGGGGACTGAACCCACAACTTTGCCATATTAGGACAACACTCCAACCAAAAGATCTATCCTGGCAGGGCCAAAGCTTTTTGGTTTGATGTAGTCCCATTTTGCTTATTTTTTACTTTGCTTCCCTTGCCTAAGGAGATATATCAGCAAAAATATTGCTATAAGAGATATCTGAGATTTTACTACCTATGTTTTCTTCAAGGATTTTCATGGTTTTGCAACTTACATTTAAGTCTTTTATTCATTTTGAGTTTATTCTTGTGTATGGTATAAGTAGGTGGTATAGTTTCTTTTTCTTTTTCTTTTTCTTTTTTTTTTGCATGTACCTGTCCAGTTTTCTCAATACCACTTATTGTAGAAATTGTCTTTGCTCCCTTATAGGTTCTTGCCTCCTTTGTCAAATATTAATTGACCATAAAGGTGTGGGCTTATTTCTGGGCTCTGTTTTGTTCCACTGATGTATATGCCTGTTCTTATGCCCGTACCAGACTGTTTTGATTACAGTGGCCTTGTTGTATAGTTTGATATCAAGTAGCATGATTCCTCCAACTTTGTTCTTCTTTCTTGAGATTGCTGAGACTATTTAGGCTTTTTATGGTTCCATATAAATTTTGGGGTTATTTGTTTTAGATCTTGAAATATGCCATTGGTATTTTAATAGCAATTGTGTTGAATCTACAGATAGCTTTGGGTAATATGGGCATTTTAATGATGTTAATTCTTCCAATCCATGAACACAATATATGCTTCCACTTACTGTGTCTTCCTCAATTTCTTTCTTCAGTGTCCTATAATTTTCTGAAGACAGATCTTTTACCTCCTTGGTTAAACCTACTCATAGGTACTTTTTTTGTTGCAATAGTAAAGAGATGGTTTTCTTAATTACTCTTGCTGATAGTTCATTATTGGTGTATAAAAATGCCACCAATTTCTGAATATTAATTCTGTATCCTCCTACTTCACTGAATTCATGTATCAGTTCTAGTAGTTTTTGGTGGAATCTTTAGGCTCTACATACAGTGTCATGTCATCTGCAAATAATGACAGTTTTACTTCTTCCTTTCCAAATTGGATGTCTTTTATTTCTTCTTCTTGTCTGATTGCTGTGGCAAGGACTTCTGGTACTGTTTGAATAGAAGTGGTGAAAGTGGACATCCCTGTCTTGTTCCTGATCTTAGGGGAATCGCTTTTAGATTTTGCCCATTGAGTATGGTATTGGCTGTGGTTTGTCATGAAGGACCTTAATTATGTTGAGGTGTGATTTCTCTATTCGGCAAGGACAGGTTTGAGAGTTTTTAATCATAAATGGGTGCTGGATTTTTTAAATGTTTTTTCTGTATCTATTGATATAATCATGTGATTTTTATCCCTTATTTTATTTATGTGATATGTCACATTTATTAATTTGTGAATATAGTACCAACCTTGGATCCCCAAATAAATCTGACTTCATCATGGTGTATGATCTTTTTAATGTATTGCTGGATCCTGTTTGCTAATATTTTGTTGAGGATTTTAGCATCTTTGCTCATTAGGAATATTGGCCTATAAATTTCTTTCTTTGTAGTGTCTTCATCTGGTTTTGGAATTAGAATAATGGTGGCCTTATAAAAAAGTTTGGAAAACTTCCCTCCTCTTGAATTTTTTGGAATAATTTGAGAAGGATACATATTAGCTCTTCTTTAAATGATTGGTAAAATCTACCTGTGAGCCATTCAGTCTAGAACTTTTGTTTTTTGGGAGTTTTGTAATTATTGCTTCGATTTCATTAGTTGTAATTGGTCCAGTTGTTATTTCTGATTCTTCCCTACTCAGTTTTGGATGATTGTATGTATATTTCTAGGAATTTATGCATTTTTCCCAGGTTGTCCAATTTGTTGGCATATAGTTGTTCATAGTATTTTCTTACAATTCTTTGTATCTCTGTGGTATTAATTGTTAGTTCTCTTCTTTCATTTCTGATTTTATTTATTTGGGCCCTCTCTCTTCTTTTTCTTGGTGAGTCTGGTTAAAGGTTTGTCAACGTTGTTTATCTTTTCAAAGAACTACCTCTTGGTCATATTGATCTTTTGTATTGTTTTGTAGCCTCTATGTCATTTATTTTTTCTCTAATCTATTATTTCCTTCCTTCTACGTACTTAGGGATTTACTTGTTGTTCTAGTTCTTTTAGGTATAGGGTCAGATTGTTTATTTGAGATTTTTCTTGCTTCTTGAGATAGGCCTGAAATGCTCTGAATTTCCCTCTCAGAACTGCCTTCACTATGTCCCATAGATTTGGGGTCATTGTATAATCATTGTCATTTGTTTCCAGATTGCTTTTAATTTCTTCCTTTGGCCCCATTGTTAAGCCATTTATTGTTTAATAACATGTTATTTAGCCTCCTTTGTGTGTGTGTGTGTGTTTCAGTTTTTTTCTTATGATTGATTTCTAGTTTCATACCATTATGGTCAGAAAAGATTCTTGATATGATTTCAATCTTTTTCAATTTGTTTAGACTTCTTTTGGGACCTAACATGTGGTGTATCCTAGAAAATGTTCCATGCACACTTGAAAAGAATGTATATTCTGCTTCTCTGAAAACATCAATTAAATCCGTCTGATCTAGTGTGTCATTTAAGGCTGCTGTCTCCTTGTTAACTTTCTGTCTGGAAGATCGATCCACTGATGTCTACATGGTGTTAAAATCCCCGACTGTGACTGTATCACTGTCAATCTCTCCCTTTATGTCCATCGGAATTTTCTTTATATACTTAGGAGCTCATATGTTGGGTGCATAAATGTTTCCAAGGGTTATATCCTCCTGTTGGATTGACCTTCTTTGTCTCTTGCTATGGCCTTTATTTTGAAGTCTATTTTGTCTGGTATGAGTATTGCTACCACAGCTTTTTATGTTTTCATTTCCATTTGCATGGACTATTTCCCGTCCCTTCACTTTGGGTCTGTGTGCATCTATTGCTCTGAGCTGGGTCTCTTGGAGGCAGTGTATACCTCCAAGGGTCATGTTTTCTTATCCAGTCAGCTACCCTTTGTCTTTTGATTGGAGCATTTAATCCATTTACATGTAAAGTGATAGTTAGGTACTTATTGCCATTTTATTCTTTTTTAATTTTTTTAAAGATGGGGAGAAAGAAAGAGAGGTGAACATCAGAGGGACAATGGCAACCATCCCTATGTCACTCCTGGTTGTGGTGAGAAGGATTTGCAAACTGTGAAGAGTTGAGACACAGCATCATTGTCAATACCACGGCACCAACACTGAAGTGTGGGGACGCCACTATCTGCCTCCCCAGCAGCCATTCCTGCACCTGGCACCGAGCCTCGGGGACGTTCAGGTGGCAGCGGTCTCTGTGTCTGGGCCAGGACTGTGTCACAGCTGGCCTACAGGAGTGGTGGGGTCCCTCCCTTCTTCCGGGCCATAGGCACTGGTTCGACTCAGCCAGGTGAGCCCTGCGGAGGATGAAGAAGTTGCCACTCCCCATAGAAGGAGAAGCCGCTGGCTCTCTGCCTGGCCTGGCTGGTGAGGACCTGGTGCCCACGCCTGCTGACCCCTGACGGGACCGGTGCCGGAGACCTCTGACTTCCTACCAGGAAGCCAAGAGCAGCAGGGCGTGGCCGCACCCCATGTGGTGGAACTGGGATACAGACCACCGCTGGAATGATCCCCCATCCAACAATTTTCTGCTAAAGCATCAGATAATCTTTCACCCCCACACACGGAGGTGAGAAGCAGTGATGCAGCGTTGGAACAAGCGAGTTGTGCCGGCAAGGCTTCTGCTGCGTCTTGCTTCCACACACTCTGCCGTGTTGTGGTTCACTCTCTTTAATTTAGATTAATGGACATTTAACATTTCAGGGGTAAAACATCATGATTCTGTATTAACATTTCAGGGGTACAACATCATGCTTCTGTGGCTGATCATTGAGAAATGATCGCCACAGTGAGTCTGGTTAACATCTGTCACCACACAGAAAATTTTTTCCTATGGTGAGAAAAAATTTTTTTTCTGCAAAGAGTTTACTGTTTCCATTTGGTCCCAGACCTGGGCGGTTCCAAGGCCACCTTAGTGGTTGCAGGGAGGGGCTCAGGCAGAAGCCAGGCACCAGGAGGGTGCAGAGGGGCCCCTCAAAGGCCTCTGGGCTCCACAAACCCGTAGACATGCCTGAGAACAAGCCTTTCAAAGAGACACTCACCCAGCCCAGCCTGGGGGCCAGCCAGCCAGCCTGGGGAGGTGACTCAGGTGTCGCCTATCTTCTTGACGAGTTTTACCTGTTCATCCAGGACTTGGTACTGCAGGAAGTCAGAGCTGAGGGTCTGCGTGGGCAGAACCCAGGACCTGCAGATCCACAGAACCTGGTTCGGGTTCTCCTCCAGGACCACAGCGGCTTCCACGGCACTGAGTGTCACCCTACTCATCGTGGGAAGGCCTCTGCCTGCCCTGAAACGCAGGTGCGGCCACCACGCTGGTTTCGCAGCTTCAAGAGATGCTGGGCTCCCTCGCGCTTGTCCTCGGCCAGCTCTCAGAAGAGGCCCCCGCCCTCCAGAACCACATCGTCGCAGTGGAGAGAGAAGCCCAGACAGAGGCAGGTGTAGGAGGCCCGCACATGCAGGCTGACCAGGCAGTGGACGGCAGCCTCCACCTGGGTGGAATAATCTGGGGGCTCGTGGTTGCTCAGCAACATGGAGTTAAGGTCAAAAAGAGGTGTTGGCTGGTATTGGAGGCCGAGGATTGCCGAGATGGTTCTGAAAGCGGTGACTGGCAAAGAGGCGGGAGGGTGGTCAGAGGCTGGAAGAAGGGGCAGCCCTGGGTCTGTTCTGTCCAAACGCTGTTGACGCAGGAGAGATCCCGGGGGCTGCCCAGGGCACAGCCTGCTGAGAACATACAGAGCTCCTCTCTTAGCAACTTTCCATCACACAGCACAGGACCGTTCGCTGGAGTCGCTGCCCTGTGCATCACCTCCCAGGACTTCCTGCACAGATGGACGTTTGTGCTTCTTCTGTTCCCTCACACATTTGCACACTCCCCCCATCCCCTGGCAACCACCCATCTGTTCTCCGTGCCTGAGCTTGGCTTTCTGTTGCCTTGTTGTTCCCTTGTTTGGGGGGAATGTTCTGTTTTGAGATTCCACATGTGAGATCATACAGCATTTACCTTTCTCTGACTAAGGTCACTTTTAACATAATGCCCCCTAGATCCATTCATGGTGTCACAAATAGCAAGATTTTCTTCTTTTTTTATGGCCAAGAATATTACATTGGATATACATACCACATCTTCTTTATCCGCTCGTCTGCCAACAGACAGCCAGGCAGCTTCCGTGTCTTGGCTGTTACAGGCAATGCTGCAGTGAACGTGGGAAAGCAGACAGCTTTTCAGCGAATGGTTTCATTTTCTTTAGGTGAACACCCAGAAGTGGAATTGCTGGATAATATCTATTTTTGATTTTTGTTATCCTCACCCGAGGACATACTTATTGAATTTAGAGAGAGTGGAAGGGAGGGGAGGAGAGAGGGACAGAAACATCCATCAGTTGCCTCCCATACCCGCCCCCGACAGGGAGCTGGACCTGCAGCCCAGGCGTGTGCCCTGACTGAAATCGAACCTGTGGCCTTTCCATTGACTGGACGACACTCCAGGCAACTAAGCTACACTGACCAGGGCTCCATCTTTAATGTTTTCAGGAGCTTCCATACGGTTTTGCACAGTGGCTGCACCAGTTAATATTCCCACCATGTGGTTCATTCTTTAAATTACAATAATTAAGATGCCTCTCAGACAACAGCAGAATCCTAATGAAGTTAGAAGTGGCTACGGGAAAATAAAATGAGAATACGAGAAATATGAGGCAGGTGAAACACAGATACAAAGGACAGGCCGTAGGCCAGGAGGTCCAGCCCTGGGAACCTTGTGGGAACTGGGCACTGGGAAACACGGGCAGGGAAGGGAGCGGGTTCGGGTCTACAGGCCCCACACTGGGCAGGGCGTGCGGGGCCTGGGGCTGGAGGAGCAGCTCTGGGCAGTGTTTGCTGCCATCTCCCTCTGTCCGCGTGCTGCCTGTACTTTCCCCATGACCAGGCTGGACATTCCGTCTTCACTGTCCTAACAATTACCGACTTAGCCTTTTGTCTTCTTTGATTTTGCACCTCAAGTGCACAGAAGGGTACCAAGGACAATCCTTGGCTCAAGACACAGGACCATCGTTGGCTCTTCCATAGCCCTTGCACGTCTGTCAGTCCATCTTATCACAGAAGGAGCGCTGCTGCGCCAGCCTCACCTGAGAGGCAGAAGTGAACCAGCCACGCGCAGCTGTCAGCGGGCTCCTCCCCTAGCCCGGTCCCTGCCCACCTCATACAGGAAGTTAGCACTTTGAATTTTGTGTTTATCATTCTTGCCCTTTTTCTTTTTTGTTTTATCATGAATATGCATGTCTAACCAATACACCATTTAATTTTGCTCATGACTGAACTTTGCATAGCCAAAATTCACCCAAGTTGTGCCTGGAAGCAATCTATTTTCACCGTTGTGTGATCTTCCACTGCGTGGATATCACACAATTGTTTATTCTCTTGTTCAAGGACCAGGCTGCTTTCATTTTTTCTTTCTTTCTTTCTTTTTTCCTGCATAGAACAGGAGTGCCAGCAACAGGCTAGTGTGTGTGTCCTGCTGCACGTAAGCACCACAGATTCTGTTGGGTGTGTACCTGGAAGACAAGTTGCAAATGTGTAAACATTCCAATGGACAGGATAATGCTGAACTATTTTCCAGAGTGCCTGTGCCACTTTAATTCCCACCGGCCACATACAGCAGATCCCAATGCCATTTTATCTCTACCTGGCTTGGTCAGACCGCTTGCTTTTTATAACCACATGCATGTAAAATAGTGTCTAACTGTGCACATGCTGTACGGTTCTCTAGGCTGAATACCTTCTGTGCATTTATTGCTGCTTGTGGTTCATCTTAGGTGAAATACAGTTTTGGTTTTTGCTCATTTTTCTGTACTGGGTTTTTTCTATTGATATGTAGTAATTATTCCTCTTGAGTAAATGTATTAGTCATAATTCTCATACAAATATTCTCTTTTTTGCATTTCTGGCAAGAATACATTATTTTCAGAAACAAATATATTCTCCATACACAGTAAGAAAGACTTCAGCATTTGGTATTGTCAGTTTGGGGATTTTGGCCATTTTAGTAAATGTGTAGTAGTTTCTCCTCATTGTTTTAATTTGTAATTTCCTAATGACTGATAAGGTTGAGCATCTTTTCACATGTTTATTGGCCTTCTCTCTGTCTTCTTTGGTGAGGTGTCTGTTCAGGTATTTTGCCCACTTTTTAAGTTCAGTTGTTTGTTTTTCATTGTGGAGATTGAAGTTTCCTTTTATGCTTTGGATACGAGTCATCTATCAGATATGTGTTTTGCAAATATTTTCTCCCAGTCTGTGGCTTGTCTTTCCTTTCCCTTAACAGTGTCTTTTACAGAGCAGAAGTTTTAAATGTTAATAAAGTCTAGCGTCAACTTTTTCCTTCTGTGGACCATGCTTTTGGTGCACCCAAACACTCACTGCCAAACACGAGGTCACTAGAGCTCTCCTCTGCTTTCTTCTTGAACTTTTCAGTTTCGCTTTTCGGCATTTGGTCTAATGCATGTTCTGAGTTAATCTGTGGAAAAGCCGTGCTGTGTTTGTACAGGTTCTTCTTTATGTGTGTGTAGAGAGATGGGCCCTCGTCCCTGCACCATGTGCTGAGAGGAGTGTCCTTTCTCCATTGCGGTGTGTTTGTTCCTTTGTCACAGGTCAGTTGACTGTATTTGTGCGGGTCTATTTCTGGGCTCTGTGCTGTTCTATTGATCTAGTTGTCTGTTCTGACCCCAATTCTACACTGTCTTAATTATTGCAGTTTCATAACAAGTCATGAAGTCGGGTAGAGTCAGCCTTCCCACTTGGTCTTCTTTTTCAGGATTGTGTGGGTTACTCTGGGTCTCTTGTCTTTTTGTATAAACTTTAGAATCAGTTCATCAATGTCCAAAAAATAACTTGCTGAGATTTTGGTTATGATTGCATGTCATCTATAGATCAATTTGGAAAAAACTGACAATACTATCAAGTCTTCTGATCCATGAACATGAAAAATCTCTCTAGTTAACTTTTTAATTTTTTTAAATTTTAATTTATTGATTTTATAGGGAGGGAGGGAGGGGGGAAGAGAGAGAGAAACATTGATTTGTTATTCCACTTATTTGTACATTCATTGGTTAATTCTTGTATGTGCCCTGACTAGGGATCGAACCCTCAACCTTGGTGTATCAGGATGACGCTCCAACTGAGCTACCTGGCCAGGGCTGTTTTGATTTTTAATTTTTGCCTTGAATGCAAGGACTAGAGCATAAAGTGATAAGAAATAGCCACTAAGGATGTGACTCGGGAGGATGGGACACCAATCCTTTATTTTCATTCAGAATTGAGGGAAATACCCTCCAGGCAGGGAAGAGGCCTAGGTCATGTTGACTACCGAATAAGCAGAGACAACGAGCTCTTTTGGTATTTATAAAGCATTTACTAGATAAGTAGGATTCCTTAAGCCTTAAAACAAAAGCTCTCTCCTTAAAGAGCTGGGCTCACTTAAACAGTTGTCTGTCTGAAGTACTTGAAGGATTACGAGTGCAAATCTAAGGTCTCCTTTTAAAAAGTGATAAAATGAAAATATCCTTTCCTTCTCATGAGCTGGGTCAGCGATGCATGACTGCGTTTGGCTAAAGTCTAATTTCTCTTAGCAAACGAGGGCGTCGTTGTCACTGACGAAAACCAGCAAGCAAATGAAGTGGTTTTTGCCATATTTGGGTCAAAATAAAGTTTGATCTCAATTTTCTAGGTCGTCCAGGTAAAAGTGGTCCCCGGGTGTAAAACGCCCAGTAACCACTTCATCTCCAGCTGCGTGGGCGAGGGCAACCACTCCCCCTGCATCCCAGGCCTGCGTGAGCGCCCCCGGGGCCTGTGTGTGCGCCACCACGGATACCGTGTAACTAATAGCTGCTCCCTTGCTCATTCATTTCATCGCGGAGGCTGGAGAGCACGCGGCGTCTGGGCGCTGCTCTAGGCTCTGGAGAGACATGTTGCGAAGAAAAATGGTGCAGCCAAGAAGGGAGACGGAGGCTGCGAGTCCTGTGTTACACGGGGGCAGGTGACCAGAGCGCGTGCACCTGAAGGGCAGAGGAGCAGTTTCTGGATAGAGAGAGAGACCAGTGCCTCCCCGGATGTCACCAGGTGAACCCGAGGGCTCGTGATGACACCAGGGACGCCGGCGCAAGGCTGTGGGAACAGGTGAGGAAGAGGCTGAGTCGGGGTGGACACCGGGAGGACCAGGCCATGGGACCACTGGGGTGACCTCGTTTGCATTTCTGAGGCTGCTGGGCTGCCTCACCTGTGTGCACCGTGAAACGAGGGGCAAGCGGGAAGCGGGCGATAGGTCAGGGAGCTGTCGCGTGGTCCGGGCAGGGAAGCCTTAATTTCCAGAGGCGGGGAGATGAGAAGATTTGGGTGCAGGGTGTTTTTAAGTGTGGACACAGCAGGATTTGCAGATGGGGGGCCTGCATGTGATGAGGACATCCGGACCTGCAGAAAGGTCTTCTAGATGAGGCGGGAGAGTGTGGAGTTTTTCAGAACAGCAGAGACCTGAGAGCCTGGACAGGAAGCATGAAGGCCTTCCAGGAACCGCCCTCCGCAGGCTCTGGGCCTAGCTTGGGAAAGGGCCGCATGCTCCAGGACAGCGCTGCCCCTAGGTCCTGGGGGTGGGTGGAGAAATGGCTCTGAGGAGTGTTGGTGTTGAGCCCCTGGAACCTGCGGTGGTGCCTCAATTGGAAGAGGTTCTGTGCAGACGAGGTTAAGGCCCTTGAGATCATCATCGTAGGTTATCCTGGTGGGCCCTAAATGCCACCACAGGTGTCCTTCCTTGCAGAGAGGAAGGTCACACAGAAAAGAGGAAACACGGAGGTGACAGGACAGAGGAAGAGGCTGAGTGGTGCCCCCACCAGCCACGGGTGTCAGGGAGGCCAGCAGCTGAGGGCGTGGGAGAGGCTGGGAGGGCCTGTCCTAGGGCCTGCAGAGGAAGTGGGGTCCTGCCCGCGGCTTCCCTCCGGGACCCTGGCTGCGAGGCCTGTGATTG
The DNA here is from genome assembly GCA_004024845.1 of Tonatia bakeri. Taxonomy (NCBI): domain Eukaryota; kingdom Metazoa; phylum Chordata; class Mammalia; order Chiroptera; family Phyllostomidae; genus Tonatia; species Tonatia bakeri. Next base: position 114,370 of record PVIA01002839.1, on the reverse strand, counting down.
AGTCACTGTCCACTGTCTGAAGACAGCAAGACCGCGTTTGCACGCACAGCAGCCTGAGGAAACCAGCTCAGAGTTTCTGGGGGGGGGGACCTGTCTCGCGCCCAAGAGCTCTCAAATGATCTTGGAAGGGGCGGGTCTTCCTCCCATCCCACCTCTTGCCCCAAAATGCATGGTTGAGATTGAATTACTCAAAATACTGATTAGTAGGACAGGGAGCTAAATCTAAATCTATTTATTTTAAAAAATAAAGCCAAGTGTGTTTTCCTGTACCTAATGAAGGAATGACTCCACAGCTCTGCCTCCAGAGGCGCTACAGACGGTTGTCATCCCCAGCATTCTCCTGGCCCCTGTGCTCACCCTGCCCTCCTCTGCAGGGCTGCTGGGATCCCCGGAGAGAAGAAACCCCAGGTGGGGGGAAGCCAAAGGGTAGGCTCCCTGTGGAGCCCCTGCAGGCAGACACAGGTGTCCAGGAGGCCTGTCCATCGCACCTCAGGCCCCCTAGCACTTCCCTCTCCAGTCCTAGGGTGCCGGGAGGGGGTCTGGGGGCTGGGCGTCTGTGCTGCATTGCAAAGTCTGTGCCAAACCTTCCTCACGCCTGAGTTATCCCTCCTGCCACGCCCTCCCCCTGACGTTTCAGTACTAACACATTCTCACAGCATTTGCAACTAGACAAGTTTAGGGGGGGCCTCCTCTGTTGTCACTTGCTGTCCAGAGACCACACCCTCCTGATCTTTCTGAGTCTTCCAGTCTGGCTGGGGGTGTGGCCCACTGGATCTGGAACCACCCACAACTACCCCACTGCCGCTTCCCTTCAGGTATTTTCCTTAAAGCATCCATTGCCTTGACCTGAAGCCAACTGCTGCTGCAGCAGCCTCATCAAACACAGGCTGAAATCTTTTTCCCATTGTGATTCCTTTGAGCCAAGTGACTGCCCCGCCCCCACACACACTTCTGTCTGCCTGGCTCTTTCCTGGTAGAAAATAGTCACAGGACTCTAAACCCCTCTCCCTCTCTGGAGCGCTTCCTAGATCCCGCTATGAGATAGAAAATGTACTCATTTTATATTCATTGAGAGTTCACTCCGTCCTAGCAAATGATATAAAAAAGTAATGGCCACTTGAGATGATAGGCTTTTCCTATTCTGAGTCCGAAGCTCCCAAGTAAACATGGGAAATTAATGTGGGTGAGAGAATGGGGCACGACAGTCGGTGAGCAGCGGCCTGGCCCCTCATCCTCGGGGCCAGGAGGGGTGCAGGGGGCAGCCCCACAAATGAAGCAGAGAGCTGAGTGCCCTTCACCTTGACCCACAACAGACCCTGTTTATTATGTGTATGATGGGTCTGGCCGGGGATTGGGGGTTAGGGCTGGGGTTTATGCTGTATCCAGTCTCAGTGATAATTCAGAGGAGAGGATTGGATGCCCCTGCTCTCCAGAGCTCCTCGACCCTCAGGGACCTCGTGCACCCAGGCCAGCCATCCGACTGGCCTCCTTCGCCGCCTCCTCAGAAACTGCCACCAGCACCCTTGTGCTGTCCGGAGACATTCAGCTCTCTCTCCTCACTGGCTCCCAGCTTTCATTGCCCCCCCCAACCCCCCCGCCCTGCTTCTACTGGAATGACAGAGACGAGAGCCTTATTTTTAGTGTGTGACTGACGAAGTCCAGGAAAGCAAAGAACTCTGCTGGGCGAAGCTGGGAGACCTGGAGTGACACCAGAGACTGAAATCGCTCCTGTGGCCACGGTGAGCTCCTTCCCAGGTGCGTAGATGGCGCTGCTCTGCCGGCGAGGGTGTAGCTGGACTGGCGGTGCGTCCTCCTACCTTCTCACCCACCGGGAGATGGCAGAGTCGGCAGAGTGCCGTGGAGCCCGTGAACCCGAGGGAGGGTGGGGGGAGGATGGAGGGAGGAGAGAGAAGGCCGGAGGAAGTCCAGAGTTCTGGGGCGGGGGGTGGGGGCGTTGCACAGGACAAACTAACTGCACAAGGTGCCACCAACCAGAGAATCCCAAGGGTTCATGATGAGGGGTTTCTCCTCTTCTGAACTTGGACCCCCGGAGCTGCAGGAAGAGTCCTGGCAGTGAAGCCCCTGAACAGAACAGGGGGGTGGGTGTTGCTGAGGGATGTGTCCCCTCCCATTGGGAATTTGGGCTCCGAGATCCACCTGCAGGCCCTGCCCTGCATTTAGTGGGGACTCATCCACCAAACTGTCCTTGGGACAGTGGGTCTCAATCACAGCGACACCTGTGCCTCCCAGTGGCCCCCGAGGGAGGGGGACATGGGCTGTGAACAGTGGAGCGTGTACAGGAGTTCTCTCCACCCCCCTGACAGCTCCTCTGTGAATCTGTAGTTACCGCCCATCAGTCAGTTTAATTAAAAAGACATAAGCTGTTCTTGCATGCCTCAGTCCCCGCCCTGGGGCCTCAGAGGCTGGTGGTGGCCTCCATGGCCCTGTGTGGCCCGGCCCGCCTACCTTCCTACACTTGTCTCTGGTCCACTCCGTTGGACTCACTCCATCTGTGTGGACCGGCCTCCTGTCACAGGGCCTCCTGGCATAGGTCGCCCTCCCGCACACTCACACTTCACGTGGCGGGGCCCTGCTCCCTCCGGGCATCTGCCCATGCATGCCACCCACACAGTAAGTCCGCACCCCATCCCTACCCCTCTGAGTCCCTCGGCTCTGCTTTGTCTGTCATGTGACATTGCGTAATGTCTCTACACGTTCAAGTTTGTTCCATGTCTGTCTTCCCCATGTGAACGAGAGCCCCATTAAAGCAGGAAGTCTGTCCACCTTCCTCTTCAAGGCGTCCAGAGCCCAGGGTGCCCGCAGGAGAGGTGTCCGCAGGTGTGTGTCGTCTAGTAAGTGAAGAAGTGGAAACTTATGGAAAAATTAAGTGCTGGGAATGGCCTTGATTCTGAAGAAGAGGAGGTTTGGGCTTGGGTGCTGGCTTGCCCTACATGACATCAATACATTAGTCAACTACAGTGACTAAAATACAGTGTTATGAACTCCCACTCCACCTTGGTCAGGAAGATCCCCCCCAGAAGATATTTCAATCAAAACAAGGCAGTAAACCAAGCAAAGCAAATGCAGAGGAAAACAGGGCAGGACTCAAGACAGAGGCTGGAGCGAACCATGCACAGGATGTGGCACACAGGAGACCCGGGGGAGGCTGTGGTGGGGTCCCCGAGTCGCAGTGCCCAGGGTCGCAGGGTGAGAGCGGGCGGCACCCACCCTGGAAGCAGTCTGCAGGAGGGATTCTCTCAGGAAGATCCAGTGACAGAAGAGCTGATGCGGACAAATGCTTTAGGAGGAGATTTTCACGATTGTTCGTGAAATATGAGCCTGGATTCCTGAAAAATACTTAGAAAAATATGCAAATGGGCAGAAAGCTCTCAAACAATGGTTAACTGATTTTGCAGAAGAAAAATAGTCTCGTTTCCCACACGGCTCAGCTCTTCGCAGCATGCGTGGCCATAACATCGCAGTGCGGATGCTGACCCGGTCAAGTCACGCTAGGGGGGCGTGAAGGTGCAGACACCTGGTGAGGACCCCTGCTGACCCACACCCGGCCCTGCCAGGAGCCCGTCCCTCAGGTCCTTTGCAAGAGGTCTTCAAAGAAGTACCTGTTACCGCTCCCTCCCTTCACTTCTGTTTTAGTACAAAATGCTGGTGGTTCTCACGAGTGGTCCAGCTCTGCCCGCATGCCTTGACGAAGTCCTCATCCACCATTCCCGTCACGCTGCACACCTGACTCCGCGCTTCCTCAGCTTCTCGCTACGGTAGATTCATTGGCATTTCCTCCAGGGAAGGTCTGCGGGTGAGGAACTCTTGGCCGGCGTGCCTCTGAAAACGTTCCCCGTTCCTGGGTGAGATTTAATTGTCAGTAGACTCCTAGGAAGCAGTTGTTTCGCCTCAGCACTGCTTCTGGCCCTGCGGGTGCTCGCAAACATCAGCTTCCAGTCCCTCGTCTTGTGCCTTGCCCCGGTAGCCTCTCAGAATTTTCTCTTTCTCCTCGATGCCCTGGAGTTCCACTGCAGCATGTCTGGGGATGGGTTCATTTGTGCTGATCTCTTTAGAGGCCTGGTGTGCACTTTCCATCAGCAGATCTGAGAATCTGAGCAGCTGAGGATTTGAGGATTCACCTCTTTCTGCCATTTAGGGAATCTCTCCCTCCCTATTGACACCGCTGCTCTCTGCGTCTGACTCCTCCTGCGCGTGACTCGAGCTTGTCTAGCTGCCTGATGTCTTTGGGTCTGTAAGAGGTTTTTTGGGTCACTTCCTTTTTTCAAAGATTTTATTTATTTCTAGAGACAGGGGAGGGAGGGAGAGACAGAGAGAAACATCAATTGGTTGCCCTTCACATATGCCCTGACCAGGGACTAAACCTTTAGTCCGGACACATGCCCTGACCAGGACTCTAACTACTGACCTTTCACTTGGCAGTATGACGCCCAACTAAATGAGCCACACCAGCCAGGGCTGGGTCACTTTCTCGATACCATCTTCCAATTCATAAGTTTTCTCTTCTCTCGTATTGTTACTGGTGGACAGTCTGTCTGGAGCACCAGGAAGCTTCCCTGATGGGCCAGCGTGGCACCCAGGGAGGGTATTAGACTGAGCATGCGAAAAGCTAGAAATGCTAATTGGATAGAGGAAAAGCCCTCCCACTTCAGGTGCCAGATCGGGGGTGAGACCAGGGAATAGCAGGCACATCTGCCACCGGAGTCAGAATGGCGCAGGGGGAGGTGCCGGACCAAAGAGGCCTGGTGGTCCAGCCCAGGGAGAGAGGCATTGGTTGGGAGGTGGACCCACCCAATGTGAGCAAAAGTTTGGGAAGGGGATTGGTCGTTTTGAGAAACCACCTGGTCCGTGCCACACCCCAGCTAACATAATCCCAGGGGAACAAGGGAGAAACTCTCTTTTGCTCGTGACTCACTTGCTTGTGACCTGCACTCACACGATGCATTCACCTAAGGCCACATGGCCCGTGGCCTCCAGGAAGCAGTCTGTCTCTCTGTGCCCCTCACCCTTGTCACTTGCTGATGATGCACAGGCAGGTGTGCCCACACACTGTCCTGCCTGGGAGGGTGTGACGACGTGGCCCTGGCAGCGGCGTGGCCCATGGCTGCGTGGGCTCTGCACGCAGGCTCAGGAGGGAGCCTGAGGCGAACAGCAGCTGGGAACAAGCTACGCTGCCTGGATGGGGACTGTGAGCACTCGGCAGCCACCTGTGGGCTCCAAAGGGCTGCACTTTAAATTGGAGCAGGAACTCCGGACACTGGCTTTTGTCTTGGTCTTGCCGAAGACAGCTGGACTTTGTTCAGGGCAGAAACCGGAGACGGGCTGTGAGACGAGAATCCGACGTTCCTTCCCCCACATTGCGCGGCCCCCAAATAAACCTCCTTCCTTTTGGACCAGCATCTGCCTCATGAGTTTGGCTTTTGCAGCGACAAGCAGCTGAACCTCCATTTTTTTGTTGTTCAATGACAATATCCAGTCTAGCATTTACCGTTTGTGTTTTCATTATTATTTCAATAATCCACATTCCATCATTTGTAACTGGTGATTTATTATTATTTTTAATCATCTGCAGTTCGTTTTTTGCCACTCTGACCTTTGCTCGCCACACTCCCCGGTGTCTGATATGGTGGAAGTTTCCAGACCGTGCCACACTGTTCCACCATTTCTTCACCCCCACACTCGTAGCCCAGCCTGTGCTTGGCTGGCTCCAGCTCTTCCCTCCGTCTTGGCGTCCCGGACGCCCTTCCTTGGCGACCCCTCACCTCCAGTCTTTGACATTCCAGAGCATCGCCCCAGTCTGGGTCCTTCAACAGCACTGACCTCAGTGTTGTGTGTTCTCTTGCCTGTCTGTCTCTTCCTTTGGACCAATAGTCCCAGGACAGCAAGGATCACATCACGTTGTTCACAGCTGAACTCTCAGTCCCTAGCATGAGAGATGCCCCTCCCCCGCCCCACAAAAATCGCTGAGTCATTGACTCAATGTCTGGCCCCTTGGCCCCTGGTGCTGCTGACAGCAGGCCTCCCTGTACTGAGCTTGGAGGTAGAAATTAGTTTCTTCAGAAAACTGTGGCATGATTTGTTAAATGATGTCTTTGCTCGTCCACTTCTTTCTCATGAGGTGCTCTGTATCTTGTGCCGAGGAAGGGGTCACATGCAGAGGCATTGGGGTGGGTGGGAAACAGGGGCTGGCCCTCCTAGATGCAGAGTCTGTCTGCAGGAGCTTCCCGTGCCCGACTTATTTATTTTGGAGTCAGATTTAAGAGTTCTCCCAGGAGGGCCCATGTTCTGTTGTCACGTGGGATCCTAACTGCCAGAGTTGGAGCTGCAAGGAAGAAAAACGACACCGTTTCTGGAGCCCAGAGCTGCTTGTCCTTGAGTATTCCTGCCACTGAATCCCCTCATCAGAACTCAGTGTGGAGCCGCCTTCCAGGCCAGTTCGGAGTGACAAACTCAGGATGCTGTGTGGCTCATCCAACATGTCTCAGAAAGTGGCAGTGGGCTCCAGGGGAGAGGAGTTAGCCCTTTGATCCAGGACAGTGGATGGCACCCATGGCCACATGGGTGGCACGTCATCTGCACAGGAGACAAGAAATGTCCCCAGCAGAGCACCAGCACATGGCGCCCTCCCAGGTGGGATGGGCTGTGTTTTTCACAGGAGATGCATTCATGAGCCCAGAAAATACTCACTGCAGGCAGGATGCGCCTGAAGGACACCATGTCAGAAAAAGCCATTTGAGGAATGCTAATATAAAGAAAGATGTTTTCCTACTTTCTTCCCTCTTTTTTTTTTTTTCATCACTATCTCTTGGTGGCACAGTCCTGCAGCTGTTTGTTCCTGAATTCAGACCAATCGCTAGGACTGCGTGAAATCCAGACCCACAGCCTGGGGGAGCTCAGCCCCAGAGCATCATTGGATGGACCCCAGCAGGGGCCTCGGGCGCCAGACCAGGATGAGGCTCTGCCCTGACGTTCAGCCCACCACAGTAGGTTCTGCGGTTCTGACCTCAGCGGCTTCTGAGGCTGGGAGGCTGCCTGGCTTGTGGTGAACGGAGTGTCAGGAATCACTGATGAGCCCTCAAGCTGCAAGTAGGACTTCTGGGTCGCCACCTGCGCCTGCCTGTGAACTGGGTGCCACCTGAGCCCTCGCAGTCGCGGAGACGGGATCTCCAGCGCTGGCTGTTTCAGTCCCTGCCTCCCACACCAGAGCCTCTCCCAGAAAGAGCAAGCTCTGTGTTGGGGGGTGGGGGTTGTGAGGTGATGGGCCACTTCCAAGTGGTGAGGCAGGAACAGAGAAAACTTGGGGGGTTTTGTGCTGAGAACAGGCATTAGGGTCCCCCTGGATGTTTCCTTGAGAAAAGAAAAGTAGCTGGAAATCCTGCTCCAACGCAGAGCCTGTTGTCACCCGGGGTTAACAACCACCTTTGGGCCAGCAGCTCCTCTGGAGAGCAGAGCAGAGCAGACCTCCCCTCGCTCAGAGCAGACACTTGGTCACACATTCGTTCAATAAGCACAGATCCCTTCCCGGGCACAGGTCACACACGAAGGGGCAGGAGGTCTGCTTGTGCAGGGACTTGGGGTGATGTGCCACATAGCATGTAAGCAACAGGCAGTGGGGAGAAAGGAGGAGGGAGAAGCAAGGAGGGTGGAACAGCTCCTAGTGGACTGTCCCCAAGTCCCGCAGCTGTTGTGAAGCCCCATCTGTTAGATGGTGGCTCTTCAGGAACCAGCCAGGCACCCCCCAACTTCTCTCTAGGACAGCAGTTTAACTGTGTTAGGCCTTGTGAGTGTGTGGATTCTTACAGTGATGCAACAGTGCAATAGCTCATGGGAGAAAGGTAGAGTGTCCGAGGGGGGTTTGGAGTAGGAATTACCCCCCTGCCCAATTTATACGACCCCCTAGCCCCCGACATATGCAGGTCTCCCTCCCAAAGCCCACACCAGCTCCTTCATGAGTGGGATCCTGGTCAGCAGCCCCCACCCCCACCCCGCCTCCTTCCCCTCCTGCTCCGCCTGCAGCATCTGTGCTGATTAGCACTCGCCACCAACACTTCCCTTCTAAGTGCGGTAGGTTGCACTTCCTCACCCCTGGAAGTTAGGGGTGAGCAAGCGTCTTGCCTTGGCAATGACTTGGGACAGTCTGTAGGTGTCTGTTTTGTATGGAAGTTTTAAGACTTTGGGCTCGGTATAATTTCAATACACATTCTTGTCTCCTTGTCTCAATGTCAACACAGAGCCTCAGCAGCCCAGTTCCCAGGTGATCACCTGAGACAGACTTCCATTTGCAGCTGACACCCCAGGGTTGTCACCACAGTGTAACAGCCTACCCGGACACGTGTCCCTTTACGTGTGCCTCAGCCCCTTCTCAAGCCAGGCACCAAAAGACCTTTCCTTTCATTCATTTGGGCAACAGATCAATCTTACCCCTTAAAGTTTTTCTATTTCTGTTATTTCCTGTTCTTTTCCTGAGAGTGGTGATCCCCTTTATTGCCCAGAATGCACCTTTTCCTCCCGCCTCCTGTGTTCAAGGCAGCGGTGTCTTCTCAGCAGAATCCACCTCCTGCCCCACTGGTGGTGGGTGCCCACCCGCCTGGGGATCTGCCCGTCCTGCCAGCACAGTTCTGTTGCCACTGCAGGCGAGTGGGGAGCTCCCACATCTCTTCCTGGCAAGGACTGCAGCTCACGATGGATTCTGGGCTGTCACAAGCAGGCTGCTGGCTGCTGGCTGCTCAGAGGTGAATGGCAAATCCAGGCTTTGCACGACAGCTCAGAGCTGCATGAACACCAGAAAGAAAGCAGCCCTTACTCTGAGGGCTGGACGCGAGCTGAGCATCGGTTTCTGTGAAAAGCACAGAGGTTGGAGCAAAAGACTCCATCTGGCTTTTTAATGCTACACGTATGTGTGTGGATATGAAAGAGCATCCCTCCCAGACTAGCAAAGGATAGGAAATCCCTGATTAGGGAGATACAATTATTTTGCATCTGTCAAGTACTTTGTTTCCAAAGCTCCAGCACATTTCTGACTCCATATGCTCACAGTTGTTGAATGTGTGCGGACACACACAGACCCATGTTCTCCGAGCAACGGCGTGATGACAGGTTCCGTCCTCCCCAGGCACAGTGGGCTGAGTCAGGGGTGTTCTTTGAAGAATTCAGAGGCTGCCCTCCTTGGGCTCAGATGTTCCAAGGACGCCCTCTGTTGTAGCACTGACTGTCTGAGCCACCCCGTTCCTTTCACAGGGAGCTGAAGGCCCCCATTCTCCTTCCTCACAAGAACACAGAGTTGCCCTCTACCACCTGCCTCCGCAGGAGCTGCACCGGCTTCCCGACTGCCCTGTGCTGGGTGACTCTGAGGTTTGCTCCTCGGAGCCACAGAACGCCTGTCCCAGTGGGACTCTTGAGGTGGCGATGCCAACAGCTAAATTCTCCAGGCAGAGCACATACAGCTGCCATTCAAGAAACGAAGAAAATACTGGTGTTCCTCAGGGGCAGGGAGCTGAGGCTGGCTTATTTCTTTGACATCCAGGAAGAAAATGAAGCACGGCCGGTCTGCCTCACACCAGCCCAGTTGTGGCCGAACAGGTGGCTGTGGATGTGTTGGGCTGTGAAGGGTGCCCAGACCAGCCCCCCATCCAACTGCTCACGATGCTACAATTGTAACCAAACAGCAAGTGGGGTCCTACTGCCCACCACCCATACACATTAAGTCCGGAGACAGAGCCCGGAGGAAAGGAAAAATAATTTTTATTTACTTAAAAATATACACAGCAGATTTCTTGATGACCACCTTCCTTCCCCCACCCCCCACCAAGAGGAGCATGCAGGTGGCTGGCCAGCGCTACAAATTTGCATGCAGGGGATGGGCGTGGTGCTTGCCACCCCCTTCTTACCAGCAGTGCTCCTGGTCAGGCCCTGAGTGCTCAGGGAGGGTGCATGGCCTGCCCTCGACCCCTAGCTGGGCTGCGGCTGCACCCAACAGGCCCATGTTGGCACTTGCTGCGGGTGGGCAGCAGCCGCTGCAGCTTCCCACCTTGCGGTGCCGGGTTTGCGGGCCCAAACCTCCCTGAGTCCATAGCAGAAGCCTCCACTGCCGCCCCACACCTGAAACCTCCTGCACTCCTGGATAGGTAGGTTCTGGAACACTCAGCTGGGGCCACTGAGAATCCCTCTGGCTGGGCGCCTGGCTCAGGAACCTCAGCCCCCTGCTGCGGACCCACCAGCCAGGGGATAGGGAAGCAAAGCCTGAATATTTGCATGCTCCGCATTTAAAGAGCCCTCCCCATAATCCCTTGGTGGCAGAAGTAGACGGGAGGGTATGTCCCTCCCATCCAATCACCTTCCCAGCTTTGGCGCCAGCCCTACTAGCCTCTTCTTTACTGAAGCCTCTTCTTTGCTGAATCATGCAAGCTCGGTCCCTACTGCTGGGGCAAAACATGCATGTGGCCTCTTCAGTGCTTCCCCGCCGCTGCCTCGCCATTTCCACGGGGTAGTTCCCCTCCACGTTAGAAGATGAGCAGAATAGCTAGATTCTGCTTTTTCAGTTCATTGATACAATTTCTCATTAGGAATCAGCACGGTTCCAACACATCATAGACCCAGAACACCCAATTCATTAAGATGAAATAAGATAAATATCCAAATTAGCTAAATGGGAGAAAAGTGGTTAATACCCACACACTCATAGAGGGTTGACTTCTATTTCTGGCAACATGGCAGATTAGATTTACTGAGAACTCATCCTTTTAAATGTATAACTAAACATGCAAAAAAGTAAGGAGAATCCCAGCGGCAAAGCCCGGAATGAAATAAAAAAGCAGATGTTTGGACTGCCCTAACAGGTTTTGCTGGATGCAACAGCCGTGGGGCTGGCACGTGAACAGCCCTGGCAGGACCGGTAATGAAGTCCTACCCGGAGACAGAAAGTTGGGGTTCCCAGCTAGTCAGGACCTTAAAGGCTGTCAGCCTCAGCAAGTGTGGATTAACAATAACACCCACCCTTTCCTGCCCGGCTGGCTTAGTGGGTTGGACATCATCCCACAAAGCAAAAGGTCGCCGGTTCAATTCTGGCCTGGTCAGGGAACCTGGGTACAGGTGCCATCCTGGCCTGGGCACACGCGAGGCAACTGATCTCTGTGTCTCTCTCACACTGATGTTTCTCTCCCTCTTTCTCCCTCCCCCTCTCTCTATAAATTAAAAAAAAATAACACCCACCGGCCCTGGCTGGCGTGGCCCAGTTGGTTGGAGTGCTGCCTGCACACACTGAAAGATCACAGGTTCGATCCCCAGTCCAGGAATGGATGGGAGGCAACCAATCAACATTTCTCTCTCACACCAATGTTTCTCTCCTTTTCTCTCTCCCCCTTACTCTCTCACTAAAGCAATGAAAAAAATAGCATCCACCCATCAGCAAAGACAAGTGACAACACAGCTCTCTGGTTTCCTGTGCTGAGTCTCTCTAAAATCATTCCTGCTCAGAGAGCTCCAGCCATGGCCCCTGCTCCCCATGTGTGTGGGTCGGATGTGTGCTGCCCTGTGGTCTGGAGGTGCCTGTGTGGGGAGAGGCACATGCAGGGCCACCCTGGCTGGTAACACCCTGGCGTGCCCGAAGCAAACCTGCGGAGGGGCACACCTCTGTGCATCCACAGGGTTCCAGCAGATGGAACTCAACCAGGCAGGAGCTCAGCATCTATGACTCAACGCATGAGAAAATTCGAGGACCAAACCCGCATGCACAAAACCAAATCGCTCAAAACCCCGAGATTTCCAATGACTTGCGAAGCCGCATGCTTTGTAGCGGCTGAGCCAGACCAGAACCCAGGTCTTGTGAACTGCTTGCAAATTATTTTTCCTTCCAGTCACCTGCCTTTTTCTCATACGGAAGTTGTGTCTCTTCAGAACCTAAGGGAAACCCAAATCTCACTGTCTTTAAAATCAACATTCTGACATTGAAAATTAGCCTTTTTATTCCCAAATAAGCAAGTAAAATCTGCTCCTCTGGCTTAAGGTCACCGGTATTCTCATCGCTATTCTAGGGAAACTTGATGAAACCGGGTTTAAAAATGTGCTACTCAGCCCTCAAATAGTCTGCTGATCAGAACATCCTCTTAGAAAGCAATCTGGTTAAAAACACCACTGGTTGTCAGTGTAAGTCTCCTGTAATTCACAACCAGCACATTCTCAGAGATGTGAAAAATGTGTGCAAATGTGCTCACACTTCTGTAATCTACAATGGTGAAAATTAGAAATAGCCTAATGTTCCACAGGAAGAATGGTTACATAGAGTGCCTAGTTAGAACAGATTGATATATAGACTTTCAAAAAATCTTTAGACACTTTGATATAATGGGTGTGGAAAAAGATAAAAAATATAATGTATAAACCACAATGAGATACCACTTCAAAGACATCAGGACAGGTATTATTAAAAAACCCTGAAAATCGCAAATGTTGGGGAGCACATGGGGAAACTCAAGCCCTTAAGCCGCGGTACGAATATAAAATGGTGCAGCCACTCTGGAAAATGGTGTGGCAGTTCCTCAACAAATTAAACAGAACTCTCCTATGATTCAGCTATTCCACTTCTGGGCACAGACCCAAAAGAGATGAGAGCAGCACACCAACAGATCTTTGCACACCCACACTCACAGCGGCATCATGCACAAAAGCCTAGAGGTGGAAACAACCCGAAACGAACAAACAAAATGTGGTCTGATCCATACAGTGGAATATTATCTGGCCATAAAAAGGAAAATTTTGGCACATACCACAACATCAATCTGAGGACATTATGCTAAGTGAAATGAGCCAGTCACAAATACAGTATGATTCCAATTGTATGTCACGCCTTGGTGTGAAATTCATAGAGAAAGTCCAGTGGTAGATGCCAGAAGCTGGGGGAGGGGCGGGACATGGAGTCCCTGTGAATGGTGCAGAGCGTTGGGTGTGGGAGACGAGAAGTCCTGCAGACAGGCGGCGGTGAGGGCCACACAGCGCCGATGGCTTCAATGTCACAGGACTGGACAGTTACAATGACTCAAATGGTACATGGTTATACTTTACCACAATGGAAAATGAAAAATATATACATGGATATATACGTATATGTATGTTTTACTTTTACTTTGTACTATATACTTAATACACTTGCACATATATTTATGTATGCATATATATAGTAATTTATGTCATATAAAAAGGTATGTGGTAAGTAGGTTGGTAAGGTACAAAAACCAATAGCTTTATGCTGTATTTATTTCCCATTGCTGCTGTAATAAATACCTTGGCCGCTGAAAGTGACATACATTTATTCTCTCAAATTTCCAGGGGTCAGAAATCGGAATCGCACCATCGAGATCAAGGTGTCAGCAGGGCTGCGCCCTCTGCGGAGGCTCCAGGGGAGTCCCTTTCCTCGCTTTCTGTGGCTCCTGGGGGCTGCCTGCTCTCCGAGGCTGGTGGCCTTCCATCTGCAGGGCCGCACGCAGCACCTTCTGCGGGGCCTCGCTTCCTCTTCCGTCCACGCTCTTCCCGAGTCCCTTTCCTACGTGCACTGTGACTGCATTTAGGCCCCAGGGGACAGCCCAGGATAGTCTCCCCATCCTAGGGTCCTCAACAGAACCAGATCCCTGGCCACGTACAGCGCTATCTGCTGGTCTGGGATTAGGACGTGGGGTCAGCATCCGAGGGGCCACTGTTCAGTTTACCCGCAGATGGTAGGCAGAAGGAAAGAGAGAGGAAAAGGCAATGGAAGGAGTTATTAAAAAAACATCCATAGCAGCTAAATGTGGGTTTATAATCAAGAATTGTTTTCCTTTGTATACTTTTAAATAGTTATAAGCTTTTTGTAACAAATGTGTTTTGTAATGAAAAATGCCATTTATTTTTAAACGGGGTCTTTAGTGCAAACACAGCTTAACGTGTAGGGGTGTAGTGGGATGGATTTCACAAAGCCGCCCACCCTGTCTGGTAGACTCCTCCTGGCGGCCGGAGTAATCGTTTGTAAGGTTCAACCCTGCAACAGGAATGCAAGAACCAAACTGAAGAACCAAAACCTGCTGACCTCGCACGACTTTAAGGAATGAACACTCTGAAAAGCAAAATGACATTCATATAGAGAAAGGCTACTGCACAGAAATGTGATGCTGCAGTCACGACGGCACTGACAAGACCCGAGTCACCCCTCTCCACGGGCACCCCTGGCCCGCGCCCTGCCTGCCCCCGCAGCGGCACAGGTCCCTCTCCAAACTGCCAGTCTCACCAGTCAGGCCCCCTGTCCCTCCACGCCCCCAGGTCACAGGCATCCGCTGGGCTCACACGCATCATCCAGAAAGGAAGCACACTGGGTGTGGTGCTGCATTCGTTTCCTGGTAAAGCATGGTGGAGGGCTGAAAGAGCTGAACCTCTCCCCAGGGTCCTCAGTTCGTGGAGATTCTGTTGGGAAGCCAGACGCAGTGCTGAGTGTTTTCTGCACCAGATTCAAGTTCTTGCACCATCTGTGAGGTGAGGCCACTTGCCAAGTGGACAGGCTGTGGCTTGGAGAGGCCACGTCCATGGCGCTGTCTCTGGGCTAGTCAGTGTTGGAGGTATGGATGGGGGAGAGGTGGCGGTCATGAAGCAAGACAGAAACACCCCGCTGCTGAGGGCACCTGCCCCCAGAGGGAGGTGGGCGGGCGTGGGACCCCTCCCACAGCCGTTCGTGCCACTGTGGATTCACACACACCGACAGAGCCATTCTCAAAGGCTTCAAAGTTTCAAAGCACACAAAGAGAGTGGAAGAGATCCCAATATCTTACACTCTAACTCGGAAGATTACGCCTATTGCCTAAGGTGTGATGGCTACCAAGCAGTATGTGCCCCCCAAAATGAGACACACAAGCGCCGGAGGAAGGGCCAGGACATGCACTGAAGGATGGGCAAGTCCGTCACAGACAGAATCTGGTGGCTAAGGGCACCCTGGCTCAATGCAATAGGCCAGGGTCCTTCTACAGGCAGTGCCCATCCTGAGTACCCTTCAATGGCTAAACAAGAAATGTTCTCACGTGGGGCAGATGCTTTTAGTGATCTATGTTACTGTGAAATTAACACGCCCCTGGTGTACCACTGCTCAGAGCAAACGCATAGAAAAGAAGAACAGAGGACAAAGAAGGGAATCACGATTCGGAACGGTGGCAGGGAGGCGAGCTGCGTCTCCAGCCTCTAAGGAGCCGTCTGTGAAAGCACTGACTTCTCTTCAGGAGGCAGGGGCTCCCAGTCAGCACAGCCTGGGCATCTGCAGGAGAGGCGCTGGGTGCTCCCGTTCCCCAAAGGCCTAGAGGAGGCAAGGAGGGAAGCCTGACAGCTGCTCTTGCACGCATGTTCACGGAGCAATGCTGAACTGCATTTATACTCATGGCTAGGCACAGGCCTGCCCTCTAACACACATGACAGGGCTCGCACACAGATGCCACACACATGCATAGCTACATGCACACCCCCATCACACCTGACCCTGGCAGAGCACTAAGAGTCATGCTCAGAAACAGCTGTCACCAGGGCATCGTTCCAGTGTTTCCGGAAACAGCACACAGCATCCTCATTCCAACCCAGGTTAAAAAGAGCAGAACCACATGAGGTTGGTGACGTGCACAACTGCAGGCAGTGAGGGGTGCAGCAGAAGGTCACAGCTCCCCAACACCCATTAGTGGCACTCGGTGGCAGCAGTAAGATCCAGGGAAAGGGGCCAGATGGTGGGTGGTACCTTTCCTCAAAATACACAAGGGAGCCCAGGAGCTGCCTCCTCTGCTTGTAAACCTGCAGTGGAGGGTGTCCAGGATTGAGTGACACCAAGTAACATGACAAAGTGCAGGCCACTCTCCACGAGGCCCGGCAGCCTACCTCGTGTTACCACGTCAGCACCACCCGAGAACAGGACGTGGCCCAAGAACTGTTTGATGAGTGGATGTATAAATGGATGGACTGAATTAACACATAAATGCCTGTCGTGATGAATGTTTCTCCTCTCAGGGGCTGCAGCCAATGCACGGCTGAGGTGACTGTGCATTGCAGCCAGCATTCCTCTCCCGAACACCACGAGCACTGTTTGAACTCGTGGCGCGAGAGGCTACAGGATGGCTGTAACCGCTCTTCCCCTGGCCTGCCAGCCTTGGCAGGTCTGACAGCAAGGTACGGCTGTGGCTTAGTAGGGCCTGATACCGAATCTACAAAACCCTAGTTTTTCAGACTTCCACCTGAAAGGATTAATAAAAACGGCCTGCATTCATAATGTGGGAACAAATGGCAATGCCCCACCTTACCGGAATAAGCACCCGCATCCTTTTCGCTGCTGAAGGTGGGCTTTTCATACTTCTGGAGCTGGTAGGAAGACATCAGGGTGAAGGCCTTCCCACTCTGCCCGTGAGGCCTCCCCTCACGGACACCTGCAAACAATCCTACTCATATTGCCAAACCCTTGGTAAAGCCTGTTCCCACTCCCCACCACCCACGGCCTTCCCCAGCCCATCCAGCCCTATGCACTTTCCGAGTAAAAACTTAAAGATAGTGTCCAAAGCCAAGCCTCACGATTGCTCTGCCTTCTTACACCAGATACTCCCGTGCATCTGACGTGGATGCTGGGAGTGGGCCTCCCCCCGCCCACCCCCCAATGCCACTGCACTGAAGGGCTCACCCCCTGCGCAGCCCCTCAGCTGCCAGAGGCTCAGCTGACGTCCCAGGATGATGCTCTTGTTTTGTGACCACCCTCCTTCGGGGGCTCCTTATCCACGTGAAGCCCCTTCCCCACAGCAGCCTGCCTCTAAGTTCAACCTGTCAGGCATGGCTCGTCTGCCATGCAGGTGAATGGCAGATGCTCTTATCTGACTTAACGGAGGAGAAAATTTCTTGACTGTATTCTGGTTAAAGGAGGGGCTCACACTCACCCTACTTGGGTGGCCAACCTTCAAACAGTCAATAGCATGGCAGATGCACGTCACGTGGAAGATATACTGACTTTTAATGGGTCTCTGAGGATACGGGGGCTGCGAGAACACTGCAGGGCTCCTGACCCATCAGCCCCCTGCCTGCAGGTGCAGAGGCAGCAGCGGAGCGTGGGACCTGCTGTGTGGCTGGGAGGTTTCCGGCTGCGGGCGGGGCGCCTCAGCCCTGACTCACCTGGAGAAGCTCGGTGGTCCCAGCGGGTTTCTTGGTCGGGGAGGTTGTGTTTTTCACTGAGACATAACTGGCATATAGCATTGTGTAAGTTCAAGGTGTTGGTGTGAGACGTTTGTATATTGCAAAATGACTACAGTGGCATTAGCTAACATCTCTGTCACGTCAGTGATTCATTTCTTTTTTGTGTGGAGAGCAGTTAGGGTTTAGTCTCTTAGCAGCTCTGAAGTTCACAATACAGTATTATTGACTGTAATTAAATACTTTGCTGTGCAGCAGATCTCCTGGTCATATGTTTGTGCCCTCACACCACATCTCAACACCCCAGCCCCTGGGGACCATCGTCCTATTGTTTCTCCAAGTTCAGAGCCATATGATCTCACAGGACCACCATCAAATGCTCAGCCTGTCGTTGCCTGAAATGTTACTCAGCACCTGACTGAATCTGAAGGTCACTTTCTCACAGACGAGTGTTCTAAAGCCCAGAATAACATACATGCTAGGGAACAGAAGGTAAGCCCCCCAGCTAAGTGTCTCAGGAGGCCGAGTCCCGTTCTCGGTCTGGCATACATTCAATGTACCAACAAACACAGTCTCCTCACCTGAAGGGTGAGCAAGGCCCGAGGCCATCCTTTCCCGTCTGTTCCTTTTTACCTCCAATGTGCCTGCATGCACATTTGACGTCAGTGCTCAGGGAAATGCACTGGCTTCGTCACGACAGGGGCATGAGACCCAGGGGCCGCTTCTGCTTCCCAGCCCCAGTGCCAAACGGGCAGTGTCAGCACCGGGCACCTGTCGTATGCCCTGCAGTCGTTGCCACATGCGTTTCCCCAGTGTCTTTTCACCTCCCCTCAGCTCCCACTCCCTCCCTGTGAGCACCTACTGTGTGCTGAGCTTGAAGGATGATGGATGATGGACAGAGCAGTAAGACGCTGCAGCCCACTCAGCACTTGCTGCACCAGACCCGGGTTACCTGCCGTATGTGGATCACCTCATGCCCACGCAGTGGGACCCGGCACCACTGCCCCATTCCACAGGTGAGGAAACAGTGCAGGGGCTTCAGTGATTCGCCACCGTCATGCAGTGACTAGGTAGCAAAGCTGAGACCTGAACCCCGCGTGTCTGACTCCAAAGCCTGTCTCTTACCCAGCCCCCTGCAGTAACTGACAAGTCAATGTGCTTCTAAATCGTGAGAGTCTGGAGTTGGAGGACAGCAGAAAAGCAACCACTGCATGGAATTAGCTGCTCACCTGTCCAAATCAGCCTAGGACGCCAAGTACGCCTCTGCCGTGAACATGCTCAATTCTGGGAAACAACTCAAAGACATCAGCTGCCACTCTCTCCCCGCCTCCTCCTTTTCTCCTTAGGGCTAAGAAACAGGGACTCATGAGCGGACAAAGTGCTTAGAGAACATGACTGTATTTGACCACACTAGCACCAACAGCTGGAGTCCGTCTGACAAGCCAGCGGTTCGGCATGCTTTCGCTAAAGGGACCTCCACCACCCTCTACACGAGCCCGTAGAAGATGAGGTCTTCCAGAAACAAAGCCGTTATCCCTTCTTCCCTGTCAGCGTCCACTGTGGTGACCACTGGATTAAACCACCCTTTTGCCACAGCATCCTATGCTCTATCCAACTGAATTTCAGCCTTTTTTCTAAGAGTGAGGGGAGAAAAAAAAGAGTGTGCTCCTAGGTCCAAGGTAGAAATGAAAACAGCAAGGTGGCTTGCTTTGAAATGCAGAGGACCTCTACCTTCAGCCTGTCCCTGGGCCCTGGTGACGGGACAAGGCCAGAGCTCTGCTCTCTGCCAGCGCAGGCCTGACGAGCAGCAGCCTGCCTCCTGGGAGCCGGGAGCCGGGGTGGGACTGGCTGCGCTAAGGCTCAGCAGACAGTCTCACCGAAGGGGAGGCAGCAGGGGCGTCACCCAGCTGCAGACGGGCTCTGGGCCGCTGCCACGGACGCTTGTTTCAAGGCACTCTGGACTCTGTTTCCTGAGGGTCAAGTGCAGCGGGACCCCAACCTTTGTCTCTGGTGGGGGGGGACCCCTGAAGTACACGAAAGGTGAAAAACAGAAAGTCAGTCTGTATCATATCCCAAAATGGGTCCAAGCCATTTCTCGACCTCGGCCACAGACATGTTCTTTCTCAGAGCATAGTCCTCAACCTGCAAAAGAGGAGAAGCAACTTATCAGACCAAGCTGATGCGGATCTTCGAACTGAAGTTTCCGCAGGATTTGCCCAGAAACATTAAGTACCTTCCATTTCTTGTCTATGAGCAGCCTACCGAGCTGAACGGAGATGGGTATTTGTCTATCCACCAAACTGCCTATTCTCTGGGCAGGAAAAATGTGGTTGTGAGGTGAATATCTCAATCTCAGAAGCTGGTGGGGGTGTGAGCATATGCATGTGGGCTCATGTATCTGTGCTCACACGTGTGTGCATGTGCACTGGCATGCATGCATGCGTGTGGTCTGCATGTAAACGAGGGGCCAGAATCGGGGCACTGGGTTAGAGTCAAATGAAGAAGACCTCGACTGAGATAACTGCGCATCCTTTCCCTCGTGCTGTTTTCTCATTTACATGGGAAGCACAACAGGTTCTCCAGTTCCACTTAAGCGAGACAGGAATCCCAGGAAGCCAGATGCAATGACACAGCTAAGTTACCTGATCCTTGGAAATCTTCCCCACAGCAAAATACTTGGACTTCAAGTTGGAGAAGTAGAGGCCACACACGGCTGAAGCAGGTGCCATCGCTAAGGACTCCGTCAACCGAATGCCTGGAGAGCGACAACTGCGCATGTGCCCAGGGCCCACAGCCGGCAGGCGCCCAGTCTGCGCTGATTTGGGAAAGGGGGCGCTCCCTTCTGGGCACGTACCTGTGTGCTGCTCGACGTCTGCGAGTCTCCACATCGTGAGCTTCTCGGTGTGGTCGGGCTGGCTGGGGTAACCGGGTGCTGGGCGGATGCCCCCGTAGCGCAGCCTTCGCAGGTCGGCGACATCCAGCTGCTCATCGCTGCAGTAGGCCCACAGTTCCCGGCGGACCCTCTCATGCAGCTCCTCTGCAAAGGCCTGGAGCCCAGGACAAGGGGGTTCAGTGCTGCCTGTACCCCTCGATCAAAGCCACCCAGGCAGCACCCTCGCCTGGACCAGCTGGGGCATGTCCAGCAGGAGGGCACTGGCTGGACTCCTGACTCCTGCATAGTGTCATTAGCTGCTCTGCTGGCTTGGTTTCGGCCTCCCCACTGCTCAGTGCACCCCACTCCTGGCACACGAAGAAGAGGAATCTATAGAGCAGGTCCCCAACCTTTTTGGTACCAAGGACTGGTTTCATGGAAGAGAGAGGTGGGGGGGTGCGGGGGGCAGACATGAAGTGGAGCTGAGGTGTGTTTCGCTCACAGCCCAGTTCCTAACAGGCCGCGGGTGGTAGAGGTCCACGCCCAGGGGTTGGGGACCCCTGCTACAGAGGACACCTCCATTAGAACAGGAGCTCTGAGACGGAAGTCTGGTTTTACTTTTTCAGGCTCCTCAGGAAAACATCACAATGAAGTGAAGGTTCTAAGGGTGATTTCCAATGGCACCCCTGAAGGGTCACCTCTGCCCAAAAGATGACGTGGGAGAACAACTCGAGAACACGTGGCTTGAACTGTGTTCCCACCAGCCTCCTCTGATCCTCGCGGCTGCCTTGCGTTCTGCATCATCCCAGGTTCCACCCCGGCTCTGTCCTCAGAGCGCTGTGGCGCTACCTCTGCCAGCCGGTCCCCCAGCGCCTTGACCATGATGCTGCTGTAGTCGTCGCACTGGTCCTCGTAGGCTCGGCTCAGCTCCTCCACCCCGAAGCAGGCGGCAGCAAACAGGCCCAGATGGTCCCGGAGGCCCGAGTGCAGCGGGGCAACGAAGTCCGAGAGGCAGAGGTACGGCTCCGTGCTGGTGGAGTCCTTCTCGGCCTGAAAATCCAAGGGGCAGGCAGAGGGGCCGTGAGCACGGACGGGGCAGCACACACAGTGGACAGCAGTGGACTCTCATCAGAGTGCGGGCTTCACACAGGGATGTCTGCTTGTTCTGTGTGCTGTGCCGTCCTCAGCACTTAGAATGGTGCATGGCAGTCCCTAAAGATTTGTTGAATGAGCAAATGAAATGAGCTTTTAAACACATGACATGCCACATGTAGTTGGGAAACTGCTCTTCCACACACTGACCAAACACTTACTGGAGGCCACAGGCACTGTGCTCGGAACTGGAACTCTAAACACTCAGATAAAAAAAAAATTCCCTCAAAGTGTTTCTATTCAAAATCAACATTAAATCTTGGAGTTATATTCAGAAGGGGACCACTAAATATGAGCCTCTACTCTGCATCAAGAAGTTGAACATGCTGTCAGGCCAGCCCCACAGAGGCCTGGGCTGCTGCAGGTGGTGGGGGGTGGGGGGCTGGTGGGGACAGAGCTCAGGAGACAGACTGCTCAGGAGGCCCTGAGCCAGTCTGACAGCAAACAAGGAACTCAGCAGGATTCGCTTCTTTATTTGATTCAAATCAAAACCCTATAGACTCCACCAAGAAACTACTCAACCTAATAAGTGAATTTGGCAAAACAGAGGGATACAAAGTCAACATTCATAAATCAAAGGCATTTTTGTTCACTGACAACAAAGTATCAGAAACAGAAATTAGGGGGGAAATCCCATTCGCTATAGCAACAAGAAAAATAAAGTACCTAGGAATAAACCTAACCAAGGAGGTTAAAGACCTGTACTCAGAAAACTACACAACACTGAAGAAAGAAATTAAGGAAGACACAAGCAAATAGAAGCATATACCGTGTTCATGGACTGGAAGAATTAACATCATCAAAATATCCATACTACCCAAAGCAATTTACAGATTCAACATAATTCCTATTAAAATACCAAATATATTTCAACAATTTATATGGAACCATAGCTAACCCCGAATAGCCTCAGCAATTTTGAGAAAGGAGAACAAAGGAGGAGGGATCACAATACCTGGCATCAAACTATATTCCAAGGCCACTGTAATCAAAACAGTCTGGTACTGGCATAAGAACAGGCACATGGACCAATGGAACAGAACAGAGAGCCCAGAAATAAACCCAAGTCTCTATGGTCAATTAATATTTGACATAAAATGGAGTAAAAATAGCCTCTTTAACAAATGGTGTTGGGAGCTATGTACAGTTACATGCAAAAAAAATTAAACTCAACCACCAATTTAAGCCACACACAAAAATAAACTCAATATGGAATAAAGATTTAAATATAATCGTGACACCATAAGAGTCCTAGACAATATAGGCAGGAAAATTTCAGATATTTCATGCAGCAATATTTTCAGCAGTATGTCCTGTAAAGCAAGGGACATAAAGGAAAGAATAAACAAATGGGACTACATCAAATTAAAAAGCCTTTCAACAGGTACAGAAAACATTAGCAAAACAAAAAGGGAACCGACCTATGAAAAAATATATTTACCTATGATACCATGGACAAGGGTTTGATCTCCAAAATAGACAAAGAACTCACATGACTCCATACCACGAAGGCAAACAATCCAATTACGAAATGGGCAAATGACCTGAATAGACACTTCTCCAAGGAGGACATACAGAGGGCCCAGAGACATATGAAAGGATACTCGGCATCACTAACCATCAGAGAGATGCAAATTAAAACCACAATGAGATAGGACTTCACATGGGTCAGAATGGCCCTCATAAACAAATCAACAAACTGGCGAGGCTGTGGAGAAAAGGAAACCCTAGTGCACTGTTGATGGGAATCCAGACTGGTGTAGCCACTGTGAAAAACAGTAGGGAATTCCCTCAAAAAAAACTAAAAATGGAACTGCCTTTTGACCTGGCAATTCCATTGCTGAGATTATACCCTAAGAATACTGAAACACCAATTCAAAAGAACATATGAACCCCAATGTTCACAGCATTATTTACAATAGCCAAGTGCTGGAAACAGCCTAAGTGCCCATCAGCAAATGAGTGAATAAAAAAACTGTGGTACATTTATACAATGGAATACTACACAGCAAAGAGAAAGAAGGAGCTCCTACCCTTTGCAACAGCATGGAGGGAACTGGAGAGCATAATGCTAAGTGAAATAAGCCAGGTGGTGAAAGACAAGTACCACATGATCTCACCTGTAAGTGGAACCTAATCAACACAACAAACAAGCAAGCAAAATAGAACCAGCTGGGAGTAAAGGGGAGAAATCTGTACTTGAACAATGATTAAAATAAAATGAAAAGAAAAGAAAAACAAAATAGAACCAGAAACATGGAAATAAAAAACAAACTGACAGTGACCAGAGGTGGGGGGTGGAAAATGGGGGAAAGAAGGGGAAGGGTCAAGTCAAGGAACATGCATAAAGGACCCATGGACAAGGACAACGGGGTGGGAGGAGGACTGAATGTGGGGGGTGTGGGTAGGGCAGAGGGCAGTAATGGGGGGAAAGGGGACCAACTGTAATTGAACAACAATAAAAACATTTTTTAAAAAATGCCACTCTCCCACTTTTCATTTTCAGCTGATGACAGACTCTTCCCTGCCACTAAACTGACAAATAAGACCTTACCATTTCACAATAAATAATTTTACTGAGAATGTAAACAGCTAATAATTAATTTTTGTTGAGTGCTTACTATATGCCAGGCACCAATACCATCGGCGCCACAGTGCAGATGAGGAGTCTGAGGCAGGCGGAGTTGATCATCTAGCTCAGGTCAGAGAGCGGCAGGCCCCGGGTCTGCTACCACAATCAGCACTCCTGATCGCTACACGGCACTGGTCAGGACTGACCAATTAACAAGTGGCCAACCCAGAAGTTTAGGAGCTATGTGCTCACCTGTTCTGTAAACAAGTACACAGCCTGGCACTGGGAAGAGATGGGGTGGGCAAGAGGGTGTTTGACCATGGCACATGGAGACATCACGGAGGCCAGGGACAGCCACGTACAGAGGAGCAGCTCCAGATGTATGCTGTCATCAATTGTTCTGGGCCAACAAAGTATGAGGGAGACGCAAAGCTTCCAGGCACAAGGAGAGACGGGCCAGAGAGCCCCACTGCACATTAGAAGGGGCTGCTGTCAGAGTGACTCAGAACAGACTCCCAGAGCAGGAAGTCGCTGCAGCCAGAACTCTCCAGAAATACCTATCCGAGTAGGTAGCAGATATACGCTGAGAAGTCGTACATGAAATGTCCTAACACAGGCCATCACAGACTGCCTGGACACAAATGGGTCTGGACATGAAAAGAACTCAAGAGGACACGGGACCTGAAGGATGAAAAACTGGGCCAGGAAAGGCTTCTGACCTGAGTTCCACCTAGAAAAGAGAAGTCCCCAAACCCCAGATGGGGTGGTGGGGGGTGCGGGAGCTGGAACTGACGAGAGGCCCTGCCCTGT
Source organism: Tonatia bakeri (assembly GCA_004024845.1). Taxonomy (NCBI): domain Eukaryota; kingdom Metazoa; phylum Chordata; class Mammalia; order Chiroptera; family Phyllostomidae; genus Tonatia; species Tonatia bakeri. Next base: position 89,789 of record PVIA01002839.1, on the reverse strand, counting down.
GCTGTGGTGTCTGAGCCCGAGTGCAGACTGACAATGCAGCCACCCTCACTGACCTTGGTCGCTGCTGCTCAATGTCCTCGACTTGAGGATGTCTTCAGATGTTGTTGCAGTAAAAATATCTGTCATTATGAACTATTTTGTGGTTATGATTTAAAGCAACACGATCAGTCCTAAACGACTAAAATGGTAGCAAAGCTTTGCAAGAATAATTTACTGCAACCCAGAATTCACCGGAGGGTGACAACTCCGGTGAATTCTGGTTCCACCCTCGATTAAGACAATGGTTTTTCACAACAGCTAACGGGACATGCCCATGGTGTCTGCACTTTGAAAGGTGGGGGCACATGAGAGGAGGCCACATTGCAATGACCCTATTCTCACAATGCCACAGAAGACGGAGCTGAGACAGAGCAGCCATGGGGTGAGGGCAGGCTGGGCTCTCCCCTCCAAGCTGTGGACTCAGCATGCTCTCTGCAACCTTCATTTTCTTCTCTGCATAATGGGTACATCAAGTGCCCGAAAAAGGCTGTGTGGGAATTAAACAGGATGGTCCATCCAGAGCCCTGTAAGCACCTGACACGTGGTACACTTTCAGTGAAGGTTTGCTCCTGCCTTTCGCCCCTTGAAGAGAAAGTCACCAGCCTGTCTCAATGACGTGTGTACAAGCTGATGTACACGACCACTGAGGCAGCCACCGCCTGACACATCAGCAAACCCTGCACTCCAGCCTCCTCTCCACGTCCTCACAGAGGCCTTGGGGTTGGTCTTTGGGGTGAGGTGGGGCAGAGCCGTCCTTCATACAAAGCTCAGACTTCATTCTTATTTACATTCTTTCAGTGCTCACACAGAAAAGTAGGAGCAGCTTGCTTGTGGTCCACCCACCCGCCATACCTGTTGCCTCAGCCCATGAAAGGTGGCGATGGGCTGTGCAGCCCGGGGGTCGGAGCCCAGTGCGTACAAATGGATGTCATCTTGGACGCTCTGTGCCGGCCAGAACCCAACCACACCCCTGGCTTGCAGCTTCTTCCCTCTAATCAGTGCTGTCAGCATATTCTGGGCATCATCATAGACTTTTTTGGCTTCTTCACCTATTAGGAAGATACCGTAAGCATTCACTTAAAAGATGTCAAAAACCAGCAAATGCTTCCTTTAAAACCACCACCCTCCTCTGTCACCTTGTCACCCCCCTTTCCCCTCAAGTGCTCTCTCAGCGCTTGGCGTCAGACATCCTAGGGTGGAGCCGCGGGTGGTTTTGTGCTGCCTGCTAAGTGCGGTTCCCAGTCTGTCTCCCCGACTCGTGCTGCTTACATGTTCCATTTAACGAAGGCAGAGCGCCAAATCTGTGGCTCCCCAAAGGAGGCTGTCACAGAGTGACACAGGGAAGGCCGAGTCCTTTGCCGCCGCTGCCCCTTGTGCACACACCACTCCCCTGACCTCACAGGGACCTCTGCGGAAGGGTGGCAGGTTGAGGAGTCTTAAGCTCTTCAGTGCTGCTCCCGGACAGCCGAGGCTCAGGGGCTCCCAAAGGACCTCTCCTGCATAGTGGGCCTGGGCCCTGGGGCACTCTCCTCCAGGTTTCCAACTCTGCACGTGACCCTGAGCTGCCTCTCCCATGGTCAGGGGCCAGCAGGGTCTTTAGTCCTCTGTCAAGGGCACGTTCTGTCCAGCTTCTCCTGGTCTCTCTGCTTGCTGCGGCCCTGCCTGGCCTGAGAGCTGCTGAGTCACAGAACACAGACCCTCCAGGAAGTGGGCAGGGGGCGCTTCTTCAGGCTCCACTTAGCCCTCGTCCCACATGGCTCTCTCCCAGGCCCCTCCTTGCTGCTCTGCCATTATCCAGTCCTCCGAGTGGCTCGGCATTTGATCCCATGTCTCTGGGGGTAGGTGCAGGGCTGGGGTTGGATGCACCCACTTTTCCAGCTTATCTCCCCAAACGCCCCTTCCCTACCAAGGCTCCAGGCACAAGGAACAATTGCAGTCCGCAAATCAGCACATATCTGTACCTTCTCACACAGTCCCCTCTACCAAAATGTCTTTTCTTCAGTGCCACCTCACAGCCCCAGCCTCGCCTCAGTAACTCTCACTCAATTTTTACAAATCGGCTCAAATGCCATCTCCTCCAGGAAGCCTCCCCTGTCCTCCCAGCCTGAGGTCCACCTCATTTTCTTGTGTTCACAGAAACCTGGGCTCCCCTTCACTACAGCTGCACCAACCAGCCAGGTGCGGGGGGCAGGATTATACTGTCTTCCCTGCTGTATACACGGTGCCCAGCACAGAGCCCGGCATGGAACTGGTGTCCACAACCATTTACTAACGAGTGGGCAAACAAGATGTCAAATTTAGCTGATCTACAAGGACCATTAAAGAGCTGAGCAGGTGAACAATACCCCATTTTATATGATAATAAACTGTATCCCGCATAATCGGAACTGTCTATTCTCATGTTCGAAGTCCCAGTACTGTGCCTCCGAGATCAGAGAAGGAAGAAAGAAGCACTGAACTAACCTACAGTCTTGTCGTTAAATATCTTGGGAAAGCCTCGGTTCGGGTACTTGCCCCGGAGCTGCCACACATCAAAGAAAGGCTTCCAGTCAATGTAGTCCACCAGCTTCTGCAGGTCATAGTCTTCAAAGACCCGAGTCCCAAGAAACGTGGGCTTCACTGCAAGAGAGACGCACTGATGTCAACAGCAAAACGGGCCTGGGCGGAGCGCCCCCACACAGCGCGGCCTGCCGCAGACCTTCCCGGCCAGCTCTCTCCCGCTCAGCTGGCTCCCATGCCGCGCCTCCGTCCTGTCACCCGTGGGAGCTGTTTTCCAAAGAGGGGAACTTTAAACTGTCATGCAGAATGAGTCATTCTGCAGAAAACTTAAATAAAACCATTCTCCCATGTAGCCAATGAACTATATCATCCTTGGAGACTTCCCTCAGCCCTCCCAAGCCCACCCTGCCCAAGGAAAAAGGCAGACGGGATACTCTTCCCATGTACAAATGGGAATGATGCTGCAATCAAGAGCACTGTAGAAAGACATGAATATAAAGTTTAAAGACATGAAACAACAGTCTACACCACCTACTGCTACATATGCACAGAGCCTTCCTGGACACCAAGAGCAGCAATACTGTCCCCCACCCTCAGGCTTGTGGGGGGTGAGGCCAGAGTCCAAAGTGCCAACTCCACTGCCACTTCCCAGCCCTCCCAAACTCAGTTTCCTGTCCTGTAAACGGTGGGGCGGGAGGTGGGGAGTGGTCAGAGAGCACGTGCTTTCCCCTCTGGGGGAACAGAAGTCTCAGGAGTGTCTTGTTCTCATCAGATAGTCAAAGTGAGAGGTGAAAGTTCAGAAAGGCATGAGTACCTTATTTTTGGCTGGAAATCTACCTTTTCATACATGTTCACAGTAACTCTTTCCCATTTATTCCTGGTCATCTTTTTATTATTTAAGATGAGCCCGTCCTTGTTTGGTAACTAGAAGGAAACTATAATAGTTTTCTGGGAAAGTTCCCTCTTGCCTGGAAAGGCAAGGGGACTGTCTAGCTGCATGCTGGTCTTGAGTAAGCTTGTCTTCCAGAGTTTCTGATCTGTTTAAGGTTTTACCACCAAGGAACTAGAGAAGAGGCCCCCTTCTCCCCTTATTGACTTCCTGCAACGACCCTAAGACTGCGCTGCCTTCAAAAATATGTCTGAAGGCTGGACCTCTAGGCCCAGTCCCCTCGGGCACTAGGCCTAGAGCCCTGCAGAGGCCTGCTGGGGGGCAGCAGCCCCCAGAACAGTGCCCGCCCCCCGCTGCCTGCAGCCTAGAGCCCCGCAGAGGCCCATTTCCACCGAGATGTGTTTGCATATTGGACTTGCTTGAGATGAACTTCCCCTGCGAAATTTTTCTAATTTCACAGTGAAAGGTAAAGAGAAGATAATAGTTCGGACCATATGGTGATTTATAGTTTTCAAAGATTCACACATATTATTCTATCCTGTTTCCATAAACTAACTCCTTTTTTACACTTCAGAAGATGCTCAAAGTCACACAATGATGCAGAGGCAGGAGCCAAGCTGGGATCAGCACCAGGCTTCCAACTCTCCCTAAACCACACTCAGCTCAGCTCTTCCAATTTAATTCTCTCAGCTCTGCTGAGCACGAGCAATGGAAGCTGATTTGAGGTGTTACCTTGAAAATATAGATTTAATTAACATAACCCCTGTTCACCTGTCTTGGTTTTGCATTTGTATCTCATGCCTCTCTGGATCTGTCAAAGCATCTTACACGTTTTACTCCCTCGTGAACACCTACTTAAGGCAAGAAAGGAGGCTATAAATACACAAGGAAGGAAACAAAATAAGAGAAATTAAGAGAGAATGAGAGAGTGAACAAGAAACAGGAGAGCCTGCTTTGTTGAAGTGTTTTAAAGGTCTGCTCAACGCGAGGGTGCTTTCGATTCCAGACAATCCATGTCTGCGCCTGGTCCTGCTGGGACCCCGGCCGACGAAGTGACAGAGTTGCCAGGCCGGTCTCCAGAACCTGTTCTGTCAAGCACGGCACAGAGGAAGGAGTACGGGGTTCAGAAGGCAGATCAGAGACAGGACCCTCCTACTCTCCAAGGTGTCACCCAGAACTCTCCTTCAGAGGAAAGCGGGCGGCGTCACATTCATCGTGGAGTTGTGTCCAGGACTCGGGCTGCGCTGGGTCCCTCAGAACAGTGTCTGGGTCTCCACACGTGGGGCCCGTTCGCTTTCACTCCCAGTCGTCACTGTCACTCATCGTCATACTGGACACAATTAAGAGTCTCTAACTGCCTGTCTCACTCTGTAGCCACGTAAATGCAAACGGCCCTTCAGCCCCCAGTTACTACCTGGAGCCCTTCTCTGCTCCACAAACGCACCTGGGTGAGGCTCGGACAGCCAGTCAATATGGAAACTGTTTTTTCTAGCTTGACTCAAGGTTAAGTATCTTCTCTCCTATGAAATAAAGAAGTTATTTAATCAGAGACACTTAGGTTTTCAGCTGCTACTACGAAAGTATGTCCAAGAAAGCTAGCCCATAAGTTTTGCAAGAAAATTCTTTTATTAACAAAAATTCATAGCCTGAAATACTCTTCCTTTTCCATCCAATATGGCTTCACATCAGTACCAGAACATCAGACAGTAAAGATTCAATAAATACCTACTAAATATTTTTTAAATTATTTATTTATTTATTTATTTTTAGAAAGAGAGGAAGGGAAGGAGAAACAGAGGGAGAGAAAGACCAATGTGCAAGAGATACATTAATAAATAGGTTGCCTCTCACACACCCGACACAGGGGGCCTGGCCCACAACCCAGGCATGTGCCCTAACTGGAAATAGAACCAATGACCTTTTGGTTCGCAGGCCAGCACTCAATCCACTGAGCCACACCAGCCAGGGCTACCTACTAAATATTGATACATAAATATGAGGTGGACCTGCAGCCTGACCAGCAATGTCTCCAGCCTATACTTTTGGAACATGCAGGTGGGGTTGACTGGCCTGCTGTCCACAGCCCAGAGGACTAGAAGGCAGAACTAAGAACTAAGCAACTGTCAACTGTGGGCAAACTCAAGGAGAGGGGAAGCCAACCAGTGTCAGGGGCTAGCCACCCCTCAGAAACACCTTGTTTTCTTCATGCTGCTTGTTATCCCAATTTTCACCTGCCTAGCCAACCCCTAAAATGCACCCCTGCACAAAGCCCAGTAGGAAGATAACCAGGATGAAATACCCCAATGACGGGTAATTACTTCTTTCTAAGAAGTAATTACGTCTACTCCCCAGGGGTCCTGGAGGCCCACCGAGAGAGGGACAGTCAGGGCCGGGCAGTCAGGGAGAGCGGCGTACAGTGGTCCTGACGCCTGCATTTTCTCCACCACTTCCTCAAGAACAAGGATGTGCAGCGTCCTCTCTGCACACTGCTTCAGTTCCCACTCCCCTGCTGGCCATGAACTCATGTTTTATTCATTCCCTTAACTCAGGCATCTAGCACGGCACCTAACACCTCCTGCACACTATCCAATGCTTGTCTGGAGGAATAAAAAATTTAATTTTAACATAACCAAAATTATTGGAAACTCAGGCACTGAAGAACTCTGATTTGAACGAGAAAATAGGACTTCTCTAAAATGTTCCTAAACCTTTGCCCTTCTCAAAACAGTGAAGTCACATTAAAAACTGTAGGGTTGTTCTATTACCCAGACAAGCCATGGCCTGTTTTTGTTACTCACCTTGAGAGACTCATAGTGGTCCTGTCTAATATCCTCATACTCCTCTGTGATCTCCTCGAAGTACTCCTCCTTCTGATTCTCATCTAATAGTTGAGAACACTGAAAATGCAAAGTCATAGTCAGTAAGAGCCCCAGAGCAGCAGCAGAAGCTGAGACGTGCAACGCTGCTTGGTTCTGGTGACACCACGGAAAGCTTTCCCGTGGTAACATCATTTCCTCTCCCTTCACCTGCCTGGCAGTGCAATAAAGAGTTAACTCGCTAGGAGGTTCAGATCCTACATCTCCCAATACAAACAAACAAACACACACCACAAACTGGCCCCCGGAACATCCTGTCTGATGAGTGTCTGCTGGCCTGACCTGGAGCCTTGGTACCCACCAGGAACATCACACTAACAAGGTGATGTCGGGGGGACGTGGCTCACAGTACACCTGCCCGACCCTGGAGAGGAGGCCCAGACTACTGATCCCGGTACAAGCCTGGACACCATGGCTCAAGGGAGCCTCCCTGGTTGGCACTGCCCCCCACATGCTGCTGCATAACACTAATAGCAGAGCTAAGTACTGTCCTTAGGACCCCATGGGGAGAGGACACCTGGAAGCTCATGCCTGGTCTTTAAAGCCTGGATTCTACTCTGTGCATGTTTTGTCTTTACTGATTCTAATCTGTGTCTTTCCACAGTAATAAACCAGGACTGTGAGTATAATAGTGTTTTCAGTTTTGAGTCCTTCTAGCAAGTCACGGAAAGTGAGGGTGGTCTTGGGGACTCACACACAACACAGTAGTTGGGCAGTCCTCGTCAGGGTTTCAAAGATGCTCTGTTCATCTCTCCTTCCCTGCCCTTATCACAGGCGTGGTGTCTGCCTGTGTACCCACTTCCCTTCGTAGAGGACAAACCCTCTGAGGTGAACTGTGTCCCTGTTTGCGGCTTAGTGCCTGGCACTTGCTGGGTGCATCCTCCTGAATGTTTGCAGAAGGCATAAGGCTGATCTTCACGGTCACTCATGAGCTTCTGCTGAAATAAGAATGGAAACCTATCATCTGAGAAATGTGAGGCTACTCAGTAAATTGTGAAACCGGGATAAGCTGAATGCTCTCCATGCTGATGATTATCAAGCTGGTAGAATGGCTACCACCAAAACTCAAAGTATATTTACGCAAACAAAAAGAAATTACTGCTACTGATCACCTCAGTTCAAAAACCACAGCACCAGGCCCCGTCCCTGGATCCTCCAGCAGAATTTCCTAACACACTAAAAAGTGAGAAATTCAATGGCATCACCTGAAATTGAGGAAGTGAGACTGGATGATGGCTAGAGTGACTCCCAGCTTTGAATGTCTAGAATGCTACATGAACTTTCTAAGTATCTCTAATCCCAACCCAACTGCCTATGAGTTAGTATAAAACTGTACTGCTTTCTGAAGAAACATACCATAATCAGAAAAGGCCTTGGTGGCAAGCCTAAAAACGGGCTCCCAAATGGTATTCCCAGCATTGAGTATTTACTCGGCTTATACGAACCCCACTTCAGTGAAGTCCTCGACCCAGCAGAGCTCAATGACAGTAAGAATGGGGTTTCTGCTCCCAAGCTGCCCCACATAAGCATGCATTCTGCCAGATCTTAAACTCTGAGAAAGCCAAATCCTAACATCCAAAGAACTTGACACGGGTACACCATGGGGAAGAACCTACTGCTAGTCCAGGGGCACCTCCACACCCCTCCAGTGCCCCTGTTCCCAGAGCACAATGACAATCCCCACCCTGCCCAGTCTGACTTGTCCATGGAAACAAGTTCATGGCCAGTTATATGGGTTACCCTACATGGTCCTTCCACCATAAAATCAGTCCACTGTGTATTTTCATGTCAGCCACTCAGACAGTGTGGTTTTTCTTTTTCCTTTTACTTTTTATGGCAATAGCAGCACAATAAGAGGAAATCTATTAAACATATATTTTACAATTTAATAAGAACTAAATATTGGCACCTTGTTTTATTTAAAAAAAAAAACAAAGGAAAGAAAAAGGCACCCTCAGGTCTAAATATCCAACTATTATGTATGCCTCATTTTGGAATCTCTCAAGTGCACGAGATAGTCACTCAGGGCATGGGCCTGTGCCACGCCCACTGCACTTGATCTGAACCGACAGTCACCCTAACTAGCTTCATCACTGACTCCTGAAATCTGTCACTAGCAATTACCCAAATGATTTCTCATCAGACTTACATTTGAATAATTTCAAAAGGTGGCTGTCCCACCCTGGCCAGTGTCACTCAGTTGGCTGGAGCATCCTTCGGTGAGCTGAAGGGTTGTGGGTTAGATCCACGGTCAGGGCACATGCCCGGGTTGCAGGTCTGATCCCAGGTCGGGGTGTGGATGGTGGGTGATTGATGTTTGTTTCTCCCTCCCTCTCTCTCTAAAAGCAATGAAAAGATGGCCTCAGGTAAGGGGGAGGAAAGGGGCTGTTCCTCGCAGTTCAGAAGAGCTGACTACTGTGGCGCCCACTGGCCCAACAGTAAAGAGCACAGACGTCCGCACACTGGCCTCTGCCAGCTCTCAGGGCTGCCACACCACTAGCTCTTCAAGGTGGTGAAGGAGTCTGTCCTCAAAATGGGAACAAGGGGCCGATTCCCTCCCAGCTAAAGGCCTTCCCCTAATGCAGGGGCAGTGGTACCACTGTACTTAAAGAGGGCCAACAGCCGGGCCTGCAAATGGAAAATGTGCAGTCATTCATTAGCACTTGAAAATGATACCAGCCTTAAAAAGAGGCCCATTGGGTACTCAACCATGGACCTGATATAAGCTCCTTATGAAGCACAATCCAAAAACAAAATACAAAGAATTGTTTTGAAGTTGAGTTACAGAAACATAGTTTATGTATACACTATCTGACTACATCAACGGCAAATTAAAAAGCTGCAATTGCATAACTCCACACTGACTTAAAGGTGCATTGTTAAATAGTATTAATGGGAGCAAGTTTCATGTGGCCTAGAGCAAGACCAACTGCACCAAACCCCAGACCTGTCACCTGACGGATGTGTGACCTCGAGGAGTCACGAACCTCTTTGTCCCGTTTCCTCATCTCTAAAACAGGGATGACGAAGGTGTCTACCTCATAAGGATTCAATGAGGAGCCCAGGTACAGCATTTAGCATAGCACCTGGCACACTGTAAGTTTTTAATAATCTCGGCAATTCTAATGTAACTTTCATATACATCAATTCACAGGTCTGAAGGAACTCCTTTGGAAAACGGCTCAGGAAACGTGGTCGCCCTCGTCCAGGCTGTGGGCTCACACAGCACCAGCCCCTTGGTAACTCCCCTCCCCTGCAAACTGGGCACACTGGACTGGAAAAGTGGTCTGTGAACTGTGCTCCTTTGATGAGAACTGGGAGCGGGACAGAGGGTGGAAGGGCGGCTCTTGTTTGTGCCACTCTGCACTGCCAGATGCAACGTCCCCTGAGAGCAAGGCTCCTGGGCTAAAACTTGGAGACCGCTGGACACATGGTCACCCAGCCACCTTCCTGCTACCCTATCCTGTCATTTAGTGGAAAGAACAGAAACTGCAGTGAGAGAGGGTATTAGGCTTCGTGGATGGAGAAAAGGAGGAAAAAACACTGAGCTAAATTGATGACTGTACTCACTGAGAAAAAACCTGTCATTCTGGGTTTTGATTATCAAATTAATTTTTTTTTAAGTTTTTAAAAAATTTTATTTGAGAGAGCAGGGGAGGGAGGGAGAAAGAAAGGGAGAGAAATATGGATGCGGGAGAGAAACACTGAGTGGATGCCTTCTGCCAGCACCCTGAGGGGCAGAGCACAGAGCCCACAATCCAGGCATGTGCCCTCATCAGGAATCGAACCAGCGACCTTTTGGTTTGTAGGACAATGCCCAACCAACTGAGCCACACTGGCCAGGGCAGGTGAGTGTTTTTTTTGTCTTAAGTAGGATCATCTGGCCCATTTCAGGTTAAATGTTTTTTTGATCTGGAAACAGGACTTTTAAAAGATTCTACGTTCCTCTAGCTCTGGCATGGAGTTAGGAAAGCACACATCCATGTCTGTACACATTTCTCAGTGGCTGAGAGCACTCTCTCTGGGTTGACGTCCAGCTCAAAGGTGTTTTGGTTCCACCACTCCTGCACCTCAGACCAGCACTTCAGTCAGTGGACTTCGAAAGCCCAAGGCACACTCAGCGACCCCCTTCCAGCGACACACACAATGGCAGGGACACCATCAGAAGCCATAGGCTATTTTTTCACATTTTTAGAACTGGACAAAAATAAATAGACATTTGGCGACACCCCTGACTTGCAGTGCTCTCCTCCCTCCCTTCCCAACACACTGAGCAGGTGAGCCCCGCACTCACCACCACCACGCTCTTGGACGCATCCAGGACGTGGATCACAGGCGCACTGTACTTCGGGGCAATTTTAACTGCTGTGTGGGTTCTGAAAACAGAGGTCAAAAGGAACACACACCCATCAGTGCTGTCAGCTCCCACTTACCCTTGCTCAGAACTGTCAGAGACAACTGTTTCCACAGCACTTTTCAGAGAAAGAGTCAAGGTACTTCCACATATTGAACTTCAAATTTCCCTTGTAAAATAAGAATGACCTTCTCCTACCCTGAGATGGGGGACGGCAGGGATCCACAGGCCCAGGCTATAAAGAAGTCTGTGACAAGTGAGAAAGCCTCTACCCTCAGCCCTCTGCAGAGGGGGACAAGTCTGCGACCTCGTGAATCAGCAGCCTGTCTGAACCAAGGGAGCCAACCAGCCCAGGCAATGACACTTTGACGTCATAAAGGTCAAGGTGAGTTTCTTCCTCCCAATAAGCTGGGGTACCAGCCAGGGCTCCTGTAGAACCAGACACTAGGCAGGACACCACTCTCTGCTGTTGCACGCTGTCCCTGGGGGACACCACCATGCCCCGGGTAACCCCACCTTGTTCTTTGTGTGCATGTGTGTGTGTGTGTGTATTTATTTCATCAGTATTTATTTGACATTTTTTAAAACTTTTTTTATTGTTGTTCAAGTACAGTTGTCCCCATTTCCCCAACCTCCCACTCCCCCCACCCCAACCACCTCCACTTCCCACCCTTGATCCTACCCTCCTTCCGTTTGGTCCACATGTCCTTTATAGATGTTCCTGAAAACTCTTCCTCTTTTTCCCCCCATTACCTCCTCCCATCACCCCTCTGGTTTCTGTCCATTTGTTCTTAATTTCAATGTCTCTGGTTATATTAAGGAACCTCAGGCCCCAAAGTAAACTCAATACCAAATACCACAGAGAGGCAAAAGCAACAAAAATATTTCATAACAACATTGGCTTAGCCCCAAACCTCTATTGTTGAACCTGAAAATGTTAGTACTGGCAAGAAAACACCCTTTAATCCTTAAAATTACCTAATTAAGTAAAGTGTAAAACAAACCGCCCTGATTACTGAATGTTTATAGCAACAGCAGAGGCTACATATCTGCTATTTCATTTACTACACAACACAGTAAGGTAAGAGCTGACAATGCATTACCCTCCCTCACAGCATTAAACCAGGGCCCTGGAACCCCACTAGGGGGCTGGCAGCCACGGCCCCAGATGGTGGGCAGCACTCGCCACTGTTTCTCTTCCTCCCTTCTGCCCTAGCAGCAGTACTCTGCCCCACGCCACACATTCCAGATTCTTCCCCTTAACGGAAATGTTTTTTCATTTGCAACAATGTCTAGAAGATGCTAGTATGTGAGAAGAAAACAAAGATGCAGAACAATAGGTTTAATACAATTCCATTTTTTTTAAAAAACAAACACTACCACCCTCAACCAGCCCCAACCAACGAACCTCACATGTGTTTCCGAATAGTTAGAAAGAACACCAAGAGACACACGTCACAGCGCCAGCACTGCTTACGTGCAGGGAGGGTACTGAAGGTGGGCAGGGAGAGCTCAGATTTGACTTTCATTCCTCTGGATCGTTTGACGTGTTCTGATGAATGTGGGTCCCTGAGGTGATTTTTAAAAACCAAGAGGAAGTTAAAAATGCAGTACATATGAGAGGTTTTCGTAGGCTTCTCAGGGAAGGCTCTAAAAACTCCTTCAAAATGAGGGAGACAAGGCTATTCCCAGACCTCTTTCTTTCTAAGCATATCTTGGTACATGAATAGGAAGCAAAGGACTGAAGCCATCGCCATGAGAACTGAGCCATAAGGGCTAAGTTCAAGCCTGAGACGGTTACTGCAAGAGACCGGGGACCTGGGGTGCAGAGCAGCAGGCACCAGACAATGGCCCTGGAGCAGGAGAGCTCCCTGCCTCCTGAGGACCCGTTTTGTGCCCACTGTGTGCGCAAGGACCAAAGACTTGAAGATTTCTTGTGTATTCCACGAAGGGGAAGATTTTCAAACAGTAAGGAAAGTTATGAAGAAACAGCTGCTTCTAGTTTCAAAACAGAGGACAGGTCAGACTCTGCTTGCTTCCTTTTCTTCAGACAGTCAGCTCCTGAACACACAAACATAACTCAGGAGAGATGTTGCAGGAAGTTCCTCCAGGAAACACTGTTTTAGGCCTGATGTACTTAGGTGGTATTTGTCTTAAACAGAACCAGTACAATTTTAAAATTTAAAATCAACACAATTAATATTTATTAAGCATGCAAGGGTTCTCAGTGCCGTTCTGGCCACTCTCTCTGATGGTCCTCTGGGCAAGGGCACCGAGAAGCACCTGACGGGCTCCACTGTGTAAGTAAGTACATAAATCAACAGCAAAGTGCTGCTTTCCAACGTAAAACTGACACAGCTAGATGAGCACAGGCACGAAATCTGAGCTTGCTCGGCCAGCGAGAGTGCTCTTGGTTTCCTGATAAAATGATGAGGTATTGATTCCACTTTCTTCTAGGCTCCCACTTATGCAGGCTTGTCCAGCTGGGCAGACTTCTTTCTGAAGTCCGAAAAACCACAGAACACTGGACTCCCTCTTCCCCTTCCTACCCACCGAGAGCAAAGGGCTAGATGCTGAGTCTGAGTCGCAAATCCACCTCTGCTAAGTCACTCGTCAACACTTTTGGTTTAAGTCATCATCTCCTATACCTGCCACGTGGGTATGACAGTGTTAACCTTGGAAAATCATCTCTAAAACCCTGAAAAAGAACAGGAACTCCAAACATTTATTTCAGTCATATCCTATCCCAGAATTAATTTAATGTTTTGCATAAATGCTACATGACCAAAATTTCAAATGTGATGAGAAAAATGAGAGAAAGGGGAAATTAAGATGCAATCACGAGTAAAATCAGCATATAAAATCCATTCCATGAAATCCAGAACACGGGCTTGAGTGCTAAGCTTCCCTGTAGTCAACTCAAAGAGGAAAATCACATTAATTCTGTGAGTCAGCACCTTACTTCTTAACAATTTAAAAAAATCAGAAAATTACCTCTAGCTTTGAGCAACATGATGTCCTGTTGAATTCTTTATTACTCATAAAAAAATTAAATAAATGAAAAAGACATTTACAACTATTGGCTTTAAAACAGTTAAAAGCCGAGCGCAAACTGCCAGACGCATGCCCCTGAGAAGTGGTGTGGCTGCCAGGACCAGATTTCCAGCAAAGTCATTTCTAGTTTGTGCTAGCAAAACCGCCTGCATCACACACAGGAGAACATTCAGTTTTCTATTTTCTCACAGCTCCAGATTAAAAGGAGACACTCCGAGCATATTTCTGCCACAAGTCTGTATAACCTCTTGAGCTCTCCAAGGACTCTTCCAATAGACAGCCTTAAGCCTCCTTTCCAGTGTCTCGGGGAGATGATTCTAATTCTGTGATGCTACCACAGGCCACCAAGGGCCGGAAAAGCCACAGTGTCACAGTGGTGTCACAGCCCCTCAGGGGTCTGCTCTCATGACAACCTGGATGTCCTAAGCTGCCATCTGCTCAAATGCAGTTAGCGGAGGACAGATCTGGAGTGCTGCCGAGCCCTCAGCAGGCCTCCAGGAGGTAATAATAAGGCTCCCAGAGGGCATCTGAGGCACTCTAGCCCCCCGAAGCTCTAGCACAGCTGTCTCTGCTGGTGGGTGGGTTTCTACACAGATGCAAAAAGCTCCCACCATAAAGAAGAAAACTGATTAAATCAGACTTCATAAACATTAAGAATTTTTGTTATCCAAAAATACCCCTCAGACAGCAAAACGCAAGCCATATTGGAAGAACATGTTTGTAAAATATATTTCTTATAAAGAACTTGTATGTAATATTAATGAAGAATGCATGCAAATCAATAAGAAAAAAAGGCAGACTAACCAATTTAAAAAGACTTAAAAAGCATATCCAAATGGTCAAAAAATGGTCAAAGATATTAAAAAGTGTTCAATATCACCAGTCAGCAGAGAAATACAAATGAAAACCACATCAAGATATTATATACACATAAAAATGGGTAAAACGGAACGCAATGAGGAATAGCTGCACGTCTCGTGACCGCTGGGGGGAGCTGTGGGCTGGTACAACCACCGTGGGAAACTGCCCGGCAAGACCTAATGCAGATGACCATAGGTGTGCCTTTCAATCCAGCAAGCTGGCTTCAGGACAGAGATGCAGACACAGCAGCATTCTGTATCATATTCCCAAACTGTAAACACCAAGAAATGTCCACCAACAATAGCATGGATAAGAAATAAGATGTAGTATATTATACAAAGGACCATTAAACCACAACAGGAAAAACAACTATTATAACAACAAGTGTGGGCCTCAAGCAGACACAGAAGGGTACATGTGGCCGGAGACAAGGCTGGGATGCAGGCAAAATCAGCCAATGGTGACAGAGATAGAACAGTGGTTACTGCCATTGGAAAAGAGTCCTATGTATTCCTGGTGCTATTAACGTTCTACTTCTTGAACTGAGGGTGTTAGAGGGGTGGGTTCATTTTTGTACAAATTAATCAAACCGTGCATCAATGACGTATGTGCTTTTCTGCATGACCGTTAGACTTCAGTGAAAGTGCTCACGTAATGAAAAAGGCTTGACGAAGCAAGACTCCAGGTCTCAGACACCCGCAGTCACTACTTTTGAGTGGAGTTGGACCTGAGAATCTACAGTGAAGTCCTTGAAGGTCGCAGGAGAGTCTGCTTTCCAAAGGCTGCTCAAGCCCCACGATGGAGAAGGTGACAGTTCCTAGAAGCACTGAGGCTAGCTTTTATTTTCCAGCAATGTTCCAGGAACTGCAATGAGCGTGGAAGGAAACAGAACCAGAAAGGACAGAGCTCATGGAGGTAGAGCACCCCAGAGTGGGAAGGAACCTGGGGGCTCTCAGGTCCCAGCTGTCTGCCTTCGGGCAGGAACACAGTCATGGTCCCCCAGACAATGAGAACACATTCACAATAGCATGAAGAGGCAGTGGGGGATTTCTGGTCCGATATACCAGCTCACAACTGTTAAGAGTCATTTATGACTAATTTTTGCCTATAATGTATCTTGAGAGGTTATCTATGTTGCTTCTGAATTTTTTTTTTAAAAACCTCTTTAATCTGGTGACTCTCACTTGGTAAGAGATATAAAAGAATGGACTATTTGGAAAAGTTCCACTTTGCACAGTAAATGTGGTTTCCTGATCTTGAACTTCTGAGTGGTGTCCTACCATACAAAACAGTTCTTACTTTAAAAGAAATCAGCATCACATTTACATGACTCAATGCATTTCATTACATTTGCTCATTTATCTATTCTATTTTATAACCGTGGTTTTAAAAGGGCATTCTGTCAGTGGTCTGCAGACTCTCTTACACTCTCTTCACTAGCTAATAAACATTCATCCACAATCATTAGTTACCCGAGACCACGCCCACTGAAACCTCCATCGTCAGTGGTCAGGCACATCCCTGCAGAACAACCAGCCACATGTCCTCGTGGGGAAGTCCCTCGTGGAAAACCAAACGCCGTATTCTACTGTGAGCAACAGCCACACTACTGAGTCCCCAAGTATGAAAAGCAGCTACTGGACCAATGACGTGTAACACTCCGACTCTCATGAAAATGATCCATTCAGATCGTTAATGTTCATCGGACAAGGCCATGGAGCCCAGTTTTTGGTCAAACACTGATCTAGATGAGTCTGTGAGGGCATTTTTAGATGTGATTCGCATTAAAGCCAGTGGACCCCAAGTGAAGCAGATTACCTCCCACGACGTGGGTAGCTTCGTCAGTCAGTCAGAGACTGTACAGGAAACAGTGGCGGTGTCCCGAGGAAGGACACCTGTCTCCGACAGCACCACCTCACCGGCTCCGGCCGGGCCTCCACCCGTCCGCCTTCCCTGAGGAGTCCGCACTCAGGGGCTCCCACAATCACGAGCCAGTTCCTAACACCAGTCCTCTCCCCCTCCCTGTATGTGTGCGCATTGCATGGGCTCCGTGTCCGGAGAACCCTGACTGACATTCACGTTCCTAGTGCAGAAGGAACTCTGCAGTGTCCCTGGCCAGCCTTCCCTGCATGCTGGTGGGACTGTCAAGTTCAAAGTTCCACTGAGCATCATTCCCTGACAAAGTGAGTGTGTGGGGTACAACGAAAGTGGCATAAAAAGTCTAAACTGTGTAATAATTAACACATTTCTCACCAAATACCATTATGATCGTGACCCCAGGAAAAATCTGACAAGCTGAATAATGATCATGTGATCAGATTTGAACTCTTTCCTCTTTAAGTTGTTTAAGCCAAAGCTTCCCCCCTTTTAAAAACATCCCAAAGTGAGCGTTTGGTTCCTTCTCGCTTTCTGTCTCCACTACCACAGGTTGGCTTTTCATCACGGGAACCTGTAATTACTCCACCAGACGCCTGCTTCAGGACTGAGAGTGGCTGAAGTTCACGCCAGGTCTTTGTGCCAAAACACAGCTTCTCCGCTTAGTCTGATTTTGAGAGAAGCATTCACTACAAGTCGCAGGAACTGAATGGCAGGTGAGAGGGCTGAGGAAAGGGCTCTTACGGCGGGGACCACGAAGGCTTCCTATGGCGCGCTCCAAAGGCTCTCTTCCTTGCCCGGGTGAAGGCCGAGTGCATGTGCTTCTACGTAAGAAGCCAATGCACTGAGAAGCGTAAGGAACAACAACACTGGCCCTGCCACCATCCTCAGACACCGGCACTCCCGAGAACGGGAAGGGGAGCCCAAAGCTCGTGAGCATGACTTACCGCGAAGTGGTTGCCCCTCCAATCAGCAACGGGATCTTTATACCTAATCTCTCCATTTCTTTGGCAACAAATATCATTTCATCCAGGGACGGAGTGATGAGTCCTGACAGGCCAACGATATCTGTTATTTAAAAAAGAAAAAAAGAACAAATTAGAAGGAGGATGACAGAAAAGGAGGAAAAGTGTTTTAAAGAGTCATTTAAAAAACTTTTGTAATAGAGACCACAAGACATAATATGAATTCCCAATTTCTAATTCTAAGAAATCTTTTCTGACTGGGGGTTTTAATTTATTGCTTGCTTCTGGCAGTAAATATGATTTGTACCTTAAAGTTGCAATAATGCACTTGCCACAGTTTTGGTAAGCCATGCAGTAGAATACATATTTAGGTATGATGGCCCGCACTTGAACATGTCACAGTGTGTCAAGAAACGCACGCTACACACAGAGAAAACAGCCTGACATGACCCCGTTCTCCTGTGAGAAAGCTGTCTCCATTCCCGCCCTCAGAGCGGGACAGCAGTTCTGCGTTCCCCACTCACCTCTTCAACCTCCATGAGGAGGGGCACTGCGGCAGCCAGCCCCCGCCCGAGCTGGCATTCCCTGCCTGCCCGTCCCACCAGCCCCCACACATGGGCGCCGCAGGAGGTGCCCAGAGCCCAGGCGCGCAGTACCTGCTTTGTGGTCAAGGGCCGCTTTCAGTATCTTCTCGCAGGGAGTCATGACTCCTAAGTCGACGACTCTGAGGCACAGAAATGGGGCGTGAGAAGAGTGAAGAGAATGCGTCAGAGACAAACATGAACATTTTCATTCAGCCATCAAATGCTGCTCTGACGTAAACTGGAATCGCCCTGAAATGCTCACTAAATACTGACAACTACAAATACAATGATCATTTATTGAGTACCTAACCAAATACCAGGTACTATGCTGAGCTTTTACAAGCAGCTTTATTGATATATAATTCACATAGCATAAAATTCATCCATTTAAAGTGTATAGTTCAGTAGCTTTGGGCATGTCAAAAATATATAATATGTAATTTGCCCTTTTAACCATTTTTAAGTATTCAATTTAGTGGCAAATCCTGACCCCACCGGCCCCGGGAACTCTGGCTGAGGGAAGGGACCTGACGCCTGAGGAGGAGAGCATGGGTCGCACCCACCCCACCCTCTGTGTGCCACCACCCTGCCCACCCCCCCTCACTGCCTCTCCCCTCCCTTCCGGCCGCCCTCACCTACATCTCCACCTCCCTCAGTATCCCCTCTACTCTGGGCTACACCCTGTGCCTGTTTTCCGGAGGCCTTTCCTTACATACAATCTTCTATTTTGCCACTTGAGAGATTAAAAAGAACAAAAATGAATGTTATAGAAAAATGTTAATTTTATAATCATATTTCTAAAGTGCTTACTTATAACAGAACTGTAAATACAAGCATTTAATTTGGGATTTTAATTCGGGCTTTTAATTCAGAAAAAATGTAAGCTGCATTAAATGCTTCTGCAAAAACATCCTACTATTTAAGAATACATATGACTTAAAAATAAATATTAGAGTAAAGTCCCTTTTATTCTGCAGACGAAATGTGGTTTCCAGGGGCTGGAGAGGGAAAGATGGGGAGATGTTGGCTAAGGGTTACAGACTTCCAGTTAGAAGATGGGTAAGTTCTGGAGATGTGATACACAGCACTGTGAGTATCGTTAATAGTGCGGCGGTATATACCTGAAGGAGCTAAAGCAGTGAATCTTCAGTGTTCTCACCACAGGAAGGAATGGAAATCATGTGATGTGATGGAGGTGTCAGCTAACCCTATGGCGGTAACCATAGTGCAGTATACAGGTGCATCAAATCAACACCTTGTACACCTTAACTTACGCAATGTATGTCAATGATGTCGATGATACTGGGAAACCATGTTATATATTTCACACACACACACACACACACACACACACACATCAAGTGAAAGCCTCTGAGTGAGGCGTGTAGGAGAGGCAGACAGTGCACCCCTGACTTAGACGCAGTCACTGTCCTCACTCAGCTGATCATTGTAACATGATGATACAGTTTAAAAGTATTTCATTCTTGCCTACATATTGCTTTTTTTTAAAACACATACTAGGCAGTTATTTTAAGAACCACTGGTTAAAATATAAATACACCTCATTATTTGTATCAACAATCCATAGTTTTTAAAGTCCCA
Organism: Tonatia bakeri; assembly: GCA_004024845.1. Taxonomy (NCBI): domain Eukaryota; kingdom Metazoa; phylum Chordata; class Mammalia; order Chiroptera; family Phyllostomidae; genus Tonatia; species Tonatia bakeri. The sequence goes on along the minus strand of PVIA01002839.1, from coordinate 70,191 downwards.
GGTGTATGATATCTAATTTTAAATTTTCTGTTGCTATATACTACCATTTCTTATACAATTAAATAGTGTGCATTATCTGTTAAGTGGGAAAGTCCACATTTATCTTTATACAATTATTACTAAAGTATATCTAAAATCTACTTTCATGTAATCAAATATTTGATCAATAATATTTAAAAATACTTTAGCCCTGGCCATGTGGCTAGGTTGGTTGGAACACTGTCCTGTGCACCAAAACGTTGCAGGTTCGATTCCCAGTGAGGCCACATACCTAGGCTGCGGGTTCAGTCTCCAGCTGGGGCAAGCATTGGAGGCAACTGATTGATCTTTCTCTCACATTGACGTTTCTCTCTCTTCCCCCTCCTCTCTCTCTCTCTCTCTCAAATCAATAAACATATCCTTGGGTGTGGATTTAAAAAATATTCTAAACTATTTCTTAAGAGGAATTTAACTAGAATATTAATATTAGATATTACATTTAAAGTTGTTTAACTTTATAAATGGAATGAATTTTGGAAAGTAAACTGCCACAGCACAGAGTCTCGATGCCCTGAGTATGGCCTGTACTTGCTAACTGTGTGTGTGACCATGAAGAAATCGTTGAACTTCACTAAGCCTTGGTATTATCATGTTAAATGAGAAATACAATAACTGAGGCAGGCAGAGCAGAATAAAAATCATTAAAAAAATTTTTAAAGGATGAAAGAAAAGGAGAAGAAAAAAATCAGGAAAAGAAAAAAATTAATCCTATAAAAGCACCGTAGTTCTGATTGATGTAGCTTGGTTGGGCGTCGTTCCACAGAGCGAAAGGTCATAGGTTAGGTTCCCATTCAGGGCACATGCCTGGGTTGCGGTTCAGTCCCTAGTTGGGGTACGTACAAGAGGTAACTAATTGATGTTTCTGTCTCACATCAGTGTTTCTCCCTCTTTCTCCCTCCCTTACGCCCTCTAAAATTAAATAAATAAATATATAAAAATCTTAAAAAACAAAAACAAAACCACTATACAGCCCTGGCTGGTGTGGCTCAGTTGGTTGGGGCATCATTCCGTAACCAAAGAGTATGGGTTCAATTCTAGGTCAGGGCACACGCCTAGGCTGCCAGTTCAATCCCCGGTCTGGGGATGCACGGTACCCAGTCTGGGCGTACACAGGAGGTAACCAATCGATGCTTTTCTTCTGCATCCATGTTTCTCTCTCTCCCTTCCTCTCTCTAAAAGCAATTTTTAAAAAATGTCCTCGGTAGAGGATTAAAGAACAAAAAAGCCCCATGTTAATGAGAAGTGGTAAACAAATGTTAGCAGTAACAGACTGTAGGTGGACACACCCTTTGATCTATTCGAATTCTCAAACCCTAGTGTACTGCAAACAACCATGTGAACAGGGCAGGAGATGCCGCCTTGCACAACTCAGGCCTCGAACCTCTCGAAAGTAAAAGTGGCAAAATACGTCTGGTCTGAGCCTAAGCAGCCTTGTTTCCAAAAGAACTGTTTGCAAGTGTAGCAAAAAGCAGGTGTTGTGACTACGAGCACTGAACTAAATACTGAAAACACTGTTCAGAATCACATCGCTACGTTATCTGCACCGACAGAAATGCCTTCCCTCTGTGGACGTCATCGTTCCCCTTCCCTTCGCCTTGGTCTCCTAATCGGAATGTCATGTGGCCTTCTGCCTGAATCGGTGCTTCCTGAATAGTTATTCTTTAATCTCAATGAATGCTTGCTGCCTCTCACTCAGAAAGGCTTTTATTTTTTTAGGTCAATAGCATCAGAGTCTCTATTGTATCATCTCCATGAAAAATGTGTTTTCTGTCTAGACAGCACTATCACTGGTAGTCCTCTTTATATTTTTTGTCCCACAAATAAAAAAATCTTTTTTTATCATTTCATGAGATTCACTGCATCTGTGACAAAGAACCAGGAACAAGAAAGGTGAATTAGGACTTGGCACTGGATGGTTAACTAGGCTCACTCACCAGCTGGGTGATTCACCCAAGCAGCACAAGCAGGTTTAACGACCTAAGGCACATCTCCGGAGCAAATTTCCACTAGCTGACGCTACAAAATCCAACTCACCAATGCCAAGAGTCCACTGTTACAAGATGTAAGACCCAAAGGGGTGTTTGACCTGATAGAAAAGTTTATATATACACTTATGTTTTGGTAAAAGGAATAATTAGTTTCATCAGCAGATGTTTCCCTAGTTAGACTTACTAGCTGAGAGAAGCAGACCTTCAACGCACAAGTCAGAGGAGCTGGCTGTGATGGAGGAAGCCTGGGGCAGTGAGCAGGCTGTCCCTGGGGCTCCCGCTCTGGAGAAACGCCACTGCTCTCCCAAGTCTCTAAAAACATCATTACTGGGGGGAAAACATTCCTAGCAGCATTCTCTCAGCTACTTTTTCAAAATAAAAATTGATAAACACAGGATAACGGGATCTCAAGAATGCTTTACGAAGTTTACCTACAAGTCACCTTTTCAAGAGTTCTTATCCCATTCACAGTTGAATATGTATCTGGCCATTTAGCCTGATAAACAGTAAACTCCTTGCATAGAGTAAAGTCAACCAAACCAGGACAATGCATGACACACAGCAGATGATCTACAAACACTTAATTAGCTGAACCAGATTTTAACTAATAATGATAAAATCAAAAACCAACATCGAATTTGAAAAGATGACATAAAGCAGAAATGTCTTATAGGTTTTAGGAAGCAAAAACTTTATCCAAATATTTATTCTATAAGCAAAACCTCATCACAACAACCCTAATTCTCTCTCTAATATGTTTATCTTTTTAAAAGATAATAAATACATTCTGAGGAACAGTCCTCATTTTCAGGACCGGGAGAGAATGCTATGTCTTGACAGTGAGCAGGCAGGCAAACACAAGTACTTGTGAGGATGGAGGGGAAAGGCACCATCCTGAGCTGGCTCCCCGACCCCCAGCCTTCCTGAGTGCTTCTTAGTTGCACTTAATCAGCCTTGAACGCAGAAAGGGAGAGACACGCTGAGAGTAGAGAGGGGCTTTACGGATAATTGTCACCTGAGAGAGAACTCTAAGGGGCACAGCTGAAGCAGCAGCGTGACTCCCTTCTCTGCAGAGAAAAGAGAACACTGGAAAGCAGACCGTGGCTCCAAAGGACTGTTGGTTGGACATGGACCAGAGAAGACATTAGGTAGTTACATTAGGTTTTTGACTATAAAGAATACGTTAAAGCTGGAGCAAAACATACACTCACTAAAAGGTCATCACCACTCACAAGGACATAACCTTGTGCTGAATATTTATTCGCTATGATGAGGTAAGTCAGAAACGGATTTTACTTGTATACATTCTAAAATCATTCTTTATCATTACCAAGAAGCATGTGTGGTCCGTTTAAGCAGAGAAAAGAGAAAATTGTCCAGTCAAAGCCTTCTTATAAAACTCCACTTAGCCAATCTCATAAGATCTTGGCTCTAAAATATGGCAGTTCATTGAGAACAAGAAAATATGCTGCATGCCGCTGGCCATGGGTAGGAGCCCAATGTTCTGGTTACTAGAGTCTCTGGCTCAAGGTCAATTCTCAAGAAGCCTCTTGGGTGTTCTGACCTTGCTTGAATAGTTTTTTTTCTTTTCTTTTTGTCCTTACTAAACATACAACAGATTAAATAATTACTAATTTGTATCAGTTAGAAAGGTGTATTCAATGTCGAAAATTTGAAAACACAGTAAGAAAAAACTAAAAATAGCCTCTAACATTCAATGCCACCCCCTCCCACCCACTGAAGAATTATCCTGGCAATACTTCTAATTTTCAGTAAGAAAGCGGTTGGAAGCGGTGAGATTTCACTTACCTAAAATTATTGCAGCTGAGAACCACTCCAACGATGTTCTTGCCTATGTCGTGCACGTCCCCCTTCACGGTGGCCAACACGATGGTGCCGTGGTAAGGGTCCTAGAGAGGGAGACAAGTCCCTGAACACTGCTGTAATCACTTTAAAGCAGATCACCTGGTCCTCTACAGCCTGACTGGCCCTGGCCCAGAAAGCAATTTAATGCAACTAAGATAACCTCCAAGACAGACCCAGAACTCAAGTCGTGTGCTCTGCAGGCAGGAAGCTGTAAGCCTGAGCAGCTCAAAGGTGGCCTGCCTGTTCGGTTAGCCTAGGGAGCTTCAACCAAGATCATGGGTTCCACACCTTACAGAGCAGCTTAGGTTCACATACAAAACAGTCCCGTAGCTGAAGGCCATATCCTTAACCCCCAAAACTGTGTGACAATTTTCACAGTTGGCAGTGAGGGGAGAAGGTGAGCGGCACATGTCCCATCAGAGTCTGAACCCCCAGCAGCCCCTTGAGGGGGGGCATCTGATTATCTCCTTGCAGCTTCAACACTGTTGTTCCATGCCCCATTGGCACCCCTCCCTTGAAAACAAAGGCATGCAAGGCAAGCAAGATTTTTATAAACACTACGTTTGGGCCATTCACAAACTCAGGTCACTTTAGGAGTTCAGCTCCGAGGGGCCAAAGTGAACTGAGCTTCCCCAGGAGCTAAGCTTACGTGTCTCCTGTGGTGGCGCAGCCACAGAACCGACTGAATCCACAAGCAGTGCCGGGACATGACCAGTATACAGGGAGTACTCAGTTAACAGGTTTCCAAAACCAAACACCACTCAATAGCTCAAGGGCGGGGACTGATTACAGTGTCTACTGTAGTACCTAGCACCTAGTAGGAGCTCTGTAAATGGTCAACAGATGAATGAATGAATAAATGAACTGATTTTATCTTGAAATCATAGACTTTGTTTGAAAAATTACATTCTTATTACAAGTTTCATACAGCCACACTCAAAGGCAAATCCCAGGGTATTCTGATACTTGGTAAAAGAGATCATTTCTCTGCGTTACCTTCGATGACAAACAGAGCCAAGCCCCACAGTCCCTGCCCCACTCCAGTAAGAGTCTCTGACCAGGGACCACAGTCCCTGCCCCACTCCAGTAAGAGTCCTCACAGGGACCACAGGCCTGGGCAAATGACTTACCTCTTCTTCCACTGTGCCGGAGAGCACTCTAGTTTTTTCTCTTTCTTTTTCCATGAAAGGAATAAGGTGGCCCACAGCCTTCTTCATGACCCGAGCTGACTTTATAACCTGGGAAAACACAGAGTCAGGCATCTTTGTGAAACCACCTGAAAGGCTACTGACGGCCTGGTGCCCACGTTCGACAGTGGGCAGGGCAGGAACGAGTCCCATGGGCAGAGCCCATGAATGACTACCACAGGAGGAAAACAGCAAGAGACCAAACGCAGCCATTCCTGTCCTCTGAGCTTTGCACACTATATTTTCTCACCGCCAAGGCCCTCCACCGTTCTCCAAGCTCCAGCTTCCTCCACCATGAGCTCCTTCTCAGCCTTCTCTTCGCGACCCCCAGCATTAAAATTCACTTATAATTAAGGTTTATGCTAAGCGAGAACAGGGCCTTTTACAAAATCCGTCAAGGTATGATGAAATTCATGGAGGGAAGTACGATAAGAAATAGGATGTCTGCACAGTGTCAAGGTTTCTCCCTAGGAGTAAATGTCCAGTGAAGAAACCTTGCAGACGCTGCTAACCAAATGATCCAAATTAACATCACCAGTAACGAGAGAGCAACTTCATGGGCCTCCTGCCATGACACCCAGAGAAGGGAACTACATCGCTTTGTGTTATGCTTGCCAAAAGTGAGAAAACTTCAGACAAACTCAAATTGAGGGGCTGTCTACATAATAACTATACTGGACTCTTCGAAAGTCACAGTCATAAGAGGAACTGTCAGAGAAGGCAGGATAAAAGGAAAGCAGGATCATCCTAGAACTAAAAGGAAACTGCAGTGGAAAAACTGTTCAAACCTCATTACGGTCTTTGTTTGACGGTACTACACCAATGCTGACTTCCTGATTCTGATAACTGCACGACAGTCAAGCAAAAATGTTAACATTAGGGGAAGAAGTTGGGTGAGGGACAGAGAGGCACTTTTTAAATTACATTTGCAAATTGTCTGCAAGTCAGAAGTTCACACAAATGTGAAAAGTTGAAAATAAGTCAAATCAGGAAAAAGCAAGACTGATCAGGCACTTGCCCAGACTGCAGGGGACTAGGAAGACAGAGGATGGGATGGCAGGAGGCCCTGCTCCGCAGTGCATGCGGGAGTATGAAACTGTCCCATAAATGTGTGCAGGTTAGTGTGTGTTAGTTATAAAACAATAAACCTGTTAAAAAAAGGATGAATGTTATGAAAGAAAATGGGTGATTAACAATAAGGAACAAGTGATTAAAAAAAAAAGAAAGGTGTTTTAATTTTTTTGTAGGCCCGGGCCCCAAACCCAGATGGTTCAACAAGTACTTGTGGTTAGCAGCTGCTACAAATCAAAATGAGAGTTCCGGTTTTACTCAAAACATATTTAATGTATATCACTATTTAAAATGATAATGACTTTTTCAAAATATGCATCCTAAAAGATGAATTTTGGTTGGTCAACTCCAATGTTACTAACACCAACTTTACATTAACCTTGGGTCTTATTTTAACACGGGCGGGGAGGCAGCTGTTGGGGAGAAGAAGCGGTACACAAGGTCAGACATGGAGATCAGAAGTTAAGAATTTCCACATGACTTGCAACCTCCACATTTATTTAGAGAAAAACTGAACAGATCTCAATGCCCGTGAGCTCTTTTCAAAATTACAACCTAAGAAATATATCCAAACACTATTTATTAGAAGATGAAGTCTTTTTGTTTCCATTGTGAAAATACCGCACCCCCTCTCCCCATCTTTTGCCAACCTGAGGTAGAAACATTTTTCCAGCTCCAAAAAGATCACCAACAACTTTCATGCCATTCATCAGAGGTCCTTCAATTATATTCAGAGGTCGGGGGTATTTTTCCTGGTTTAACCTGGCTTCCTCAGTATCCTCAATAATATGTTTTTCAATGCCCTACAACAACAACAAAAAAAAAAAAAGGGAAAAAAATCACATAAACAGTGGCTTAAGTCTGAACAGCCAACAAAGAATGAATCAGGAAATGCTTAAGAGTACAGGTTTTGGAATCAGACTGCATGGTTCAATCCTGGTTTCCAGCACCAGTTCAGGGGATTCGTTAAGCCTCAATTTCCTCAACCACAACATCGCATAGTACCTGCCTCATCTGGTCACACTGAGGATTAAACCAGACACCTATAGGAAGTGCCTGGGGGCTTTACTGACACAAAGTAAGTACTCAGTAAAAGCGAGCTATGAGTGAGAGAAAGAGCCCTAATAAGTAAAATTCAAATTCATACATGTCTTATCCCAGTGGTTTAACAGATTTTACATTAGTAAGTACCTTCTATGAGATCAGCATTTCTCACCACAGTACTAGGGGCTGCAGAGGAAAGACAGTGGGCAGGACCCATGGGTGACATTCAAGCCCACAGAGCCTCCACCAACTTATCCAGCTTCAGTGATCAAGTCCTGTCCTCCAGTGTCCCCTAGTTCAAGGATCCTTGGCTGTGGCTGACTAGTTCCACAACCCTACATGTGTGAATCTCAAGAAGTTAAAAGTTAAAATTCTATAGCCAAAAAAAAAAAGAACTCTGAAATTCTTCAGATTCACAAATGAGGAAACTAAAGCCAGAGATTATCCTGACTGACATTACTGTTATCAGCAGAAGAGCCAGGACTTGCTTTCTGATTGAATCACAGCAAGTGGGTATAGGAGAACATTTCTCAAGCTTGGTACTGACATTTCGGGCTGATTCTTTGTCACGCAGGCCTGTCCTGTGCACTGTAGGATGTTTAGCAGCATTTCTGGCCACGGGATCTGGGAACACTTCCCACCCCAGTTGTGACAACCAAAACGGTCTCTGACACTGCGAAATGTGCCCAAGGTGGGGGATGGGGTGGGGAGGGGGATCTAGGGAGTCTCCTTTGCCATCAGCTCCTCCCCTACAGCAACAACACAGACAACGACGGGCCACGCCCCTTCCCCAGCTGGCACAGGACCCACAGCTCACCTTCACAAGGGCGTACTCCAGGCGCTCTTCCACGGAGCCACCTCTCCACTCGTCTGTCTGGATGACCTTCTTCCCGCCTGCGCCATGAGTCTTACATGAAATCAGGACAGAGACAAATACAACAGGTCTTTACTGAACTATCTGGCAGCAAAAACTAGGCCTCATCCTTCTTTTATACTTCCAGCCCCTCATAGTATATCCCAAATGAATTAGGATCTCCATAAGTGTTTGAGGGAAGCAGAAATCTTTCAGGATTTGAACTTTTAGTAGAGGGACAGAGCAAGGTTCCATATTTTCTTTCCTTCTTTCCTAAAAGATAACGTAGGACAAAAGATTTCCAGGACGGTCCAAGAAGTTCTACCCCACATCTGACGAGCCTGCAGCGCTCTCAACAGGGAGCACAACAACCCACAGGTACGTGCAGAGGGACTGCAACGACGCTGAGTCGGACAGGTGCTGCCAGGGCGTCGCCTTGTCGGGAGGGAGGTGGAAAGGCCACAGCTACAAGAGAAAGCGTGTGCTACGGTCTGAAGGAACAGACAACACACTGCACCAGGGACTCTGAGGAAGGCGTAACCATCACAGAGTGGGGTGGAGAGAGGCTCTGAAGAAGCTGACAGCTTCGGCAAAAGGAGAGATGTGCAAAGATCAGAGCCCACAGGCCAATGGCACTACTACACCTAATCTGTTTTATCCTCATTGGTGGCACCAGCTGCCCAAACCATAAATGTAATAAGCATCTTTCTTGAACATCCATCCATTCCTCACATTTAATGGAGCACCCAGTCCTAATGACAATATTGAATACCTCCTCAATATTTCTCTCCACCTGCTTCCACTTTCATAGTCCAAGCAAACAACGGGTCCCTATAGCCAAGTCTCACCCTGGTTTCATGCATCTACATGGTAGCCAGAGGGACCTTCCAAAATGCAAACCAGGTCAAAACACCCACCTATGAAGAAATTCACTGGACGACCCTTCTGGCTTTCTCCCATAGTTTCATCGGCTGCCCTTCCCTGCAAGCTTAGCTACCCTGAACATGCCAGTTCTTTACACCGTCTATCATCTCTTCACCTCCAGGCCTACGCATTTGTTCATCTGACACCCATTACTCAGCACCTACCCCATTACCAGGTTCCAGTCAGATGCAAGCATGCGAGCCCTGGCAGAGACCACCAGCACCACCCTCCAACACTGAACCCGCCTGGCTAATTCCGTGCAGCCTCAGGCCTCACCCGACCGCCTCCACCTGTGGGCTCAGTGTCCCTCCTAAGCATTCTCGCAGCACCCTGCACCCCGCTAGAGCACTTGTCACACTGCACCGCAACTGCCTCTACCCACTTCTGCATGGCTCACGAAATGGGGCTCTACAGGGGCACACCCTCTGACTACTGAAATTGTCTACATTCAGCAAAGTGCATAGCACAAAACAAGAGTTCAGTCAGTATTACCCGAATGATATAACGCTGAACAAAAATGTATGCTTCTGGAGCAATGTTTGTACAGGATAGTAGAGGCCAAGTCACATGGCACCAGAAATCCAGGCTATTAAATCTGGATTTAACCTTCCAGGCAACTGTGGGGTCAGAGGTGGGGAGACAACACAATTCAAAGTTCCAAAGCTGCAGAATTACACTGAAAGTACTATTTAAAAAGAACCCCGGAAGGAGGAGAATGATTTAATAGTCCACGACAAAGGCCTGGACTACAGTGGCAGTAGGGGAAGGGGAAAAAAAGACTAATGTAAAGTCATTAAAATGACAGACACTGCGTAAGAGAAGGAAGGAGTTGGAGGAACTCCTAGAGTCCAGGCTGGGGCAGTTAACTGGAAGAATGACAGCACAAGGGCTTTCGCACATACCAAAGACCGATGCCTCCCTCGCATAACACAGAATCTAAAGGAGATGATAATTTTAAAAAACTATTTGCAACACGCTTCACAATAACCAAGACATGGAAGTGTCCATCAATAGACAAATGAATAAAGAAATACAGTACATGGAGTATTACTCGGTATAAAGAAAAAAACCTGCCATTTGTAACAACATGGATGGACTTTGAGGGCAGTACCCTAAGAGAAATGAGCCCAATAAATACAGACAGTACCGTACAACCTCACTTACACGGGGAATCTAAAACGTGAATTCATAAACACAGACTGGTGGATGCCAGAGGTTGGGGGTGGGAGGGTGAAACGACTGAAGGGGTCAAAGGTACAGCCCTGGGGATGTGACACACAGTATGGTGACCAGTTAACACTACCGTACTGGATATTTAGAAGTTGTCAGGAGAGTAGATCTTAAGAGATTGCATCACAAGAAAAACAAATCCATAAATATGTGTGGTGAAAATTGTTAACTAGATTCACAGTGATCCTTTTGCAATGCATACAAGTATCAAGTCATAATATTATACACCTGAAATTAATGTTATACATCAAATATAGTTCAATTAAAGAAACTAAAAATAGCACAAAAAATTGCAAAATTCATAGGTTATATATATACTCTGACCTTTATTGAAGGGGAAAACCCACAAAACCAGAGCTAAGTGCCATGGAAGGGAGAAAGAAAAAGAAAAAAGAAAGACCTGAAGCCCACACCCACAGCACCCGATACACGTGAGCACCATGTGTTCTGTCAACCACACGGCAGCTAGCTCCACCCATGGGATGAATATGATCGGTAAAAACAGGGCGGACTGCTCTAAACCCTCTTGGAAAAAGGACCTGGTGTGTTCACAAATGGGGACATAGCGAGGGCTGTGTGAAGATTCCACCAAAGTGCTGGCGCTGCAGAGAATGCACAAGACCCCAGCTGATGGCCACGCTTCGGAAAGTCAATACTTATGGAGAAACAGTACCATTTCAAAGCAGCTATGTCAGAGTACAACGTGGCTTTCCAACTAGTCCTTCAAAAGGACATTCTCCAGGACCTGAATACAACCCACTGCACAATTTCACACACAGAGTTAGACCAGACAGCGGATACACTAGAAGCTCATCACACAGAAAGTTACTAAGAAAACCACCAACCAGTTGTCATGGCCATCTGGCTACCCCTTATATCTGCAGCTACTGCTCTTGAGTAGCTGCTGCTTCTCGGAGTCCCTAGGATGACCTGTGTTTTGTTTCTGGTATCAGACTGGACCAGTATCCAGGGCAGCAAAATGCCCAAGAGGAAGTCAGAGAAGAACGAGAGCTCCAGGGGCAATGGGCAGGATCGAAGCCAGATCAGAGAACAAAAGATCTTTTTTCCAGAGAAGTATCAAGAATATTCTCGCAATCCAAGGTCATTTAAGAACCATCCCATTCAGAGAAAGAGATGTTTCCAGTCTTTGCCCAAAGGAGTCATGACCTCTGTTGGGTACCGCTTAATAAAGAGACGCCATGCGAATGATGTATTACCACGACCCCTTAGACACCAAAAACATCTACTTCCATGGGTCAGTCTGTACCAAGTTAGGGAACTATTCCTCAACACACTCATTTATTATTCCCCGAAAGTGGGATTAGAGGTTAGGACTTTAGAATACGTATCAAATTTGTACGTTAATGGGTGCAGACTTTTTCATTTAATAACAAAAAGAGACAATCATTCTCTTATAAAGAAAAATATTCCCCACCCCTATTTTCCTGGTAATATTCCTGCTTTTCATGCTCCATTTGTGCTCAGTGTATCCTGGGAATTATTAAGTATATCTGTTTTGTTACTAACAGATAAACTCATGAAAACAGCGGTCACCCTGATTGTAGATAGCCCACCTGACGATGCCTTGTAATAAGTCCTTGTGGTTACATTAAGAGGGAGGCGATTTCTTATATGACGACTGTTAAGCTCTTGAAGTTGCTATTAAGATTTCTCTCAATTATGCTGTGCCCCAGGGACAAAACCTCTTGGCAGCTCAGCACCACACACAGAAACAAAAACTTGTAAACAAATGCTAAAAGTGAGCACAGGCCAAAAAGAATGACTGACATAGAATACAAAATGAACAAAACCCTAAGTGAGAATAGGCACAAGTGAGGGGCCCGATTTTCCTAAGCGGGAGCGCTGTCTCATCTGGTCGGCAGAGAGAGAGATGAAACGGAACATTGTTCCGGGGGTTTTAAAACCGTTCTCGTACGCCGTCACGATAGGAGAGGCCATGATGCCCTTTGGCGTCCACCAGAACCCTCAGCCAGTGATTCAAGGAGGGCCGCCTGCCAGGTGGAAGACAGACTAAGACAAACACTGAATAGTGTTCCACACCCATGTCTTGATGTTCAAAGAATAGTAAAGGGTTAAGTACTTCATCTACATGAGCAAAAGCAGCCAAGAAAAAGAAAAAAGAAATGCAGTAACTGTTTCTTATGGAATAAGCTGAAGCAGAACTTGGTTATCTTTGCAGTGATCGAGACCAGAGACATTCTGTCTTGGGTCCACATGAGAAATGTTTTTAGGGAGCCGAGCAAAGGGTCACGAATCCACACAGTCTGGCCTGCAGTCGGCTTTGCTGATGCGCAGAAGGCGAACTATCATGAGCAGTCTCAGAAATCTAAAGCACGCCACCACGAGACTGGTGGGGCAACGGTACGGTTCATCCTAAATCGTCCTACCCTTTTTACAGAACAAATGAATGCTCTTTGGTGGGGGAGGAAAGAACTGATTCTAGCATGGGAAGCATTAGCAGAGGTGGCAATATACGAAAGAGCATTCTACCACTTTCCCAGCACATGGGAGAAAAATGTCTTCCTTTGCCATCACTTTCTAAAGTAATGTAAAACTAAGGTTCTTTGAGGTAGAGATCTCATCTTTCCTTAAACTGAATTCTAGGAAGCAGCACCCATGATCGACACTTAATGTACCCAGGACTGCCCAACAAAGAATAAGGAAGTGGGAGACAAGGAACTAATTTTAGACTAGCTGTAATTATTCTCACATCTGTTTTGAGTAAATGTGTACATACTTCAAGCCCTGAACTGTGGAACCCTGACACAGATGGAGGGGATCCTAACATAGCAAGTGCACAAATGTTAACGTGTGGGAACCAGGTAATTCCAGCCATGTGAGAAAATCCAAAAGAACTGATTGAAATTGTGACGTGAAAAATACCTAATAAAATGGAAAGATGTTCCCAGTATACCACTAAATAGGTTATCAAACAAGCATCTAGGGTATAGTTCTATTTCTGTAAAAAATATGAGTATGTGTGTAGACATACCTAAGAGTACACGTTTTGGGGGAAAAAAAAAAAAAAGAACCGTGACAGGGTTATAACAAACTCTCAACAGTATCTGACTTTGGGTAGTAGGATTACAAGCAATTCTTATATCCTTCTTTTGTTTATCTGTATTTTGTAAATTTTCTAGAATTGTGTAACTTTGATATGAGAAAATCAATTTTATATTTTAAAATAGATTGAAACATAAATTCAGAACACCGAGCAGCCTACACATGGCCCATCTGTCCGTCCTCACCCTCACTACAGCACCGCCCCTGGAGCTCTCTGTAAAAATCTTCAATGATCCTAAGAGTGATTAGATCCTTGCTTCTAGTCTACAGCAAAGGCCTAATACCCACACAGGAGCAATAAATTCAAAGACAGGAAAGCCACCCATCAGAACACCTTTGCTCTACCTGGGCATAATGTAAGAGCTTCTCGGTGGCCTCAGGGTCTCTATTCCAGATGAGATCTTCACAGAGCTGGAGAAGTTCCTTATGGATATCGTCGTACACCGGGAGGCTTCCAGCATTCACTATCCCCATGTCCATACCAAACTAAGGGCAAGACAAAGCAAAGTGAGAATTCCCAGTGACACTCCCAATCAGGAGTTAGCAAACTTCTGTTTGGGCCCAGCGAACACTTCAGGCCAAGGTCTCTGTCACCAGGACTCAGCCCTGCTGCTGTTGAGTAAATACACCACAGATAATATACCAGTGGCTGTGGCTTTGTGCCAGTAAGACTTTACACTCAGAAACTGGCAGGAGGCCAGAGTCAGTCTGCAGGCTTACAAACCCCTGCCCTAGGCAAAGCTGGTTTCCAGGGAAACAGGTGTTTCACCCTACCTTGATTGCATGGTAGAGGAAAACCCCGTGCATCGCTTCTCGGATGGCATCCATTCCTCGGAAGGAGAAGGACAAGTTGGAAAGACCACCACTTATTCTAGCTCCAGGTAATGTTTCCTAGCAAAAAAATTTTAATGTGAAAAGATTCCCCTATTTTGCCAAAAGGAGCAAGCACATCCCTTACACTTTATATATAAAAATGGAAAGTAAAAGGTTCAAGTTCAAGGCTCCCATCACACCTTATAACAATGTCAAGCATCTATGTGGAACTGCCGGCTGATATACAAACTGCCTGAGTGGGAGACAGCTTCCATGATCTGCCGGTACCCGACCATCCCGCTTCCTGACACACGCTCCAGAGACACTCACGCACGCGTGCCCAAGCTACACATACAGGAATGTTCACAGCAGCACTGCTCACAATGTCCCAGCACGGGACCAACCAAATGCCAATCAGTGGCAGAAGAGTTAACTGTGGAAGAGCCCCACGATGGAACGTTATACATTAACAAAGTATAGCTATACCCCGATCAATCTTTAAAATGAAGGTGGGTAAGGAAAAATCTTAGATTTAAGCTTAGAAACAGGGAAAACTAAGCCGTAACTCTTTATACAGTGATTTTCATTATTTGTGGTAATTAAGTTCTCCCAAGTCACCAGAAACACTGGCTTGGGGGACACTGAAAACCACTGCTCCCGAGGAAACACAGGGTTGGGTTTCTTTGCCCCTCTGGTCCCAAATGTCCATCAACTGATCAATACGTGACCTTGTTTTATGTGCATTTCCATTTCAGGACACCAGTTTAATACATATTGTTGATTCACCAACCTTGAGCTCACAGCCAACAGCATCACAACTCGCATCTAAACAAAGTCTCTCTAACACCCGTGTTTTCTCCACGAGGCACCTCCTGCTTTCTGGCTCTCAGGAGCACAGACTGCACTGCAGCCCTGTGCCTGGGACCCTTTACAGAGGGGAATCCACCCCCTAGAAAAAGCTCAAAAATCAGCAAGCACAGCACAGAAGCGCTGTACCTGTGTCCATGAAAAGGACATGTGTTTACTGACCAGACCGTGGGTCCTGGCTGACCTCATCCGGGAAACAGCGGGTCGTGCCACTCTGCATAAGGAGATGGCTGGGAAGAACGGCAAAGCCCCCACAAGTATTGCTTTGGGGTCACAGGTAAAATTTAGTGAGAAGGTGAATATGCAAATATGGAATCCATGGCTAATTCAGGTTGAGTATACAAATACAAGTGATAAAAGTTATAAAGAAAAAGCAACAAAACTCAGGTTGAGGGTGCAACCAGAAACAGACACAGGCCATAGCCACGTTCTATTCCTGACCTAAATGAGATCTATTATATGCTTCATAATTAATTATTATTCTGTTTTTATATATTCTGCAGTGTGTGTTATATTTCACAGTTTAAAATAACATATAAAAAAGGAATAATAAAGGGCCCTAAATTTCAGAAAACCATTTTACTACCTAAGAACAAGAATATCAACATTCCCAGCCAGTAAGTACTTGTATATACATGATATTCAAACTATTCACTGGAGCCATGTGGTCAATTTCACATCTTGAGTCGAAGAGAGAGAATACCTGTACTTACTTTAATGACTTTTGTTGCATTGATAAAATTAACAGCATACAAGTTGTGTTCTTCCATCCCAGTACCAATGGTGAGGATGTTAGGGTCAAATATGATGTCATTTGGATTAAAGCCCAGTTTTTTCACAAGCAGATGGTAGGCCCGGGTGCACACTGTGATTTTGGTGTCTGTTTCTGTTGCCTGGAAAAAGGAACAATTGATTGTAATTTAAGCAGAAAAATAGTGTTATCTACAAAAACAGAGGCACATTGGTACTTTAGTACCAAGCTTGGAATTCATAAAAATCCAAACGCCAAGCAGCTTTTCAACATTTATCAAATTATCTCAAAGGAGGAATTGGTTTAAAGTCCCCTTGTGTTTTCACCAGCACAACAGCTACACTGCTTCTGTAAAAATCAAATCTTACACGCACATGTATGGTGTATTAATAAATAGGTTTCTAAAAAATACACACACGTGACAAAGACTCAAACACTACTAAAGGACATATTACAAACAAGTACCACCCGCCCCCACCACCTGCAGAGCTTTGAGCCACCACCCCGGCCACACTGCCAGGGCTCTCTCGGACCTTCCTGCAGGACTACCCACGTGGCTTCAAGGATACATATGTGCTCTCCGCCTCCACAGCTGGTTAACATGGATGGGCCTTAGGTCGTGAGTACAAATCGCACTGTACGGCTCTTCAAAACACTGGCCCTACAAAGAAGAGCACCCTCGGCAGCAAGGCTCAACCCCGTCACCTTCCATCCTCCTTAGACTCAGGGCCGAGTCCCCCGTGTCATTTCCTACTGTGTGCCCCTGTCTTCTCCACTCTCCCACGCTGTTCCGTAGATGAGTGGTGGAGAGGGAAGGAGACAGAGGCAGAGACAGACGAGGAGGCACACTAACTGCACGCTCTGCTGTGGCTCCTGCCAGACAACTCGACACCAGGCCTGGGTCTGGGGACCAAGGGCAGCTCGTGTGCCTCGGACCCCTGCCCACTCTGAGGGAACCTGGATGCATCTATTTCCTACACACTAAGCAGTTTAAAAACAGAGTTTCTCCAATCAAGAAAGCCCAAGAACTGACACACTCGACCATGCAACCTCCACCAGGGAGGGGTGACCTCCCCTAGCCACCACAAAGGAGGCTCCTAAAATGCAAAAATATATTAGATTTTCACAAAGTTCAGAGTGTCAAAGGATGGATGTGAGAAGCATCTCCTAGGTTCAGGTTAATTACCTTCAGCAAGGTAAAAATAAGGGGAAAACTAAGAACTATTGCCTTCAGTTCCCTAGAACTATTAATAACCCTATGGTTCATATCACACTGGAAACACAACATATTCAACTAGAAAACAGTATCAACTTATCAAAATTCAAGGAAAAGGCTGGTTATAAAATAAAAATCTAAAAATCACCACTGAAAGGAAAAATGTATTTTAAAAAAACATAAGCCAGCCACAGAAACAAAACAACACAAAATACCTAGGAATGACCTTGAGCTTTCCTATTTAAGTAAAACTATAAAACTTGATTGAACAGTAATCAGAAAGACAGAGCATATTCCTGAATGACAAACCTGAATAGTGCCAAGATACCAATTCTTTGTTTTTTTCTAGGTTAAAATTGATTAAATTTTAATCAATATCCCAATGGGGCTTCATTTCTCCATAAACTGGAAACTTATTTTTTTTAAAGATTTTATTTATTTATTTTCAGATAGGGAAGGGAGGGAGAAAGAGAGAGAGAGAGAGAAACATCAATGTGCAGATGCTATGGCCCACGGCCTGCAACCCAGGCATGTGCCCTGACTGGGAATTGAACCTGCAATGCTTTGGTTTGCAGCCCGCGCTCAATCCACTGAGCTACGCCAGCCAGGGCGGAAACTTATTTTCAAATAATTTTAACATAGGAAAATGTGCTGAATTTAATGCATGCATTTATAGAATGATATTGATTATTCTTTGATATAATTTATACCTGTGCACACACAAAATAAGGCAGTCTAGTATTATATAATTATATTTCTAGGAAACCTTATCAAAAACTGTCATGAAAATAATCACTTAATTAGTAAAGGAAAATTACATATAGAGAGTGAGTACTGATAAAGTTACTCTCTCCACAGAAATTTCAACAATAAAGGTTTTCTGTATTGTTATTTAGAGTTAAAAAATAACAGGTGATCAAAATAACATCAACAAAAAACATAGAAATG
The DNA here is from genome assembly GCA_004024845.1 of Tonatia bakeri. Taxonomy (NCBI): domain Eukaryota; kingdom Metazoa; phylum Chordata; class Mammalia; order Chiroptera; family Phyllostomidae; genus Tonatia; species Tonatia bakeri. The sequence goes on along the minus strand of PVIA01002839.1, from coordinate 52,310 downwards.
ACTCCTATTTGCCTTTTAATCCAGAAGTCTCAAACCCAGCCCCTCTGCCATGGCTGGCTCTGACCTTGCAGTTGTGTCTGTAACATGGATCAGAACCATAAACCAAAGACCACAGCCAGATAGTAAAACAAGGGAAGTGTGAGTTCCCTTCCTTGTTTAGCCACAACAGTGGTTTTCATTTCAAAGAGCTGCTTTCTCCTTATCAGCAGTGGAATCGTGGAAGCAAAGCAAATCACCAGTCGAACTCCATGCAGACAGAACAGGCCTTAATACCAAAATATCCATGTTGTTAGTTCCTGCACCTCGCAAGTATATGAATTTTTTTGGTTTGGTCATTATAATTTTCAATACCACAATTCTATAATGAGCATGCATGTCTATAAACATAGGGAAGTTATTTTAATTAGGAAAAGGAGTCTTTAAAAAGGCATCTTTAATTCCGTCTTGCTCTAACGGTCATCTTCACAGCATTTTGCTCGTCTTTATCAAATGTAGTTAAATATACAGTGTCTACCTAATTTTTGGTTCATATTCTTAATTTAGACTTGTAAGCACTGTCATGCTGCTCCATAATCCTCATAATTACCATTTTTATTTACAATTCCAACAGAGTAATGTAATGTAAGTAACCAATTTCTCTTCAGTTGGGCATTTAGGTGGTTAGTTATACCTCCAATAACGATGGTAAGAAAACTCTGCACATATAGCATTCTTGTGCTGCTAAACCCTTTTATTGAAACCATTTCTCAGGAATGAGATCACCAGCGTCAAGGACACCGATGTCCTTCCCTCCTGGCAGGTGCTAGAGTCGTCCACCAGCAGTGTCCCGGGCCAGGCCACGCTGCACAGGGAGGCAGGCTCTCTGTGGAGCGCTGTGGCACTGGCGCAGAGCCTGCGCACTTCTCGGTTTGCTGTCACCAGCCTGGAGGATGAAACATTACTTTAATATTGCTCTGATTTGCATTTCTTTCATAACCGGCAAGTTAAAAGTTTTCCCCTACACTGTTATTTGTGGGCACATTCTGATCTAAACGGGGACAGCCATTCTCTGACAAGAGCCAGCACCAGCATGCTCCCAGATGAAGCGTGGGGATAGCCCAGGTCGGGGACACTCGGATCAGTCTTCAACCAGGCTCCATCTCCTCCTGGACATTTGACCTTGGCTCACAGTAAACAGGACAACAGCTACCCCAGGTGGCGGCTAGGAGAACTAAATGAGATGAACTGCTGGTGGTTTTGATCCAAGTGTACGTGAGAATCACTTCGAAGGCTTTAAAATTACAGAAGCCTAGTCTCACCCCAGACCAAAGGTGCTGAAAATCGAGCCCAGAGGGTGTGTGTGTTTTTTTGAAAACACAGGCAGGGCCCACCTTTCCCTGTGGGAGAGTTTCCGCCTCACACTCAGGTCAAGCAGGCAGATCCCTCAAGCACACACCAGTCCTCTCTTCCAGAGCTCACCCTGTGTCCTGCTGCACTGAGAAAACACCCAGCAGACTGACACCAGCAGCTCCCAGCCTGCCTGCCATCTGTGCTCTCGCCCCCTGCCTGCCAGCCTTCCTTCTAGCATCGTGAGCAAACCGCCTCCCTCCACTCATGCACACTGACTGCCACCCCACTCAACTCGCAAGGACAGGGACCTAGCAGATGCCCCCTTCTCTGTCGGATCATTCCCGGCAGCTTACAAACCAGTCTTGTCACGTCATCTGTCCACACACAGACAGCCCCCCACACGTCCTTTCTTCACCTCGCGTCCACCTCTGGCTTCCACCCTACTTCTCTCTTCTTCTTTATAGCAAAACTCCTCAGAAAAGTCGCTTACACCCTCTGGCTCCAATTCTCCTATCCTCTCTTGAACCCACTCCAATTAAGCTTTCATCTCCTTGGAAACAGGACGGCAAGAGCACTCACTACCCCATTTCTAAATCCAGTGGTAAATTCTTGGCCGCCTCTACCAGGTCTACCCACAACTCTTTAAAATAGCTCATCGAGCCCTTCTGGAAGCTTGTTCTTCACTCACAAGACACGCGGACCCTCCCTTCTGGTTCCTCTCCTACCAACTGGGCTGCTCCTCCCAACCCCCATAACGGGCCTCCCCTTCTCCCCACCCTCCGGCACAGTGGCTCCCACACTTCCTCAGTCCAAGGGCCCCTTCACTGGGGCCACGGCTCTGCTGAGCTCTGTCACCCTGCTTTAAATACCATCTACAAACAGACCATGCCCAAGCAAGGGGATTCTATCTTCAGGCCAGACTGTGACACCCAGAATCGCCTACACAACTGCACACTCCACGTGCCGCCATAACCATGGTCCATCCTCACCCCCCCCCCAAACCTGCTTCTCTCAGTCTCCCGTCCTCTCAACTGCTCTGGCCAAAGACCCTGAAATTATCCCTGCCTCCTCTTTCTTTCACAACCCACAGCTGACGGTGAAAACAATCCCCACTGACTCTACCTTAAAATATATCTAGAAACAGATGAGGAGAGCAAGTGCCAGAACAGGAAAATAGAAGGGAAATTGGATCACACTGCCCAGGGGTGACCAGCCTGCATGAGAGCTGTGGCAGCCACCCGCAAGCTTTTACAGGAAGCTGAAAAGTTTTTCTTGAGACATCCTATCACCATTTACGCACCCTACCCAGTGCTGAGCCTGCTGGAGTGAACAGGAAATTTGTGGTTCACTGCTGGAGAATGGGCAGGTACCACACAATTTAAAACTGTAACTGAGTTAAATCCTGCCTTCCTTCTCCCAGAGCCTGACTCAGCCGTGCTAATGCATTTCTGTGCTGAAATAATTGATGATATTTATTGTAGCAGAATAAAGAGAGAGCAATATGTATTGGGAAGGAAAGAGGACTATTAACCTCCAATAAAAAAGAAATTAAGCATGCAACAGAAATTTTAATGTATTAGAAGCTGTGCAGGTAGGTACCTTTACAGGTGGCTGTTACACGCCACCCTGGGCATCGGGGAGAGGACTCGGAAGTGGCCAGAGGAAACAATCTGGCTGACCGAAGAGCCAAAGAGGCTGCTAAGGAACATTTATAATTAATGCCTTTGGTACCTTTTCTAGAATTGTCACAATTCAACCCCGAATATTTTACTGCAGACTTAGAGAACGCTAGGAGCTGGGGTTTCGATGATGTCCTCAATAGTAAATGAAAAAATAAGAAAGGAGTTATACTGCTTCCTGAACATTTAGTGGAGGCAGTCATGAGAAGCATTTGCAGGAGGCCACTCACTATGGAAGGGCCTCGTTAACCAGCTATATTGAACTACGGCTCACGGGTCCTGGAATTTCTAAAGCCATGTGGAAAACAACAGCCAGGTGTGTTGCGTGCCAAAAGAACAACCCCAGGAGAGATCCCCATTAGAAGAAAAAAGGGAAACAGTACCAAGGACAGTGTCTGTCTGAGGACTGGCAAACAGACTTTATCCAGACACTGAGGGTCTGAGGATGAAAATACTTGTTAGTCACACATTTTCAGGATGGGTAGAGGTCTATCCTACCAGAACTGAGAAACTCTCAAAGGTAATGAAAGCCCTACTGAGGGTAATAATTCCTCGCTTTGGCCTACCCAGCACCATCCAGAGCGATGACGGAGATGCTTTTGTTTCAGAAATTACACGGAAGATTAGTAAATTTACAGGAATCAAGCGGAGACTCCACACAGCATAGAGACCTCAGGCTTCTGGGAACACAGAGAAGAGGAATCACACAGAGAAGAAGACAGATATAGCCAAACTGTGTCAAGAAACTCATCTCCATTGGGATCAAGTTTTGCCTAGTGCCCTGCTCAGTGTAAGGGTAGCTCCTCGAAATGGGATTCAATTGAGTCCTTATGAAATTGTGTCCAGTCAACCATTTCAGGCTTTGCATGGGGTGGGAGATGTGTATGCAGGTAAGACATGAAAATAAAGAGCTATGTACAGCATTTAAGCCAGATCCTAGCTGTGATTAATGACCTTGGGTACACTGGAGCTCTCTCCCCCACAGGTTCACGACATTCCTTTGAACCTGGAGATGAGGTGCTACTCAAGTCTTGGGAAACAGGATCCCCAGAGAGCCAACTAGAAGTGAGGCCTGGAATCTATGTTGAACAGACTTCATTTCATGTCTTATAGGTGTTTGTACTCCTCTGGAAAGATAAACAAGAACCTAAAGGACACAGAAATGTTTTCTTTAAAAACACTAATGTAATTCAAGTTGTAAAATATGCAACTTTTGTCAACTATACTAGAAACTGTTTTAGATGAATTGCAACACCACCACTAATGTATCTTATACCTTTAGTCATGTCAAATTGACTGCAAAATGGTTTCTAATATGTGGAAGGACTATTTATGCAACAGCAAAATGATTTTTAAATGATCTTATCTGCTTTTGTGTTGTTTTAGTTTGTATTTCTTTAATTAAAGTAATCTTAGAGAAATAAGATAATTAAAAACTAACAGTGGGGAGAATGGTAGGGGAACTCAAGACGTAAAGACTTCAGCCTTAGCTACAGTTGACAGGCTTAAGTGATTAATGCAGGGGGAAAACTGTTGTTCCAGGAGACTCCAGAAGACAAGCAATTCAACCTTGGTGCCCCAGAGGGTCTATAAGCCCCAGAGATGGTATCTGAGCCATTGTGTTCCAGGGAGTGAACACAGATAAAGAATTGTTGATCAGCAGATAAAGAAGTCCCAGGAAAATCACCACCAGACTGCAACTCATATCCAATTAACCTTTTTTTCCAAACCCCTTACCTGCCCTTTCTTCTCCTTATAAAAACGTTGGCTTGTGATGAAATGTTTAGAAGGTTTGAGGATACATAATCCGCCATCTTCTCAGATCACCAGCATCTGAATAAAGCACCTGTAAGATTTCACTCATCTTTCTATTTGTTGGTTCTAGTGGGGACAGGCAGCACGAACGCCAACTTATAGTAGGTTTCACTACTATATTAGGCCACTCTGCCAAGCCTGGGAGATGTACCAGCTCTACCTAATACATAGAAACAAACACAGGGAAACAGCCAAAATGAGCAGACAAAGAAACATGGCTCAAATGAAAGAACAGAACAAAAATCCAGAAAAACAACTAAACAAAATGGAGACAAGCAATCTACTAGATGCAGAGTTCGAAACACTGGTTAGAAGGATGCTCAGTGAACTTAGTGAGAAACTCAACAGCATAGAAGAGATCTAGTCAGAAACGGATACACTTGTCAAAATAAGGAACAACTTACAGGGAATCAACAGTACAGTGGATGAAGCTGAGAATCAAATCAGCAACTTAGAGAATAAGGGAGCAAAAACAGCCAATCAGAAGCAAAAAGAAAAAAGAACCCAAAAAATTGAGGACAACGTAAGGAGACTCTAGAACAACCTCAAGTATACCAACATTCACATCATGCGGTACCAGAAGGAGAAGAGAAAGAGCAAGACATTGGAAAGTTATTTTTAAAAAAAATGACAGAAAACTTCCCTAACCTGGTGAAGGAAATAGACATACAAGTCCATGAAGCACAGAGTCCCAAACAAGATGAATCCCAAAGGCCCATACCAAGACACATCATAATTAAATAGCCAAAGGTTAAAGACAAAGACAGACTCTTAAAAGCAGCAAGAGAAAAGCAGTTAGTTACCTACAAGGGAGCTCCCATAAGACTACCAGCTGATTTCTCAAAAGAAACTCTGCAGGCGATAAAGGACTGGCAACAAATATTCAAAGTGATGAAAAGCAAGGACCCACAACCAAGATTACTCTATCTAGCAAAGCTATCATTTAGTGTCAAAGGACATGTAAAGAGTTCTCAGACAAGAAACAGCTAAAGGAGTTCACCACCACCAAATCAGTATTATGTGAAATGTTAAAGGGTCTTCTTCAAGAAAAAGGAAAAGAGGATAAAAAAATACAAATGATAAAGAGGCAATAAATAAATATCTATCAACAATTGACTCTAAAAAATAAAATAAACAAGCAGGATAGAGACAGAATCATAGATATAGAAAACATTTTGATGGTTGCCAGATGGGAGGGGGTCAGCGAGATGCACGAAAAAAGTGAAGGGATTAAGAAATATCAATACAAACCGGCAGTCACAGAACAGTCATGGGGATGTGAAGTACAGCATAGCGAATAGAGCAGCCAACGAACATCGAGGTATGACCCATGGACATGGACAACAGTGCGTGGACTGCCTGAGGGCTCAGGGGGAGGCTGAGTGGTGGAGGAAAAATTGGGTCAACTATAACAGCATAAGCAATAAAATATTTAAAATATTAAAAATTAAAATTGCAATGTCATTCAATAATACACTAAGTAATAGCCCATGCATATACTGGAATATAAGGCAACCATAATCTGGAGAGTAAACCCATATTCGCTAGGGTGGGTAGATGCCAAAATTCTGAGTCAGGGGTAAGGGTTACAGGATCATGTAATCTCATTTACATAAAATTATCAATTTGCTAGAAACTCTTCTGCTCTTTTCCTAAATGCCACATGGCTTGCTCATTTTATTCAGGTTTTCCAATATTTTCTTCTCAGAGGGGCTTTACAAGACCACCTCTTCTAGCACAGCCCACTCCTCCCTGCACCCGCCCCAGAATCTAGCCCTAGGCCTGCAGCACAGGCCCTGGTGAGCCATGGCAGACTGCCAGCCTCGAAGCACAGCACGTGCACCTGTGTGAAAGCAGTGACTCCGGCAACATCTTTGTGCTTTGGCATACAACAATATTAAGTATACGTACCCAGCATTTATATTTTGGGAGGAAAATTCTGATTTTGCATGCATAGTGTGCCTACTTGGTAAAAGTAAAGGTTCAAATAAATGTTCTTTATCCACATTATCTCTCTTTTGCAGCCTTCTGATCTGGACTTCTCTCAAGATGAAAATATATCTTTTGTACAAAAACAGTAACATTTTTGTTAAAAACGATTTCATTTTAAAAATACAAAAAGTAGACAAGAAAAGGGGCATAAAATCCCACCACCTGTCAAAAGAAGGAGTGTGTCCCCGTCTGAGACCACCCCTCTCCTCCCATTGACAACTACAGACCTTTTCCCCACTGATACAGACACAGGTACAGCCACGTAAGCGCTTTTTGTGGAATGCCCAGGTCAGCCACTTGTGTTGCATTCCGTTTACTGTGGGCATGGTTCCACCATCTCATTCCTGCCCGCTGCACAGTATTTACTCTATTGAAACGTTTTCCCATTAAGGGACATTTAGAGAACTCTCAATTTTTTCCTACCACAACGCTACAATGAATATGAACACACACCATTACATCCTCCACCTATTACAAGATTCCCAGGAGGGGCTGAATCACAGTGCATGGATTTTAAAATATTGTTTTAAATTAAATATTGGATACAAAAATATTTGTAAAAGTACTATGAGGTGTAAAACAACAAAACAATAATCTCTACACATCCATCACGCAGTTGAACTATCACTGTGTTTCAGGCTTCCCGTAGCCCCTTACTGAGTCTATGGCAGAGACATAAGAGTTGCCATTAATCAATTTTTTCCTTTTTTAAAATTTAATAAAAGAATCTAATTTGATATTGTTTCATTTTTTATTTCTTTAATCACTACAAAATGTAGTATCTTCTCATAGGTTTATTGGTTATTTGTATTTCTTTTGTAAATTAGCTATTCAAAACAGCACCATGAGCCCTGGCTGGTGTAGCTCAGTGGATTGAGCACAGGCTGCGAACCAAAGCATCACAGGTTCGATTCCCAGTCAGGGCGCATGCCTGGGTTGCAGGCCACGGCCCCCAGACACTGCACATTGATGTTTCTCTCTCTCTCTCTTTCTCCCTCCTTTCCCTCTCTAAAAATAAATAAATAAAATCTTAAAAAAAAAAAAGAATTAAAAAAAAAAAAACAGCACCACGACTTTCGCCATACAAAGTTTTATGATTCTCTTTTATCCTCGCCCAAGGACATTTTTCATTGCTTTTAGAGGGAGAAAAAGGGAGAGAAGAAGGGAGAGAGGGAAACATCAATGTGAGAGAGAAACACTGATTGGTTGCCTGCTATATGCGCCCGGATTGGGGACTGAACCTGCAACCTAGGTATGTGCCCTGACTGAATCAAACCGACCAACTTTTAGTTACAGGACAACGCTACAATCAAGCTGCACCGGCCAGAGCCAGAGTTTTACTTTTTTCTACTGGGAGCTTTATCAGTTTTCTTTTTGCCTTCCAAAGTTTAGATGAATGTTTTCCCATACAGTCTTTAGAATTTTGTTTTATACACTCGGATCTTTAATTGACATAGGTTTTATTTTAGTATACAGTGGGAAACAGGGCTCTAACTTTATTTTCTTCCGAATTCACAGTCAGTTATTCTAATAGCATTTACTGAATAATTCCTTTTTCAACTAGCATAAAGACTTCATTATACATCAAATTCTCATACACAGATACAAGTATGCGTGGATATATGGTATTATGCTACACACACACACGCACACAGGTGGCTGTTTCAGACTCGGTTCTTCTCCACCAGTTTGTATAGTCTGGGTAACACAATGGAGCTTGGTCAAAAAAAAAAATCGCTCACCTGTCCTTCTTCGTCAAAAGCCATGATGACCACAGCAGCACCAAACTTCTTGACCCTCCTGGCCTTCTGCAGGAAGTCCTCCTCCCCCTCCTTCAGGCTGATGCTATTGACGATGCACTTGCCCTGGCAGCACTTGAGGCCAGCCTCGATCACAGCGAAACTGGACGAGTCGATGCACAAGGGCACCTGAGATCGCAAGGGCAGAAAATCACAGAAAGATGACGAGTCACCACCAATTCCGTCTGCAGACTCCCAAACAGTCCCCACTTCTTCTGCAGGAGAACGGTAAACGAATGACAGTGTCACAGAGACAGGACTTCGATGGACCTGTTCTTAAAGCCCAAAATGCTTCAAGTTATTCTGGTCTTACAAGAGACCATGCGCATGGAGTGCCTGAAGTTCCTAACTCAAAGATCACAGCCAGACATCAGAATGGAATCCCAGAGGTCAGGTCACTGGCTTCAGTGTCCATTCCTACTCACAAGCACCTACTCTTGCCTACTCACAAGAGGCCAGCCCCTCACTCGGATTCCAACATCCCCGATCTGACTCGGGATTAATGTGTGGTCTCATGCCCTTGGGAACAACACTCCGGCCACGTTATTAAAATTCAATCTTCCCCCTGAAAAACCAAGTTCCTGACTAGAAAAAAAGAGTAGATGTAATATTCAACCCATGCATATAACTAAAATAAAGGACAGAATCGGAATGCACAATGAGAACAGGTGCGTTACTCCCCGCACATTCGGGCCTCTTATTCCAGGAAAGGTAGAGAACTTCAGAGAAGGACCAGGGCAGCTGATCATTCAATAAATGATTAAGTGACATGTCATGTCCCATGCTGAATTCAAGAAAATGGCTAGACAGGCCAGTCCCTGGCTTCCCTGAACTTACAAAAGTTAAATGTTTAAACAAATAATGACATAAAGTGCAAAAAATGCTACAGCACAGGCAGCACAGGTACATGGTATACATATACCATGAAAGTATATGTATGATACACTCCTGTGTGTCATACACAGGGGAAGGGAGATTTAGGAAAAGGGTCCCAGGGCAGGTGGCTCTTCCTTAAGGAGAACAAAACAGAACAAGAAATTCATGCTTTTAGCTCCTTCCTGGCATGGTAGTAATGACAGGTGTGCTAGGAAAAGGGTCAGTGCAAGGATGATAATAGGCCAATGTTTTAAAGTGCTTGCTGGCCATTTGGTGTCCAGACCTTGTGGGTCTTATGTTTTTATAGCATACCCCAATTGTTCAAACTTTGGTCCCAAATAAATTCAGTATGTCAAAATCAGAAAAGACTAAGAAAGAAAAATCACTGTAGCAATCAGACACTAATTAATTAATAATGCCTTAAGTTCCTTGGGATCCTTCACAGTTAACAAGGCATTTTATCTTTACAGCTCGTAAGTCAGACAAAGCCAATATGATTATGCCCATTTCAGAGATGAGAAAGGAAACCTAGGGCCTATGGATGAAAAGGGGGTTCTATGGAAAGTAGCCTCACGAGGTGATCCTATCATAAATTCCTAACTGAACAGGTCATGGTGGTAGTCACACCCCAAGCATACAACTTCTTTAGTAAAAGTTTATCTTTGCCTTGAGCAAACCCCACTTATCCAACTTAACACACCTTTGGAATAATCACACTCAAGAGTACATAACCCTATTAACGATCCTATAATCCAATCCTCAACCTGCTTTCTCCCACCTCCATGTAATTGTCCTTATACTCCTGCCTTATATCGAAATGCAGAAAAGAAACTGCAAACTGTTATTCTCTGGAGCATTTGAGACCTTGCTCCCCAGCATAAGTCCTCAGTTTGGCTCAGTAAGGTCATAAAAATTCTCTACAGTTTGGACACTTCTTACATTATTCTTACAGGGACAAATCACTGACTCAGGGGAGGGGACTACGAGGTGGGTCTTCCAGCTCAGCTCCCGGCACAGCCCTCCTCCTGCTAGTCAGATGATAAACAACTGCTCTGACTTTGAGCGTGTCATTTAATTTCTCTGCACCTTACATAATCAAAATATTTAATCCCACAGGAAAGATAAGACTTCTTTTTCAATTTTCAATTTAGAAGAAAAAGAGGAAGGGGGCAGAGAGAGAGATCAATTTGTTGTCCCACTTATTTATGCGTTCATTGTTCAATTCTTGTATGTACCCTGACTGGGGATCAAACCCACAACCTTGGCATGTCAGGACAATGCTCCACCCAACTGAGCTATGTGTCCAGGGCCATTAGAAGGCTTCTCAATGAGGAGTTTTAAGACAAAAGTGAAGGAAGGGTTAATGTAATTCACTGACTACTACAAAGACGTTCAACTTAAGCATTTGCTGAAACCTCTTAAGAAAACTGATAGCCTTATTCTCCTAACGCACTAGTGATGGGGGCTCAAATGTTGGAAAATTTTGTTTCAGGTAATAGCTAATAAACTTAGTGATCAGTGTACGGAAAAAGCTGCTGTCTCAGGAACTGACTCCAGGAGACCACGAGCAGTTCCACCTTTGTGTTTCAGGAGGAGGGCGAGCAATCAAGATGGTGTCTGAGCCACTGTGCTCCAGGGTGAGACGCCTGGCCCTCAGCCCGGGACACAAATGAAACAATGCTTCGGCTTTTTATCTGATTAACTTTCCCCCGGAATTCCAATCCCCTTACCTATACTTTTCTTCTCCTTATGAAAAGGATCGGTGGAAAATGAAATTTAAAACGGTTTGTTAGGTTTCAAACCCACCATCTTCTCAGATCGCTTGCCATCTGAATAAAGCACCCACAAAGACTCAATCCCTGTCTCTGCTTATTGGGCCTGGTAGGTAACAGGCAGCATAAATGCCGGCTTTTCTGGTTTCAATAGGAGATTTCTTTTAAAAAAGAACTTGAAAAATCACTCCTCATCTCAAATTCAATGGTAGAAAGATAAAGTGAGATTTTTAAAGTTTTTAGAATCCATCTAAAATTTTTTAAAAGACTGCCCTGATAAGTGTGGTTCAGTTGGTTGGGCGTCATTTCACAAAGCAAGAGGTGGCTGGGTGAATTCCTATCCTGGTCAGGGCACATGCCTTGGTTGCAGGTTCCATGCCAGTTGGCACACATATGAGAGGCAACCAATCAACATTTCTTTCTCCTTCTACATCCCTTTCCCACTTTATAAAAATAAATGAATACAATTTAATAAAATAACAAAAATTTTTAAAAGGCTGACACAAAAATTAATTTTCATCTTTTAAAGAACAAATGTAAAAGCTAACAAAATACCTTGATTTGATCTTGTTTTGTGATGTTGTTTTACTGTGATAAACCTACAAAGGTCTCTTCTTCCCATGATAAGGAAGAATTAGCTGAGTTCCCTTATCTACTGCAAGAATGGAACTAATTGTGTAAGAAGGGTAAGAATATCCTTCAGAGACACGAAAAGTGGTCTCCTACTCTATCCACACATCAGAGGAGACTAACGATTCTTGTGAGCAATTCCAGAAGCCTTGGAAAGAGCCAAGCTGGAGTCATATCTCTCTCAGAAGTCTGGTTTTTATCATAAAGCTAACATTAAGCAAGAAAACGAACAGTCAAAAACCACTGGGCTTTTGACGTAGGAAAATAGAAAACCAGTGTATGAGATGACAGATCAATGGGACAAATGACAAAGTTAAATGAATGACAGAACGACACGTAAATTCCTTTGATGAATAAAAATTTTGTACAACCTTGGCAATGTCAGGCTCAGAAGCAATGAGGTTGCAAAATCTGGTCATTGCACTCGGACCATCTAGCATGCCATCATCCATGTTGATGTCCAACACCTGGGCTCCCATTTCCACCTGCTGTTTGGCAACACTCAGTGCTTCCTGAGGAAAGAATGCAAGAGAAAGCAGCATGAGTAGAGTGGGGCAGGAGAGGCCTACGAAGTAATCCCTTGCTGTCCTGAGAGCAGTCCTTTTGAATTATACTGGACTCACTGGCCAGCCTCCCGGACTCTGGACCTGCTCTCCTCCTATCAGTCACCACAGATTATCCTTAAATATCTCTCCTCCCATCACATGATTTCACTACCCAAAATCCACCAGGGCTGCTTTCCTGCCATAAAGAATCTAAACTCCTCAGCCTGGAGTTCGGACCCCTGTGATGCGGCTCTAACTTCTTACTTCCCCAGTCAAGTCCATCTCCACCTCTGTGTCATAGGTCATGTTGACCCGTCTGCTGGAAATACAAACCCCTCCCATCTATATTGTCAAGCCCCATCTCTAAGAAATGTCCTTAGAGAAACCATCCAAAATGTATATAACTCTTCAGTGTTTGTCAAAACATGCAGACCATTTGTTGCAGGCTGTTGATAGAAGTTACATGAAATATGAATTACAGGCCAGCCAGTTTTTATATTGGAAGGCTGTTCAAATCCTTTAACATACTAATATACACTGTAAATTATACAAGAACAGAATGAACTTGCAGCATTTCCCACTACAATCACTTAAGGAATGTCTTATAGAATCAGTATTCTGGAGAATATTCTTTCGGAAACACTGCTTATTCCACAATGATCTGCTGCCTCTAAACCTCTGTAACAATTATAATCATTACCACATGGTTTACTAATTACCATTTCCTTGTTACTTCATAAGTTATCAGCTTATTCCTCAAAGCAGACTTTAAGTATAGATTTCTAAAATCTAAAGGTCTTAAGTGTTTCCCACTCTTCGAACGATGTTGAGCGAAACAACACGTTCAGTAATGCTTTCTAGCTGATTGATAAAACAGACAACTTAATTTTCTAAGTCTTCACTGTACACTTCATAGTGTGATAATTTTTTTCTTAGTCAAAATAAACCAGAAATGTTTAGCAATCATTGCGATAGAACAGGCATGAGACCCTTCAGCAAATGCCACAAAAAAAAAGTCATTCATAACACAGAGAAAAGGAATCACAACAAAATTTAGCATATTAACAAAAGAATAAAAACATGATCAATAGATGTAGAAAAATCATTTGATAAGATACATCTATTTATGATTAAAACACTGAACAAAACAGGTATAGAAGGAAAGTACCTCCACATAATAAAAATCATGTACGACAAACCCTCAGCCAATGGAGCAAAACTGAAAGCTTTCCCTCAAAAATCAGGAAAAACACAAGGAGGCCCTCTCTCACCACTCTTATTCAACACAGCTCTGGAAGTCCTAGCCAGAGCAATCAGGCAATAAAAAGAAATAAAAGCATCCAAATTGAAAATGAAGTGTCATTTTTACAGATGACATGATTCTATATATATAGAAAACCCTAAAGACCCCCTAAAAAAACCTATTAAAAACAATAAACAAATACAGTAAAGTTGCAGGAAACAAAATCAATATACAAAACTCACTGCTTTCCTATATACTAACAATGAAACTTCAGAAAAAGAAATAAAAAAACAATTCCTTTTGCAATTACAACCAAAAGAATAAAATACCCAGGAATAAAACTTAACAAAGGATGTAAAGGACCTATATACACAAAAATACAAAGCATTCTTAAAAGAGAGTGAAAAAGACATAATGAAATAAAGATATTCCGTGTTCATGGATTGGAAAAATCAACATAGTTAAAATGGCCATATTACCCAAAACAATATACAGGATTTAATGCAATCCCCATCAAAGTTCCTATGCCATTTTTTAAAAGAAACAGAACAAAAAAGTATCAGATTTTTATGGACCCACAAAAGACCCCAAATAGCCAAAGCAATCCTGAGGAGAAAAAAAAAAAAACAAAGCTAGGTGAATCAAAGTACTTCATTTGAAAATCAGAAAAGCAGACACACAGACTAATGGGACAGAATTGAGAACCAACAAGTAAAACCACGTGTACACGGGCAAATAATTTTTGACGAAGGAGCCAAAAACACACCATGGAGAAAGCCTCGTGAATAAATGGTTCTGGGAAAACTGGAAACCCATACACAAAAGAATGGAACTAGATTCAGTTTGTCCCCACGTAAAAAATTAATTCAAAATGGGTCAAAATCCTAAGTATAAGATCTGAAACAATAAAGTACATCACAGGAAACATAGGTACTAAACTTATGAACCTTGGTCTTAGAGAATATTTTATGAATTAGACCCCAAAGGCAAGGAAAGTAAAGGAAAAAGTAAATGAATGGGACTATATCAAACTAAAAAGCTTCTGCACAGCAAAACAAAAAGGCAACCAACCAAATGGGAGATATTTGCAAATAACATCTCCAACAAGGGGTTAATATCCAAAATACCTAAAGACCTCATACAACTCAACACCAAACAACCAAACACTCCAATTAAAAAACAGGTAAAGGACCTAAACAGACGCCTCTCCCAGGAAGACATACAAATGGCCAACAGATAGATGAAAAGATGTCCGTCCAACTTCCCCAGCTATTAGAAAAATGCAAATCAAAACTACAATGAGACACCACCTCACATCTGTTAGAATGGCTATCATCAACAAGACAGGTAATAACAAGTGTTGGAGAGGTTGTGGAAGGGAAAGAAACCCTCATTCGCAGCCGGTGGGAATGGAAACTGATACCGCCACCACGGAAAATGTGCGGCAGTTCCTTGAAAAATAGAGTTAGTTACCATATGACCCAGGAATCCCCCTTCTGGGTATCTGCTCAAAAACATTTATTTGCAAAGATACATGCACCACTGTGTTCACTGCAGCATCATTCGTGGCGGTCAGGACATGGAGACAACCAAAGTGTCCTTCGACAGAAGACCGGGTAAAGAAGGTGCAGCACATACAAACAACGGAATACTACTCAGCCCTAAGGAAAGTGAAATACTGCTGTTTGTGACAACATGGATGGGCCTTGAGAACATTATGCTGAGCGAAATAAGTCAGAAAAAGCTAAGAACTGCAGGTTTTCATTCATATGTAGGATATAAAACTGAAACTCGCAGACACAGGCGACAGTGTGGTGGACACCAGAGGGAAGGGGCAGAGGCGCAGTAAAGGGTACAGAGGGTCAAACGTGGGGTGACAGGAGACAATCTGACCTGGGGCCGTGGGCATGCAGCGCAGTGTACAGATCAGAGGAACGTACACTTGAAGCCTGTACCATCTTATTAAACGATGTCGCCCTAGCAAGTTTAATAAAAAAGCTAAATAAATAAATAAATAAACAGCATATTGAAAAAAGTTTTGAGTATCAGCAATGTATTCAATTCAGTAAAGGATAAAAAGACATGTAAGTCACAACCCTTGTTCTTAAAGGCCATATAATATACCTTGTTGAAGGTGTATGACAGTCACATACAAAGCTACCGGGGCTGCCCTAGAGTGTAAGTCACATGCCAAGGTGGCCTGGACACTGGGAGGGGAAGTGTCTGCGGACTGGGATGGAGAGAGCTCCCTGAGGGAGGGTCTTCAGTGGGGCCTGGGAGGTGGACTGGAGAATGCAGAGAAGATGGCAAGCGACCTGGTCGGACCAGAGGTCGAACGACCTGGAAAAAAGAGATGCCAATACCCACCCTTTCTATTTCATGAGAGTCACAGAATAACAGCTTGTAGGTCCAATCTTCCCAAATCTGCTCAGAGAGACAAAGTGATTTCTTAAAGATGTACAAATTGAGCAAAAACGACTGGATGTTTTCTGAGGCCAACACTCTTTGATCCTCAACAGATCACCAACTCATAGAGAACTCCAAGCGAACGAGGGCCCACTCCTGCCGCCCCCTCTGTGTCATCCAGGCAGAGAGAAGAGTGGTTAAGGGCTGGGCTGGATGGACTTGGGTCTATCACTACTTGCTGTGAAACAACAGTCTGCAATTGCACATCTGTAAAATGAGGATAACAACAGTACCTATCTCATAGGTCTGTGAAGATTAAACGAGTAATGTGGCAAAGCACTTAGTAGTTACTGGCATAGAGTAAGACCGTATTAAACAGATATTACTCCCCTCTCTTTGTTTCTCCCTAAAATGACCTCTGTTCCCCGTATCAAAGCTACCAAGACTGAAAGCTAAAAGGGACACCAGAGAATGGCCCTAAAATCAAAACCGAAACAGAAACACTGCCAGCTGAAGAACGTCACACACTATAAAGGGTCACTAGGATTCAGAAGGGGACAAACACGAACAAGCCACCCGGAAGGTGCAGGTGACAGAGAGGAAGGGAAGGCAGTGTGGTGCCCAAGTGGAGAGGACTGAATAACGACAGACAGAGTGCGTCACTGGTGAAAGCTGCTGCACTGGGAAGGGTGTGACAAAAGCGCTCGTGGCAGGAGCAGCAGCGGGGAGGAAGGGAAGAGGACCGATGGAACTGTCAGGAGCCAGGTGCACAGGCCCTACCGATGTGCTGCTGAGGGAGCCACAGAGGAGTAACCAGTGGGTCCAGAAAGGATTATAAATGGGCCCTGTATGATTAAAACGAAGTCCACTTTGAGAGTGGTTTCTGGAAGATCTATTTCCTAAAGATTGCAAAACCTTCAAGTGAGAGAAGTTTGATGATAAATCAGTAAAGCCCAGACCAAATTCCTCCATTTTTAACTTCATGTTTGCATAAGGAAAAAAAAACCCAACCTTTATCCAGAGTTTTAGGGTGCGTTCTAGCTTAGAAATATTCTTCACCAAATGACCACGTGAACTTCCCAAAAAAGGGCCTATTCTTTCTTCTGTGTTTGCATAAATATGTCAATCTACAGCTAATAACAGAATCAATACCACATTAGTCACTGCTTCATGTGGTCATGAGGACTTGAAATTTTCTTGGCTTTCCCCTTCCCTGGAAGGATTTGTGAGAAGCCAAAATGAAGAGTATTCTCAAATTTTAAAACCTACTTCCCAGTGAACAGAAATAGCTGGACCCCGGATCCCTCCCATAGCACCCCACTTCCCAGCCCACATGCAGCACTCTGACAAACAACTGACAAGAGCGCTTGAATCTGGCGAAGCTGCACCCTCCCTCCAGCCCAGCCCACTGCAAACACACGCCACAGTCCTCCTCACACCTGCCAGCAGCTCTGCTAATACCGACCAAAGGCTGCCGAAGAGCTGCTTCGTTTACATGCTGTCTAGCAAAAAAAACACGGCAGATGCCTCAAGGGTCGTATTGAGATGCTCACTTCATAGGCTCCTGCCATGACGAGTTTAGCAAACTTCCGGGATCCTGCCACGTTACAGCGTTCTCCAATGTTAACAAAGTTGGTGTAGGGTCCAATCCTGAAGGGCTCTAGACCTTAAAAGGAGAAGCACTTTGAAAGATTTCTGAAAATGCATATGGTGACATATTGCAGACGGAATGCAAATGTTTTCCTAAGCAAGCGAAGGAGTTTCTGTGCCACAGCCCATCTGACGAGACAGGAGAGGCGAGGTGGAGCCAGGACCAGCACCTTCTTCCCTGAGGAGATGGAAAACAACGTGCAATATAAAGGATCAGTGTAGAAAAGGCCTTTAACTGCTTTGTTCTATGCGTTATATTTAACGTGGCAGGAGAGGGCATCTCGCTGGGTGGTTACTGGCAGGCTCTGCGGACAGCGAGCCTCAGGTTCAAGCCCTTCCCGGCCATCTCAGTGAACTCAGTGACTTCTCACAGCCTCTGAACTGACAAAACAGACAGTGAAAGTACCTGTCCTATAATGGTACTGTAAAAATGAGACTAGATACATTAACGAACATAAAATTAGCACCAGCAATCACAGATGTTGTTAATAAAATAAAACAGCTCTTGAGCCCTTTACCAAGGCACTGGTTGAGGAAGAGACAGATAAAGGAGAGGAAAATAATGAATACAGATAGGTGTTTGTTCACCAACTGGGGAGACCATTTCTTCCCACTTTGGGCCTGTGATTTCACTTTCCCACGGTAGTAACTGTGGACAAAAAAGGAGCTACACACTAACCTGACAAGCTCAGGGGAGGCCTGTGTGGTGGCCTCACATACTCAGAGACCGAAAGTAACCACACAGGATAGTCTGAAATTAAAACTTCTTAACCAAAAGCAAGTTGGGTAGTCATGTCCTGGGCCAGTATCTTCCCTGACAACGGTCAATCTTTACCTTAACTGAGCCTGTCTATTGTCTTTTTGCATCTATGATAACACACCTTTGGAATGTCTGAGTAATCCCTCTTTCCAGACCCCTCAGAGCACAATCTCTCACCTGAGCACAGGACCACTGGAACCCCTCGCTGTTATCCTGCTCCCCCACACGGCATTCCTGTGTCTATAAACATTAACTGTTAACTGCCCTAGGCCCACCCAGGTAAGAGAAGTATTTGTCTCTTCATTTTCCTCTCTCCAATCCCACACATTTCCCTGCTTTGCTTTCTCCTGTCCCCCTGATCTATCACCCATGGACTTGATGTAACCCTCCTTATGCCTGCTCCTTTGATTGTAATGTCTTAAAAAAGGTGCAAAACTGCCCTTCTCTGCACCATAATCTCAATCCATTGAGATGTTGCTTTCCAACAATTGTTGTCAGTCTGGCTCAAATAAACTCATAAAAATGCTTACAAGTTTGACATGACCCTTATGGCCTCGCCCCCCTACCCTGCCCCTGCTAGCCTCAAGGTATCCCTGACCCCTAGGCAGGCCTTGAGGTCCAAGGGGCAGGCAAGCAGGGACAGCACACTTAAGTGCTGAAGAGAGACCCTGCATCACTGCTCCAAAAGCATTCCACACTGGAGCACTTCCGATCTACTGTGAATGCCAAGTTGCTGAGCTAAAAACTACATTTTCCACAGGTAAGCCATGTATAAAAGAATAATTTAAAAGAGTATATTTAATGTCATTCTTTTAAAATCTAATTAAAGGCCCTGACCAGTGTGGTTCAGTTGGTTGGGTATCATCCTACAAAGCAAAAGATCCCCAGTTTGATCCCCAAAAAGGACTCGTACAAGAGGCAACCAGTCAATGTTTCTTTCCCTCTCTTTCTTTCTCCCTTCCCCTCTCTCCAAAAATAAATCAATAAAATCTTTAAAAGATTTAATTAAAAATGATTTTTAAAGCAATTTAGAGATAGCATAAGAAATTCAAATCAGGAAAAAGGTTCTTTCATTCTTACACATAAATTCTTTAAAAAATCATATCTAAATGGTTCCCTTCCTGTTTCAACTTTGGTAAAGATTAATAAATTTAATTGTTACTAGTTGGATAAAGTCAATTAATAGCTATAAAATCTAAGGATGAAATAAACTACACTAACACACCTCTCTTTGACAAAAGCCACATGGGGGTAGCATAAAGCCCTCCTCCTTGAACCTCATCCTGTCTTTGGAGCGTAAGGAGGAAACGTGGCAGCCTGAGAAGGCTCGGTGTGCACCCAGCCTCAGAGCACTCGCTGGGACTCTTTCTGTACAGCGCGTTCTGAAAAGGTGGATGTTACGACTGCTGGTACTTGTCCTTCATCATTTCACTCTTCTTTGAAGAACATAAAGAATAAAATCATCTCAATTTAGAGAAATGTTCAATCTACATTATCAGGGTGCATAATTCCCCACATGTACAATCTGCAGGTTCTCAGAGACTCTATTTACACATTTTTTTTACTTAAAGATACTATCTAAGTATGTCATTAAAGTACTGTGGGGAAAATTGAAAGTTATTTTCTAATAGTTGGCATAATGAACTATTTTACCAATGTTCCTTAGGTGAACATCAAAACTCATTCTGAAAAGGGAGGCTGCCTACCTCATAGGGTTGCTGAGGGAAAAATAGAAAAATAAACACAACTCTTTGTAAAGTCTTAAACACATGACAAATATGAGACCATGACAATAGTTTAGAAACAAAATTTTCTAGGACGTGGCTGTGGTCATTACAAAACATTGAACCTTAGCAGTTTGAAATTTTCTGTAACTACCATGTTTTGTCATGTACAATGTGCACTTTTTGCCCAAATTTTTGAGGGAAAAATAAGAGTGCACATTATACATGGGTGTAATGATTACACACCATGGGTGAAATAATCCCATGGATAATGTGCACAAAAATGTGGCTGTGCATTATACACGGGATCACATTATACATGGGATCACATTATACATGGGATCACATTATACACGGGATCACATTATACACGGGATCACATTATACATGGCAAACTCTGGGGTAGCAGCAAATCTGATGATGAGAACCATTAGGCTGTGGACAAGGGTATGTTTTCAAAGTGGTGCTTATTTAGAAATGGGACCATATGAGTTCTAATTCTAACCAAGGACACCTGGGCAAATCACCTGCTTTCATTTACATTTCCCTGAGAGTTAATGTCATCCCTAGAAAAACAAAGAATTCTTCACTAGATTCACTTCCGTGCCAATAAACACTCTTCTCTGATGCAGTCTGAGTGGTTGGCACAGACATCGCTACCACTTAAGACAAACATACCAAATTAATCCACAAATGGTTCCTGAAATCCTACAAACCGTGTATTGATGACGTACCAGACAACAACATATGCCTTTCATAAACAGTGGCAGGTGGAACTCGAGGCTTGGAGTTTTTCACAGCTTTAGCAATTTCCCTGAGTTAAAAGAGAAAACAGTGTATCCATTAATTCTGTATAAAATAAATTAAACTAATTTCCAGGTATGAAATTAAGTCTAAGACAATTGTGCACATAATTATATACCTAGTTCCAAATGTGCAGCCACAATTACACCTCCCAGTTTTCTCAGTAATGCAGGAAATGAATCCCTACACCTAGCTTTTCTGTACCTGCCCACTCTGCTGTGCGTGACTGAACCAGTTTCTGCGTTCACTCCGACATGTGAACCTGGAGGTGGGGAACGGCTTGCATAAACGCAAACAGCACATCTCCTCTTCCCATTCCAGACCCCCAGAGGTCCTTTACTTCATCAAATCCACACGAGCTGCGTCCTTGCCGCTCATTCAAGTAGTTTGAAAGAAAAAAGGCTTCATCACTGAGAAGGAGGCACGAACAAGGGAGGAGATGCCAGGAGTGAAGGAAATTAAATCCTTTAGATCTTTTTTTTTCCAATCACAGTGTGCACAGAGCAGGGAGGGTACACAGAAACACATCTCTAAAACTTCAAAATAATTACTCCTAAAAATGTGTTTAGATTATTCATACTCTCTCTAACTTTATCAGCTTGAATGGATTATGTCTTTGACCAACCTAGAAAAATCTGGCTATTTATAGATTACAATATACACAGATGTGCACACAGATGAACAGATAAGACTGACAGACACGGATATATAGATATACCTATGTGTATATTAATACTAACACACACTTAGTTTTAAAACAACTCTTTTTAAAAGGGATGACCTTAAAAATAAAGAGATCCAAGGATAAGCTATACGCAGCCACTGATAGCTTTCAGAGACTATTTAAAAGATGTTTAAAAAATGAGACAGACTCAAGAGAATGTATCACAGAAGCCAACAAATCAGTGACATAGCAGGTGACTCAACACAGGGAATGTATCGTACACAAGACAACAGACTCAGAACAGCGAGATAACTGGCTCAAAATATGACCACTAGTCCCTCTAGGGAAAAACCAAACACACAGTCGTAAATACGTTCTATTCTACTGGATTCCAATCCTCTCAAAACTGCAAGGACCTACCCAACCTCACCAGGCTCGTCTCACACCCACTTCCTCCTGCCTCATTTGGCAGCCTGGGCTGAGTGACGATGTGTGCTGGGCAGGTGGAGACACTTCTCCTGACCCCAAGGTGTGTGCGGTCTTACTGTCTCTTCCTTCATGAGAGAATCTCACGGAGGCACGTCACAGCCCACAGGAAACAGGAGCTGTCCCTTCCTGAGCCTTCGTACATTGGTCGGGTACTTACGGGTAGAGTATTATTACACTGGAGGTCTGCTTTGCAATAGTCCAGGGCAGCGATCTTCAGCCCGTGTGCCACAGCAGGCACACAGATGCGCTGCCGCAATGTCTACAGCCTGCACTACCTGACTGCTTAGTCCAAGGCACTGACCATGCTTCCCGCAGACTGTCAAATAAGAAACGGCAACAGCCAACACAACAACCGCCTTCCGGTGTGAATGGATCAAATTATACCTATTTTTTTTTGCCATATCAGCCAAAAATATATTTTTTGGTGTGCTGCAGAATTCTAGTAATTAGTTTATGTGTGCCATGAGATGAAAAAGTTTGAAAATCACTGGTCTAAGGGGGAAAAAGTTGGAGAATAAAAGTTAAACAAGAACAGCAAATGTTAAAAATTATGAAAAGTATTTGATAGGCACATGAGCATTCATTTCATTTTTGGAATTTTTATAATACAAAGGTTTCATAGGCTGCTAGGGCTGCCATAAGGAAATACCACAGACTGAATACAGTTGTTTAAATAGCAGATATTTATGTCTCAAAGTTCTGGAGGCCACATGCCTGAGAACAAGGTGTCAACAGGGCTGGTCTCCCCTAAGCCCGCTCTCGCCTTGGCCCCTTTGCTCCCTGCACCTTCACACTGCTCCTCCCTCTGTGTACCTGTGTGTCTTACCTCCTCTTCTTCTCACAAGGGCACTAGTCATGCTGGATTAGGCTCTCCTCACATGGCTTCATCTTACCTTCGTTAAAGTCCCCGTCTCCACATACTGCCCGTTTGGGAGACTTGGAGTTAGGACTTTGAATCTGGGGAGGACACAATTCATCCCCAGACAGAAGGTAAAGCATTGAGAAGTGACTATTACCTGATGTGATCTGGTGTCGTGCCACAGCACCCACCAACGATATTGACCAGACCATCCGCGGCAAAGTCCTGCGTTTAGGAAAAGAAAGTTCCAGGTAGTTTACCTGAATTCTAAACTCATCACTAGCCACTCAGAAAAAAAAATCCTACATTTCCTGAATAAATAATTTTATATTAAAAAGAGAGTGAAACATACTTTATTTACAAATCTTTTAATGCCCCCCCATAATGTTCAAACAGTTCAGATACTATGAAATCCTTTATACCATTTAAAATTAAATAAGAGCCCAACCAGTGTGGCTCAGTGGGTTGGGTGTCATCCTGCAAACCAAAAGTTTGCTGGTTCAATTGCCAGTCAGGGCACATGCCTGAGCTGCAAGCCAGGTCCCCTGTTGGGGGCGTGCCAGAGGCAACCAACTGATGTTTCTCTTACACATGGACATTTCTCTCCCTCTCTTTCTCCCTCCCTTCCTCTCTTTCTAAAAATAAATACACAAAATCTTTTAAAAAATCATTACAAACAATAAAATGTATTATAGTAACATATTTGTTAGCTTATTTGATCATAATCCAGATTTTAGCCCATATGCTAAGCTGAATAGGTCTGAACTGGATAATGCATTTTTAAATAACACAAAGTTTTTAAATTTAAATTAATTAACAATTTTAAAAAATTAAAAATTCAGTTCCTCAGTCACAATAGCCACATTTCAAGTGCTCCAGTAACCAGCCCCATGTGGGCCCAGAGCTCAAGCACAGGCTGGTCTGAAGGACAAGGGAGGAAGGAAGTCAAGCGACTGAGGAGACTGAGCACTGAGAGAGGGTCTCTGTGCGGCACTGAAATTGTAAGGAGCAAGTCAGAAATAGTTCCGGAGAGGGCGTCAGTGAGCCAGAAGGTGCACATTCAAGGAACGAGGGAAAGGGACTTGGGACTAGTAATAAGGAGGGAGGACGGGTGGCATAGACAGCAGGTGACTGGGGAGGGGTGTGGAGGAGGTGGCAATGGGAAACGAGGAGTCTGGGGGCTGGAGGCGCCATGTGAGAGGGACGCAGGACAGCCAAGTCTCGATCAGTGTCAGCTGGACCTCACTGCGAACTTTCCAACAGCCACCAGTTCCAACGGGGGAATAGGCTGTTGACAGCTAGCCTTTCCCTCTATCTCCACCACCTTAAATCAGCATAACTGAACTTTTATTCATGATACGCACACTAGAATTCATTTAGGAAAAAATTCTGCTTCTGAATAGTCTAAATCTGAAATTTCATTTCTCTATCTCTTAAGAACCAAGTGAGAGAGAACTCCTGACCTTTAAGCGCATGGCCGTCATATGTGGAGTTTCATCGTAGTCACCGAAGGCGTTGGGAAGACCTAAGACAGCACATGGCAACCGTCACTGGAGATGGCTTTAACAAACACACATAGGACAGTGGTACCTCGGTACTTGTCTCTAATTTGCTCAGGAACTCGTGCCGAGTGCTGAGCAAGTGACAAGTGATGAAGCATGCTCTCTGATGGGGCAGCGTTGTGACCCACACAAGTTCTAGCACGTGACACGAGTCCTGAGCAAGTGCCCAGTGCTGAAACATTTTTTTCTCGTCAAAATGCAACAAGTCCAGGGTTTGACAAGTTCTGAAGCTGAAAAGCACTGAGGTATAACTGCATTTGTAATGGCTTTAGGTTCAAAAGTTAGGAAATTTTATATTGACCAATTAATTTGTATTACAATTACATACTTGCAAAAACAAATAATGGTTGTCAATACTAAACACAGTATATAAAGACACCACACCAAAAAAGAAGTCAGAGAAGAATATCAACATCCACTATTTCCTTTCCTTTGAAAGAAAAGCGTCACTACGATGTTGGACAGAACCTCCCATTCCTCTCCCCTTCCCACAAGGAAAATTCATCGTTACGCAGCTACCTGAGGTGGGGTTGGGAGAGTACTTCACCCTTCAAACTAATGAGCACCTGATATGCAATTAACACCAAACACGACCACTGTCTTTCCAAATGAATTTTTCCAGGCTAAGATTTTAGTATCTGATTCCCCAATTCCCTGTTCTATTTCTTATCCCCTTCCAGTTATCTTGCTCCACATGGAAAATAGAATTTATTGTGTGTTAAAATATATATACTTGGGGAAAAATGCTGGGAAATGATTTTTAGCTCCAAGTAGCTAAGCAGTGCTCAAAAACATTCACCAGGAAATCTGGTTGACCCACAGTAAATTACCACTATTTAAATGGGTAGTTTGAGAATTATCTACAAATCTCTTGGTAATTTTTTTATATACAGTAAACTAGAAATCCTAACTTTTGGGAAGGAAAAAGTAACAAGACACAAGTCCACTGTCTGCTCCTTGTGAACAGAGTGAAATGAAGAGGGGCCCCCCTATATTCTCTGCACTTGTCACTCTGGCCACCGTCCGCATGGTAGGTAAGCACTGTGGCCAGAAGCAAGGCACTGGGGACTAGGCTTCATTCCTCAAAGTTCTGTCCAGTTCTGAAGTTTTGAGTCACAACCCCTGAGCCAAACTGTTCCTTCTAGTCTAAAGGGAAATAGTGGTCTAGATCCAAACACTTTCCATTTAGAAAATTTCTACTGAGTGTTAACTATACACCAAAATCTACAAAACAAACTCTTTTATCAAGATCTGTTACCCTGTCCACCCATGTCTGTGTATTTGGATTCCCCCACATGCAGCTCCCTCAAAATACACACCTGCATTAGGATAGCAAAGGACAAAGGCTGTTGTGCATTTTCCAATTGCTTCAATGTAAGGTCTCATTTCAGCTGCACCCAGAGCACAGTTTAATCCAATGCTGGAAAAACAAAAGGAAGATATTGGGACATCCTCTTTTATTCAAAAGGTTTACACATATAAAAAGCTATAATAGAAGGATATAT
Source organism: Tonatia bakeri (assembly GCA_004024845.1). Lineage (NCBI taxonomy): Eukaryota > Metazoa > Chordata > Mammalia > Chiroptera > Phyllostomidae > Tonatia > Tonatia bakeri. The sequence continues at coordinate 26,207 of PVIA01002839.1, read as the reverse complement.
CTAAAACCAAACAGATAATAAATCTCCTGTCAAAGCACTTCTATGAAGCTCCAGTCAAAGCCATGTCACTCAAGGACCCTGAAGCACCGAGTGCTATTCCCGTCCACGTCTCCAATGTCAGGTATCTTACAGCTAAAAGACCTTGCCCGCGAATAAGTTCACAGTTTGGTTAATGGCATCCCATACAACAGAATCGCCTGCAAACTACCACCACTAACAAACATCTGAGTTGAAAGCAATACTTGGGGAAAGGACAGGGAAGTCCTGGATATGGAAGGAGCATCAACAGCACGTGGAAGCCATTCTGGGAGACTAGACAATCGAGAGTTGGTCCTTGCTCCGTAACTGAACTTGCAAGGTGACCCAGGACTCAAAATCTGTCCTCTTGTAAGTTAAGCTGCCTTCTTTCTCCACAAAACCCAGGGGCTCTCTGTTTAACAGATGAAACTGACCAAATAAAACAGATCAAAGCAGAGCTGCTCTGTCTGGAGAGCGGAGGGCCTGAAACCCCTTCAAAACCCATCTCGGTGGGGACCCCTGAGGCCTGTAGGAATCAGGAATCAACTGTGAAGCTACTGGACCCTGTCATCTCTTATTTTTTATACAGGGCAGGGCAAAAGTAGGTTTACAGTTGTTTGTATGGAAAATAATACAATAATTAATAAATAATAAGTTGTAAGTATGTGAAACAGTCTATTCTTATTATTTATTAATTATATTATTTTTCATACAAACAACTGTAAACCTACTTTTGCCCCACCCGGTATTTTACTTTTTCCTTTTACTAGGATTCTTAAGTGCAATGTGGTGGGGGAGAGAAAAAGAAAATGAAAGAAGGAATGTTCAAAATGTGAGAGAAGACAGAGAAAACATAAAATAAACTACATAAAGCGCGTCTTCAGAGACCCCCACACAGTCCTACCTTTAGTGTTTCTGTTAAATGTTTACTGCATCCCTACCATGTGCCAAGGACTCTAGCAAGCACTACAGAAATACACATAATTAGGAGATTACTCTTAAAAAGCTTCTAAGTTGTTAAGGAGCCGATCACAACCTAGTTCAATGCAGTTATTTTCTTAATGATCAGGCCTGATCAGTAGCAATAATAATGCATCCTACATTATGGCAGCCGTCACAAAGTCACGTTACCACACTACATCAAGTGGAAGATCTTCCCTAAAATTGTAAACATAAAAATGTGAGAAAAAAAATCACATAACTGGTGAAATGTGGTACAACAAAGTGACTAAGCGCATGCCCCTGCCCCTGTCTCCTATTTACTGATATTGAGCAAGTCACAACCCTTGAGTCTCAGTTCCCTTGTCATTGAAATGAGGCAGTACCTACCCTCAGGTGTTGTTGGCAGAATTAAAAGAAGTAAGTCTCATAAAGCACTTAGAACCAAGCCTGCCATACAGCAAACTCTCAATAGATGTCTATTACTGCTATTTTTATGACAAGGACTATAACACAACTACACAGTGCTCTGAGAGGAACATCAGCCTGGCTGGTGAGAGACGGCAGGTTCCCTGAAGAGGACTCTTGAGAAGAGTCTTAAAGGCTAACAAGGAGCCAAGAGACACAGAGAGACAGGGACAGAGAGAGAGAGAGAGAGAGATTGAAGGGGGTGAGCTCAGCTTCTAGGCAGAAAGAATGTTCATGGAGAAGGCACAGGAGAAAAACAGCATATTCTCTTGGAGCTTCCATTTCATTCACATTTTGATAAGAAAACATGAAGAGATATGTTAAAATAGAATGGCAAAGTGAAGTTAATTTTAAAGATAAAAATACTGAGCTTTAAAATTCCCATCTTATCCCAAGCTAGACGGCTTCTGGTGGTTCCATAAATAGGGAATGAGAAAACTTTGTAAAGCATGGCAAAAAATGTAAGTGCTGACAACAGTTTTCAAATCTTACTACCGAACCAACAAGCACAGTTGTAAACTCTAAGGGGAACCCTTGCAGAAAAAGTCAGCCATCTGGCTGGCCCGGGAGGCATGAGAGCTCTCCCAGCCCCTCAGACTGACCCATTTAGGCAGGGGTCTTCTGCCGCCCTTAGGGGAAAGTCTGAAGGCACATCCAGGACAGACAGCATCCTGTGCAGGTGGGATAGTGCACATATGCACAGGCAACCCCTTCCCAAGTCATCAGGAAAGGTCCCCAAAAAGTGACAGAGTTGAGTAAAGAATGGTAACTCACCAGAGTGGGTCTGCGTGAGACACACTGATGACAAACGCCTCTCCTGTCTGTCCAGAAAGCATCCGCCCACTTTTATCAACAATTGTCCCTGAAATCTGAATTAACAAAGTAAACTCAAGTCAACAATATAGACTCCAATTAAGAGTTTAGTCACAAAGACCAAATGAAACATGCAGGCTGACTTTCTGTGTTCTTGTACAGGGAAGAGAACTGGGGCTCTAAGGCAGCATTTTCTACAATGGCTGAACAGAAAAATGCCAAGTGAGGAGGGGTGGGGGGGGATTGGTGTGCCACAGAAGCACGGAGAAGGAAAAGCCGCAGAGGCAAAAGCCATGACTGGAACAGCTTCGGATTCTCAGATCCAGTCCCGTTAGAGAAGGCTTTCCCATGCACCTCAGGTAGCCTGGCCTCCTGCTGTGATGCAGCCCTAGTTCTGATTCTATTTTATTCTCAGCAGGCAACCTTCGGCCTCTCGAGTGCGTCTGCCTGTTAAGTTAATAAACTGGCAATCTGCTGTTTCCAGAGCTGGACACTTTACAGTCAGCATGCAAGGCCACCCCCCTTGGGCCCTAAGGAGAGTGAGTCCCTAAGCCTCTGGCTTCAGGAGCCCAATTCGGCCAGGCCACTTTGCTTCCACCATCCACTTCTAGATTCATTTTCTTCGTTGAGAGGTGGTGGTAGGAGGAAGGTGAACAAAAAAATTTAAAGTAGGTGGTTCCTGAAAGATACTATCAATAGTTCTATGCAAGAAAAACAAAAAAAAAAAACCCTACCCTCAAAATGACAGCATTAATAAAAAACAAAATCACCACTCTAGAACTTACAAAGACAGGCCGGGGGGCATACGCCTCTTCAAAAAGGTCCTGAAGTGCGAACAAGGCTGCCTGCCAGGGAAGAAAAGAACATCAGCTTTGTCTCAGAGAGACTGCGACCAAGGTCAGTCTGACTAGCGATCTGAACGCTGGCTTTTGTGAGACCTCTCTCTTTCTTTAAAAAAAGATCATTTATTTATTTACTTCTAGAGAAAGGAGAAGGAAGAGAGAGACAGAAACATCAATCAGTTGTTTCACGTACACACCCTGATCGGAACCAAACCCACAACCCCAGCATGTGACCTGAGCAGGGATCAAACTGGCGACCTTTCACTTTGCAGGACGATGCCCCACCAGTCAGGGCCTAAGACCACCAGTTCAGGTAAGATCCATGTCGTGTTCTCTGTGAAGAAGGAATGTGTCCTCCCTGTACCGCACAATGCAGTACCCGTCTCGAGATCACACTGTCATGCTAAAGGAAAACAAACGCTGACTGAAAGTCCACCTGGGAGCCAGTATTTCCTCTGAGGAGGAGCCAACGAGAGCTACTCAACCAAAATTGAAGTCAGAATGCCTCTGCCTTGCACACCCTCACACGCATGCAGTAGGTAGTGAACCAACACTGTGTGCCATGTCAAAGCCAGTGTGACCTCAGAGCCGCTGTACAGACACAAACCCCATGCTACTGTGCACTGGGCATGTTTTGTTAACTTCCAGGCAACACATCTTCTCTTTCTTTTCATCACTATATTTATTTCCTGACTTTAAGATGTATATATTTTCATAATTAATTCGCTGAAATCAGAATGCAACCTGTCATAGATGCGTACCTTCACTGTGGTGGTGGGGTTTTTTCCCCATTGGAAAAATATCTGAATTTCTCTTTTTAGAACTAGACAAGTTGATCCTCAAGATCTTACAGAAAATAAACAGAAAGAATAGCGAGGAAAGTTGTGGGGGAAAAAAGAAGTGGAGTTTAATGAAAAACCTGCCAGCCTACCAGTTACTCAGACACACTATAATTATAATGCTATGTAACATGACATAATGCTGTCCTGGAAATAACAGCACGGCAGTGTGGCATCAGCAGACAGATTATTAGAATAGATTAGACCAGATGCACTCCTGAATTTAGACAATGTGGGTTATATTCCACATGATTCCTCTCATCAGAAAATAAAAGAATGGGCCCTGGCTGGTAAGGCTCAGTGGATTGAGCACCATACTGCAAAGCAAAGGGTCGCCAGTTTGATTCCCAGTCAGAGCACATGCCTGTGTTGCAGGCCAGGTCCCCAGTAGGGGCACACAGGAGGCAACCACACGCTGATGTTTCTCTCCCTCTCTTTCTCCCTCCCTTCCTCTCTGTCTAAAAATAAATAAACAAACAAATCTTTATTTAAAAAATAATAATTAGTGTGAAAAAATAATGACCAAAACCTCCTAGCCTGGCAAAGGAAATAGACACACAAGCCCAGGAAGCACAGAGTTCCAAATAAGATGAACACAAAGAGGCCCACATCAACACACATCATGATTAAAATGCCAAAGAAAAAGACAAAGAGAGAACCTTAAAAGCAGCAAGAGAAAAGCAGTTAGTTACCTACAAGGGGGCTCCCATAAGACTGTCAACTGATTTCTCAATAGAAACCTTGCAGGCCAGACAGGCCTGGCAAGAAGTATTCAAAGTGATAAAAAGCAAGGACTCATAACCATGATTACTCTACCAGCAAAGCTATCATTCAGAATCAAAAAACAGATAAATAGCTTCTCAGACAAGAAAAAGCTAAAGGAATTTATCATCTCCAAACTAGTATTACAAGAAATGTTAAATGGACTTCTTCAAGAAGGAAAAAAAGATTAAAATATGAATAAAATGGCAATAACAATGTATCTACCAACAACTGCTTTAAATGCAAATGGATTAAATGCTCGAGTCAAAAGACACACGGAAGATAAATGAACAAAACAAGACCCTTACATATGCTACCTATAGGAGACTCCCTTCCGTTCAAAAGACACACACAGACTGGAAGTAAAGGGATGGAAAAAGACATTTCACGAAAATGGAAATGAAAAAAATAATAAAAGCTGCAGCAGCAATACTTATACCACACAAAATAGACTTTAAAACAAAGGCTGTAACAAGAGACAAAGAAGGATCTGGAAATTCTACTTCTGGGTATTTTCTAAAGGAACCCAAAACACTAAACTAAAAAGACATATGCATCCATATGTTCATTGCAGCATGACTTACAATAGCCAAGACATGGAAGCAACCTAACTGTCTATGGACTGATGGATGGATAAAGAACAGGTGGTGCAGATATGCAACGGAACATGACTCAGTCATAAAAAAAAGAAACCATGCTATCTGTAAAAACAGGATGGACTTAGAGGGTGAAATAAGTCAGACAGGAAAATGCAAATGACAAATGATTTCACTTATATGTAGAATCTAAGAAACTAAACAGCCCTGTCTGGTGTGGCTCAGTGGTTTGAGCACCAGTCTGTGAACTGGAAGGTCACAGGTTCAATTCCTGCCAGGGCACACAGCTGGGCTGCGGGCCAGGTGCCCAGGTGGGAGTGTGTGAGAGGACGCTGATCGATCCTGCACATGTTTCTCTCCATCTCTTTCTCCCTCCCTTCCCCTCTCTCTAAATATAAATAAATCTTTTTTTAAGAAAGCATAAATTCATAGTTACAGAATAGTCATTATAAAAAATTTCTGAACCTGTGGTCTCATTTCGTAACAATTAAACATTTGATGAAATGTAAAGTACTAGGGATAAAAAGAGACCATTTTTTTTATCCTTATCTCGAAATGGCAAGTGATGTTGCAAATATAATTCCCCACCACCAGAAAAACCAGAATCTATAAACCAAACCATACAAATTTAAAATTTTCTTGCACCATTTACAAACTAAATCAAACAAATAAAAAACACTACAACTGTATCACCATCACCACCACATAAGAAGTCAAAAGTCAAACACCAAACTGGAGACAATATTTGCTACTCCTCACTAATAAGGATGATTTCCTTAGGGAAAGACTCAAAAAAAAAAAAAAAAAAGAGACCAGAAGTACAACAGAAATAAAGCACAGGACACAAATCTCAGGAGAGAAAATATAAATGGTTGTAAAACTTTAAAAAGATGCTTTATCTGCCCAGGTCAGGTGGCTGAGTTTGTTGGAGTGGTGTCCCATACACCAAAAAAAGGTTGCAGGTTCAATCCCTGGTCAGCACACATACCTATGTTGTGAGTTCGATCCCCATCTGGGACATGTATGGAAACGAACCAACAGATGTTTCTCTCACACATTTATGTCTCTCTCTCTCTCTCTCTCTCTCTCTCTCTGTGTCTTTCTCTCTCCCTCCCTCCTTCCTCTCTAAAATCAATAAATATATCTTCAGGTGAGGATTAAAACAAAAGATGCTCTATTACACTTATAGTCAGAAGAAGACAAATGAAACTACAATGAGGAAGCATTTTTCACCTATGAAATTGGAGAAGATGAAAAAGTGTAACACCAGGTGGTGTCAGCAAGGCGTGAGTAGACCAGCATGCTGCGCACTGGCTGCTGCCGGGGTCTGAATGAGCACATGTCGAAGGAAGCTGATGTAACACTGAAGACCAGAGTTAACAACAAACAAACCCTCTGATCTGGCAATCTGACTTGTAGAAATTTATTCTTTACATACACTGTGCAAAAAATCATATGTATGAATTGCTGGTTACCAGATGGAAAAGAATTGTGGTTAAGCAGAAAAGGTGAAGGGATGAAGAAGTACAAACTGGCACTTACAAAACAGTTACAGGGATGTAAGGTGCAGCACAGGGGATGTAGCCAATGATATTGTAACAACCACATACGCTGCCAGGTGGGTGCAAGATTTATGGAAGGGGTCCCTTTGAAGGTTATATAAATGTCTAATCACTGTGTTGTGTTATACACCTGAAACTAATCATGCATGTCAACTGTAACTGAAAATTAAACAAGCAAACAAATAACAATCACACATATAAGGACAGTTCCATTTTACTCCATACACTTATATACCTTTGTACGTACACACATACGTACACGCACGCGCGCGCGCATGCACACACACACACACACACACACACCCTGAGCTGAGACCTGCACAGAATCCCCATCGGGACTTCCATAGTGGTGAGAGTAGTTGTCCCCAGGGAACAGGAGATAGAAGGATATTACTTTTCACTGCATACATTTACGTATAATCCTTTGAATTTAGAACCACATGTATACATTTATTATCTTGCATATATGTACATACGTTATCTATATATGAAGGAATATACTTTCATAATTAAAAAAACTTTTCTAAAAGTTAAAAGAACATTTTGAAGTTTTTTTTTCTGTTCTACTGGCTTCAGTTAATAGTCAAGAATAAAATGCAACAGGGGAACTTCATTTAACTTCAGTAATGGCTCTTGTTGTCTTCTCACCACAGAGGGGATTCACCACAGCTCCCCAACCCCAGCCCTGTCCCTTTTCCTCCCTTAACTCACCTTGGCATTGGCAGTATCAAAAACAGTTTCAATGAGTAAGATATCTACCCCGCCGTCTAGAAGCCCTCGGGCCTGCTCTTTGTATGCATCAACGAGCTCATCAAAAGCTGCAAAAAAGAAACCCCATCCAATACATCAGTCATCAAGATCCTCTGAATGGCCAGGACACACTGAGTTCAGGCCTGGCACGTGTGAACTACACACTGCTAGTTTATAATGCATAATTTAAAGGCAATGCCACCTTCTGTTAAGAAACCAAATACAGAAACATGGCAGTGGAACAAAGATGGAAGTTAAACCAGCAACTGAACACAGTCGCCCCCAAACACCTGCACGAAGCCTGCACTTCCCATGTGTGGGCGGAGGCACAGCAAGAGAATGGGAAGCTCCGATTTCCTGAGCCCTGTACCGACTGCAGATATCTTTAGGACAGACCATCCTTTCCAGGGACAGTTTTAATCATTTCACAGGAACGAGTATGAGGAGGAACTACAGAAACATGTCACACTGACTTAGACTCATCACAGTGTGAGTCACATCCTCTCGCTCTCCGGGGTAAAAGGCTCAGTCCTGTGGATTTGGCTCCTGCCCTCTGACACCAACTCTGCCAGAGAACAAACCTGCCTGATGGGCGATTTCTGTCTCAAAGAAACATGTTGAGTCACTCCCAGGTAAAATTTTTATTAGAAACATGCTGAGTTGTCTATTTCCATCTGAGGGGTCATCCCTCTCCCCATTTCACTTTTCAAGCAAAACAGAAAATGCTAAGATACTCAGCAGAGAAGCCTGCAGAGCACATTAAGTGAACCTCACGGCACAGAATCAGGGAGAGTCACGACCTCACTGTCATGCCCAGACCACGGGAACATCGGAATGAACAATAGACCACGGGAACATTGGAATGAACAATGTGTGGACAAAATCACTGCATGGGAAGTTCTAAAATCTACATATCACAGCTTCCTGAACTTGTCATCTACACAAAATCCATGACTGCCCATACATAGTATCATTACTATTCAGCTTTGAAAATCCAACTGCTTTTCATAGTCTGATGCTTAAGAAATTGACCTAGCTTTTTAGATTTTTTTTGTAAAATCTCAATGCAAATACGCTTCTACATAATAGTTCATAATTTTTATAATACCAGTATGCTTGTACAGTTTGGACTGCATTATTATAAATAAAATGGAGGTCATTCTTTAATACACCCAGGCCTGGTGTCCACAATTTCTCAATTTGTAAGTTTAGAGCTTTATTTTGATTGGTTTTATTTCCACAGCTGATAAAAAAGAACACAACACCATGTAGCTTTGCAAGTAAGCTCAAAGCAAAACAAAACAAAACAAAACAAAAACAACAGCTAACTTTTTTTTTAGATGTATTCTACATTCCACAGACTGTTGTAAGCCCTTATGTGGATTATGTCAAATAACCCTGAGACAGATCCCGTTCTCGGTCCCATTGTACAGATTTAGAGATTACTAGAATGCAGTAGTACTTGCTCAAGATCAATGACTACATATGATGAATACTCACTGATGTTCCTGTAATCTGGTCTTTCCACAGATGGGGACACGGAGAGGGTCTTATTCGTTGGACCCAGAGCTCCTGCCACAAACCTCTTAATCCCTTTGGGAAAGAAAAGTGTGAAATCTCTGAGTAGCTCAAGGCTTTTGTTGTGAATCAGTAAGTTATAAGATTTCTCTAGGATATAGGTCTTTAATCCTTTGTCCAAAACTCTGAAATCCAAAAGGTGTAAATGCCCAAACTTTTTTCTTATTTCATCTGACCATAAAACTTGACCTCTCATGAACTAACAAGAGGCTTATTTACAGTCTTTCTCCCACTTAGAGGGCCGGTTTGTAAATTTTACTGTAAACACACGTTTGATCCTGGGGCTGTTCTGGACCCCACTGGAGAAACTATGAATACAGGGTGTGTGCACATATCACCACCAAGCCAATCCCCAAAGCTCTGAACTCTCACATGCCGGCTTCCAAGTGTTTCCGTAAGTTATTCTTTCCTATCACCATAGCCATGTTTGGACAAATTCTCACTATTCGTGAAGGTTCTGAACTTAACATGGTTTCGGCAAAGGCTCCTTACAGTAGCATTCAACAGGTTACAGGCCCAAATATTCCTTATCTTCTCCAACGCTGAACAATAATGTGGAAACAAGAAAAACGTCCTTCTCTTTCCTGGCTTTTGCTGGCTGAACATCCTCTGACCTGCCACTCTGTGGGGTAATAGCCTGCACATCTCCACGGATTTGAACATCATCTCTCAGCAATAGTGTTCCTTTCCATTCAGGGCCAGCATTCTATCCACTGAGCCACACCAGCCAGGGCAGAAACAGGGCTCCTATAAATTGATCCGTCTTCACTCATTAGTATGCTGCGTCTAACTTCCTAACAATTTTCCTTCATCTTTCCTGTTGGCAGTAATCTCACATTTCCAAATCTTAAAGAACTCCACATATTTTTCTACTCCTTTTACTCCCTCAAAGCCTCCCCACCAGCTGCTTCCCAAGCGTTCTTGCGGCAGCCAGCCAGGAGGTTAGTTATTTTGGGGAGCCACTTTTCAAGTTCCTGCAAGACTGAATCTACTGACAAACTCTTCTGTGCACTACAGAGAGCCTTCGAGAACATTAGTGGTACAAAGTGGAAAATGTTCCAAAGATAGTATCTCTTTACCTAGACAAGCCAACCACAGGGATGGGAAAAGCTTTAGAGGGCAAGATCAAATGCCTGAATAATAACCCAAATGACCAAAACAGTCAGCTGTTGCCTTAATAACCTTATGGTATGCTTCCAATGGGAGAAAAATCATTTTAGCTGTAACATACAAGGAGCCGTGGTCCTGGCAGCAGAGTAAACACAGAATAAACCCTGAGCCCAAGGCCCACAGGGACAGTCAATCCAGAGAGACAGTGAATGCTTGACTGTGAAACTGCAGAGAAGTAACCTGCAAATAAGTTCAACACAGTGTTTGCAGGGTTGCTGGAAAGCCAATGATTATTAAAGGGAAAAGTGCAATAAGGACGGCATATTACAGCTGAAAATTTCCAAGGAATCATCTTTGTAAAAAAAAGGGAAAGCCCTGGCTGGTGTGACTCAGGTGGTTGGTCAGTGCCCTGCAAACTGGGTCACAGGCTAGGTCCCCAGCTGGGGTGCATGTGAGAGGCAACCCATCAATGTTTCACTCCCTCTCTTCCCCTCTAAATTTAAAATATATATATATATTTTAAAAAGGAAGAAAAACATTCCTTACCTGTCTGGAGAGTTATGTCCTCAGCTGCTTTTCTGGCCACTCCCGCAGAACATTTGTTCATCCGGTAGACCTAACGCAAAACTACAAATGTTAGCTGACCCTTCTTTCCTTCCACATGTTAAATGAAGCACTCATGACCTTCTAAAACCCAGTGCCATTCAATAGGAAGTGGAAAGCAAATTAATGTGAGGTCTGAATGAAATCTTGGCCAAGAAGGCCTATCAGCTGTCCCAGCCTCAACAGCAATAGGAAAGACAAAGTCTTTAGGAACTGCTTTTAGGTTTTTCCCCAAAACCATAATCGACTTGGCAAAAGAATAATCTCTGACACCTAGCATGTCTCAGGATATGCTTATGTAGTTAAATATTCTGATTTAGAAAAAATAATAGCAATAGAAAAAGCACAGGCTTTACAAGACCAGCTTTGTCACTGCCCGCCGGCAGTTCCCATGGCAACTTCCTCAGGCCCTGACTTCCTTCACCGAACAATGGTTGTAATCAATGATTCTGAACTTTCTGTGGATTATCACCCTCTTGAAATTTGGTAAAGGCCCATGAACCCACCCACTAGGAAACAAAAGCAAGTATGCACACATATACAAAGTACTGCCTACAATTTCAAGAGGTTCAAAGGCCTCCTAAGGGCTTCCACGAGCCAAGCTAGGAAGTCCTAGACTTGTGATCTTCAAGATTCCATCTAATTAAAAGACCCTCTGTGCCTTGGATCCTCATACCTATATATTAAGAATCCATTATATCCTAAAATAGGGGTGTATCAAACTACGGCTCCCAGGGCAAATCTAGCCTGCTGACAATTTTGTAAATAAAGCTTTATTATAACACAATTAAGCCCATCATTTACACATCTGCTGTGACGGCCTTTGTGCTCCAACGACAGAGCTGAGTGGCTGCAATAGAGTCTGTATGTAGCCAAGAAATCCCAAAATATTTATTATCTGGCCCTTTACAGAAAATGTCTGCCAACCCTTACTCTAAAAAAACACAAAAATAACTGCAGTAATTTCTCCGTGATACATAAAAGGCACTTGATCTCATATTACACTTAGATGAGGAGCCAGAGGAGTCAGATCCAGAGACGGAGAGGAGAACGGCGGGGGCCGGGGACTGGGGAAGGGAAGTGGGGAGTGAGTGTTTTATGGAGACAGAGCCTCAGTTCTGCAAGATAAAGAAAGAGTTCAGTGGATGGATGCTGGTGATGGTGTCACCAACTGAATATTCTTAAAGCCACTAAACTTATGCTTAAAAATGATTAGTATGGTAAATTTTATGTTACATGTATTTTGCCATAATTTTTTTAAAAAGGAAATCAAATTTATCATGCAATACTTAAGAGGGCCTCACAAAACAATGCACACAGCCAGTCATTATGCCTTTATCAATAATCACTGTGTAATAAGCATCATTTCCATTTGATTATTACTCACCCATAAAAGAAGCCAGATGGAAAAATAAATGGGCTGCTATATTCATAAGCAGAAGAGAGTCAAACCACTCCCCTGCCTGAGCACAAACAACAGATAACCAGGCATTTGCTTCAGGAGGCCTTCCCACTAGCAACTAGCAATGCGGTAAATGCTTCCTGAACATCTTAGTTATGAGGGGAAATGCAAGTCTTACCAAGTGTTCCAGGCCATAGTCAGCTTGGGCAACATTAGTGCTGCTGAAAGTGTTTGTTTCAATGATATCTGCCCCAGCCACCAGGTAATCCTGCAACGAGACAGTACTGTCAATGCTGAGTTCTAGAATCCATCTCCCCCAACAATAAATACGCCTTTTCATCATCATCATCACCCCAAACAGCCTCTGACCACTTACTAAGCACACACCACTGCACTGGAGGCTAGAGATGCACACAGGTGTGAGACTCTTATAGGAAGACACATGGTGTAAATAAACTCTCATAGGAAGATTCTCATAGGAAGGCGCATGGTGTAAATAAACACAGCACATGAATTCAGACAAGTTCACACACTAAGGTCCCTGAATTGAGTCAAGTTCCCTAGACTCTCTTAGTTTCAGTATCCCCATTTGAAAGTATTAAAATCCTACTTCGCAGGGTGGCTGTATCATGATACATAATAACACATCAAGTGTCTGACACAGGATGGGCGTGCAACAAACTGCAGTGCCCTCCCTTGCCTTCCCAGTGCTTCCCTACACCACTCTGGTCCCCACTGAGAACTCCACTGGCTCTAGACCTTGAAGCTGACCCCACGGTTCCGTCTGCATCTCCTAGTCCCTCTGCAGCAGACCTGCACTCCCACTGGAACCCTGAGGACCCAGTGCCCTCCTGTGCTCCCTGTTTAAAACCTTTCTTCTCGACTTCAGCCTGATGGGCACTCTGGAATCGCTCAACCTCCTAGATTCTCTCTCAGTCAGTGAACCTAATCCCTTCTAGCTGATAAAATGCTTTGCAGAAGAGCTGGGCAATGAAAACCAAGATTTACACATTTATAAGTCACAAACTTCTTAAATATCTATCAGTAAAGAAATAGCTAAATAAACTATAACATATCTATTTTATTACATGCCATGTGGTAGCTAAAAAACATTGCGTATATCTACATATACTAACACAAAAAGATCTCCAAAGTACTGGTTAATAGGAAAACAAGATTGATTGATATGTAAAGAATGACATCTTTCATATATACACACATATACACAAACTATATGTGTTTTCTAGATGTATACGTATATACATACACACACATCTGTACTCATATATACTTATATAAGTGTACCACAAAATCATCTAGAAAGACATATGTCAACTAACATGAGTGGTTATCTTGGAAAAAAAATAGAACTTTGGAGTCGTTTTAAAGGGAATTTACTCTATCTGTGGGTTTTGTTTTATGAAAACAAATTAATTAAAATTTATTTTTTAAAAAAAGAGCAAGAAAAATTTCTAATGCCTAGGAATAAGGAGATATATACATAGAAGAGATTAATATGAAGTTATTAAAACCATTTTTGGAACATTTAAAGCTCATGGTATATAAGTAAAAAATGCAAATTTTAGAATAGGATGGAGTAATATAATCACAATAAATCTAAATATAAAAAACTAGATTGAAATATAAAATAAAGTATGCGAATGGTAGTTGTCTCTTGGCATTGATATTACAAGTGGTTTTTGCTTTCTCTTTTATGCTTTTCTATATTATCTAGCTAGACCTTTTTTGTGTGTTTTTTTTAAAATATGTGCTGCAGAAGCGAGCACTAAACCTGTTTAAAACAGTGAATGCATACTGTCTTCAAAATTAGAGAAAAAAATATTTCTAAATTCCCACCGAAGTGAAAATTTCCATAACACAAAGTTAAAAGGCGCTGCCTCTAGCTGGTCGCCCCCTCTCTCCACCTTTCTTAGGTCACCGCCCCACTCGTGGGCTCTGCAGAGGACACCCCCATGCCAATCCTACTCTCACGGCCTCAGTGAATGTGTGATCTGGGGCAAGCTGCGTAATTCCTCTGCTCCTGTTTTCTCCTGAAGAAGGCTGTAAAACTTAAAGGAGGGCATTAAAGACGGCCTTTACAGAGACTAACGGATGTTTCAAATATGGTTTCCCATGGGTCCTGGTCTACACTGACAGCACCCAGCTAGTCACGCCTGTGGCTGTGACAGCCAGATGCACTTCAACAAGCATCAGGGAGCTTTGCACAAAGCAGGATTTATTATTTACCATTCCAGGATGACGCAGGCACTCCTGGGGCCGCACAGCAAGGTGGCACGGGGTAGGTGTATGTTAGCAAGTGAGTGCATGTGAACCTGGCGTTCAGCCTTTACTGAGGTCAAAGTTGGGGTTCTAGGGTTTTCCAAGTTTGATCTTTATCAGCGAATTTAAAACATAAGAGTGGGAATTAGGGTGAGGAAAGGGAAGAGCACTGTCACTCAAGCAGTCAGTTATCTAGGTTACCCAGGGCTTTCTCAAAATTTCAAAGGAGAAAGTGGCCGGGTTCCTTATCTAGTTGTTTAGCTAGCAACTGTGTCCTACACCTGTCCAAGTGCCTATTAGAGGTAAATATCTTTGAAATGATGCCTGTGTAATCAAAAGCTTAATGTCAGGCACTTACACTACACATGTAACTTAGGAATTCCATTAAACTTAAGTACCAGAGAATCTGATCTACAGTCGTTAATTCCACTAGAAATAACTAAGTGTGAAAATAACCCAGCCTTTTTCTGTTCTTAACATGACATGGTCTCTACATTCAAAGACTCCAGTCAGTGAGTATTTTCCCAGGAATGAGATAGCTAGACAGACCTTATTGTATTACAGCCATTTTTGCTTCATGCAACGATCATGGGAATCTTGTTGTTCTACCTAGAGGCCTGTCCAATACACAGGACAGGGTCTGCTCCTTTGACAAATGTTTACCAAGTACTAACCACACACAAGATACTGTTCTAGGCAGTAGCTATTCAGGACTGAAACACAGGCATAAATTGCCACCCTTAGGAACTTAGACACTAGCGATAATCCACAAGAACAAAGCCACATGGCATGGTATTTGTGTGACTTAGCACCTCTGTTAGAAGAACTGGGTTTTGTAACCACTCCAAGCAATTCATACCCATGACGACATTCCCAGTCTCAGTACACTGGGATTTTCATGAGATTTGACTACACTGGGATTTTCATGAGATATTTTCAAGGCCTAGCAGAAAAACTGAATTACTATTCTGCAGAACCAAACTTCCTCAAAGACCAATTTGAAATCTTCCACTACCTACAATTCCCCTTGTGACCAAAGAAAAGGCATTCTTAGCTTTTCTTCAATGGAAAACTATTCTGCATCTTACTTAGAACAAAGTTTTGAACACCCAGTAACATGATCCCTTCCACTCAATGAATCACTTAACCACTCAATGATTTGTTTGGGTAATTTTTCCCCCTTAAGAAAAGTCTGAAACACCTATAACAACAATAAGGCTCCAGAAACTAAAAACTTCTCACTTCAATGATAAATAAGCTTTGTCCTTCTAACTGATTCCAGACCAGGGAAACAGATTAAATCACCCATCTCTTCTAGTTACAGTTCTATGAAATTTCTATGATCACCCATGAAACAACTCTGTTCTATGTTTATTTTAAAACTTTAAAAGTATAGCAACACTGTCCTGGCTGGCATAGTTCAGTGGACTGAGCGCAGGCTGTGAACCAAAGCATCGCAGGTTCGATTCCCAGTGAGGGCACATGCCTGGGTTGCAGGCCACGGCCCCCAGCAACCGCACATTGATGTTTTTCTCTCTCTCTTTCTCCCTCCCTTCCCTCTCTAAAAAAAATAAATACATAAGTAAAATCTTAAAAAAAAAAGTATAGCAATACCCAGCTACTTGCTTCTCATCTCTTTTACATTGGCTAGACATTTTTATTGGAAACAAAACAACGGAATGAAAGAATATGGGATTTCAGCTCAGTAAACCTCTGTCCTGTCCCAGCAGGCAAGTTATTTAACCTCTGTGATCCTCAGTTTCCAAATCTAAAAATGAAAATAACAACTACCTTTTATTGTGTTTCATCAAGGCTATTTTGGTGCCTTAAGTAATATAGTGGATATGAAAACTCTAATTTTTCCAGGATTTTGTGGGTTTTCTCACTGGAGGTGAAACACCTCAAAGGCAGAAAACCTACCTTCCTCATTTCCTTACCCTGAATGGTAAGAACGATTTTTATTTGGTGTCCAACACCTGCATTCTGAACAAACCACCTCTTTCTCCTGTATCCTCCAGAGCACTCAGCACAGTGTTCTGCCCTCAGTACATGAAACAGCATGAAGAAGGACAGATTGAAAACACAAACAAGAAACAAGCACTTGGTGACACTTTACCTTATGGATTTGATAAATGACATCAGGTTGAGTTATACTTAGAATGTCATTGTTGCCTTTCAGTGGCCGGGCGTGATGCTTAAATTCCTGACCTCGGAAGTCTTCTTCACTGAGCCTGTGTCGCTGGACCATGGTTCCCATCCCTCCATCCATCACCATGATCCTCTCCCGCAGAATGGCCTCGATCTCGTCCTGCAGGCTTTTCTTCATGCCTGCTTTAAAGAAAGTGAAAATCTGACTTTAAGAAACGAAAGGGGAAAGTGATGTGTAGAGAGGGAGTTCAGATAATGTATATCCATTCACAATAGAGTTAATAGGGCACATAAAAGACATGCTCATAGCTCCACGACATTAGAAAAATGCTGTGCAAAAATGTTTTCATTAAGCCATTACAATGCCAAGATCATACGTCACACAAAACCACCAGTGAAGCACCAAACAGATGTTGAAGCAGGCTGTAGTCACTGTTCCAGAGTGGAGGGAAGGGCAGCAATGAGCCGAGTGATGCAAGGCCAGCCGAGCTGCCGAGCTGCGTTCAGGACTGTCTCTGTTTTGGTTAATTCTGCACGCATGCTCCCTTCCTAGGGATATTTAACCGGGATAATTGAAAATGATCAGAAATTCCAAACTCCATTTAACTGTGAGCTTTGACAGACTTCTCCACCTACTGCCAGAACTAAGAGCCTCACACACCTCTGCTCCATCTATAAAACAACTGGCTCACACCCTGGAATGTCTCAACTTTATGTCCTTAACTTCTCCCTCCCAGCTCTGAGAAGCCCTGATGCCTCTCCTTCCATCCTATTTTCTGGTGTCATAAGTAGCCATGGGGTTTTAGACAAGACTCCATGTTTCTTCATGTTCCAAGAATGGCATGTTTGCAAGGGAGGAAATGAACATTAGTCTGGCAAAAAGAAGGCAATACTCAGTGAAAACAATAAAATGCAGTTTCAAATGGGGAATAAAAAAAGATTAAAACTTTCACCTATATGCCCAACTGAATTCCTTTCTTTTTAAAAGAATATAGCCCTGGCTGGTGTGGCTTAGTGGTTTGAATGCCAGACTGTGAACCAAAAGGCTGCCGGTTCGATTCCCTGTCAGGGCACATGCCTGGATTGCAGGCTGGGGCTGCAGTTGGTGGTGTACAAGAGGCAACTGTTCAATGTTTCTCTCCCTCTCTTTCTCTCTCCCTTCCCTTCTCTAAAAATAAATAAATAAAATCTTTAAAAAAAGGAATGTGGCTGCAATCCACCCTGACATGAGATCATGTGAGCCTAAGTGGGTGGCTGATTCATTGGACTGGCTGAAGAACAGGGTGTGAATGTGGGGAGATTAGGTCATACATGTGTAATTTAATTTAAAAAGTATCTAAACTTTCTGGGGGGAAAAGGCAGTACTTTTCCACAATGAAATATGTCCTTTGGCCTCAGCAAAATGGTCAATTGATACCATATTAGTTACATTTCTTTGTCCTTCTACCTCCTGCACTAAGTGCACACCGTTAGACAGAAAGGAGAAACTGGCTTAAGGGATGCCACGCCTTCTCCCGTCCTACTGGACCTCGAGGGCATTAGTTTGGCACTTTCTACTCACTGCAAATCTGACAGTGGAGTGTGACTCTGCTCCTGATTTTCTTAAAAGGTCTAAGCATTTTTCCATGGGGCTCCCACTGTATTTACTTTCAACCAGAAATATACACTGTTCTCAGACTTTAAGACAGTTCACTATTTACCATAAAAAAAAAACCCTGTCCCCACACATACAAATTCCAAGATCTTGTTAAGTTACCATATATGTGAGAGATCAAAGTTATTTTTTTTTAATTCTGAACAAAACATCTGATTTTTATGAGAAATTTGACAAACTTATTCTATTACTTATGTGGAAGACTAAAAGCCCATAAAGAGCTAAATTAATTTTGAAAAAATAGGAAGAGGTTACTAGACCCACCAAATATTACAATATATGATGAACCCCTATCATAAAATAAGGAATGTATAATATAGAAAATTTTTATTACTTAGAAAAGAGAAAGACTCCTTATGACTCAAAAAGCTCAACCTGTAATGTTTAAAAAAATGAATTTGATTACATACAAAAAAATTCTGTTAAATGAAATTCACCACAGTGGATAAAAAAAGTTGTTGAACATAATCTACAATGGCCATAAAAACAATGAAACCATACCATTTTTGACAGCACAGATGGACCATGAGGGTACTGTGCTAAGTGAAATAAGTCAGTCAGAGAAAGACAAATGCCAGATGATTTCGCTTGTTTGTGGGTTTAAAGAACAAAATAAATGAACAAACAAAACAGAAACAGACTCGTAGATACAGAGATCAGATTGATGGTGGCCAGGTGGGAGGCAGGATTAGGGGCCTGGGTAAAAAGGCAAAGGTATTAAGAAGTACAAATTGGTAGTTACAACATAGTCACAGGGATGTAAAGTACAGCACAAGGCATAGAGTCAGTAACATTGTAATGACTAAGCATGATGCCAGGTGGGTACTGGAAATATTGGGGGGATACTTCATAAAGTATATCAGGGGTCCCCAACTTCTGGGCCTATTAGGAGCCAGACCAAACAGCAGGAGATGAACTTGAAAGTAATGTGTGATAGAACCATCCCAAAACCAACCCTCCTACCCAGTTCATAGCAAAATTGTCTTCCATGAAACCAGTCCCTAGTGCCAAAAAGGTCAGGGACCACTAATAGTATATGATTATCTAACCACTGTGTTGTACATCTGGAACCAATACAAAATAATATTGAGTGTAAACCGTAATTAAAAAATAAAATTTTTAAAAATTTTAAAAGAAACTCACCACAAACAAAATAAATAGATTATGAATTGGAGAAACATTTTACAGTGTCTACAATTGAAAAGGACTAACATTTATAATGTACAAAAGGAACTTCTACAAATCAATAAGAAATCAAATAGAAAAATGGGTGAAAGATATGAATAGGTAAGTGAAGGGAGGGGAAAACTGTAATAACCAAGGAGTAGATGAAGCGATACTCAAACTAATTCACTATCAGAGAAATGTGCATTAAAACAGCACAATAACAATTTATATCCAATGTACAGATGGGCAATAATTAGAAGATTGGATAATGCCAAAGAAAATCTGACCCCTCAAGTATGCGTGTTGGCACGCAGAGGGAGCCATTCTGGAGAGCAACCGAGCAGGCTTAGTAAAATTAAGAATGCAGAAAACCGAGCAATCTAGCTCTGGGTGTACTTCTCAAACTCTCACAGACCCACAGAGACTACCTAAGAGGATAACTGTCGGAATGGCAAGCTGGAGAAGACCTTGGTCGGGACATGGAGAAGTGAACGTCATGGATGCCCGTGCGGAATAATACGCGGCGGTAACCAGACAGACCACTGCGCTGCTGTGCTGCAAGGCTGGAATACTAAGTGAAAAAGTCAGCAATGGTTCAAAGCCACCATGGTACTATTTACATAGGTTAAAAATACACATATGCACAAACTAGAGTACAGAGAAACATACAAACACATGGACACATTTGACACAGGCTACTTATGGAATAACAAATACATAAAAGGAAAACCTAATAAAACAAGTATAAATAAGAATTGCATGGGTAGAATATAAAACTCCTCTGCAACTGAGGTCCTTCAAAAGCCCACTGCTTCTACGTGTTCCCGTATCTTCACCTATCCGTCAGCATAAGATGTGTTGGTTTAAATTAAGCGTCCTCTGTTCAGCCTCAGCTACGGGATTATCCTTCAGGGCTTCTAATCGCGCAGCCCCCACAGAACCCTCTCACATGAGTCACCGAAACGTTTCTCTTCTGGGAAGAACCACCACCCAAACCCTACTTATCAGGACTCAGCCCGTTATGTCCGGAACATCGTGCACATCTCCGAGCAGACTCCCCCGACACCTTTTCCGTGAACACGATATTGCTGTTTAGTGCCACAGCCACCCACTGAGCCGAGGCATCCCCCGCAAAGGGAAGCGCGTGTTTCCTTTCTAATTAAATAGAGAGGGGAAAGTCAGAAGTCCCAAATAAGAGAGAGTCTTCGAATAGTTATACGATACCCTATGAGAGGGACAGGCCTTGCTTGGCGGCAGCAGGGATAAAGCGTTTCTCAGTCCCAGTCCCACTAGCGTCAGAGCAGCTGTGCCGTCCCACTGATGAGGGCCCTGCTGCCCTGTCCCCATTACAGTTCCTCGCTGCTGCACTTCCCACCTCGCACCTACGTTTCAGTGGGGGTATCTGCACAGGCTCCCACCAGGATGACCTCAGAGACCCACGGCTGTACTTCCCGTAAAGTGGAAATCACAATCAGTACCAGCTAGTGTTTTTCTCAATGGTGATCCCAGAGGGACGAAGTCAGGGTCACCTGAGGTCTCTACTCCCCATCCACACCTGCTGAGCGCCTGTCAATCTGTTTTAACAGTGACCCAGCGCAGCTGGAATTTGAAGACGACTGCTCAGACTCCGGAGTGCAAAATCAACGCTCACTGTTGTTAAACAGGCCTCCGGGTTCCCTCACCTGCCCTCAGCACCTGAACTCTCTTTGGCTGGGCACGGTAGGTGCTCACTAACTACTTAGTGAATGAGAACGTAAAGTCTGGCAAAACTGCCCTCTGAAATCGACTGTCAAAACGCAAAGTTCTTACTCGGACGTTAGCAGTGTGTTTCCCCAGCAAGAAAAGAGGTGTGTGTTCAGGACGTGACGGCCGTTGCCAAGGGAGGAAGAGATGCCGGCGGGCAGGGATGGGGTGCGGGTGGAGAGGAAGAGATGCTGGCGGGCAGGGACTGGATGCCGGGGGCGGGACTGGATTCAGGCAGGGGAGGAACGGGGTGCTGACGGGCAGGGAGTGGTGTCGGCGGGGAAGGAGCGGCGAGACACGTGAGTACTCCGAGAGCCCACAGGCGCACCGCGAGAAGCTAGCGGGGCGAATCAGGGTGTGAGAGCACCACCAGGCGTCTGGGAGCGCACAGCATGAGTCGGAAAGCAGTGCACCCAAGGCCGGACGGAGTGTTACCCGAGGGCATGCGCTCCTGCTGCGGGGGGGACATGCCGCCGCGTCTGCAGCTCCTCCTCAGGCGCGGGGCACAGCGGGGAAGTCTCCACAGCGGCCGGCTGAGAGCGGCGCCGGCCAGCGCTGGGAAGGCCGCGGAGAGGACGTGAGGTGAGGACCGGGGAGTGCAGAACGTGGACCGAGGCCCCGCCGGGCCCTCAGTCGGTCAGCAGGGATAGGACGCCTCGAGAGGCATGGTTTCCGCCTCAACCGAGCCTCCGCGCGGGGCTCCCGCCCTTGGGCTGTGATTGGTCTGTGCGAGCTCCTCGCCCTCGTATTGGCTGTCGGTCTCAACCAATCGCCTGAGGCTCGCTCCAGGTTTCTCTGGGAGATGTAGTCGGTCGAAGAGGACGGGGGAAGGTCCTGGCTTGACGGGGCTTCGCTGATCTCCGGGTCCTGGATCCGGAACTGCGGCCAGGTGGCCACGCTAGAGTCAGCCGCGGCGGAACCCGACGCTGACCCAGCACGGGGGGTGCTGTTCTGTAGACAACCAGGCGCTGGTCGCGGCGCGGTATTGCCTGTGGCTGGGTGAGAAGCATGCTAACGGCCACTAACAGGCAGTACACGTTTATTTGCTCTTACCGTGTGTGGGCCTTGGAACGCAGAGACCACCACCTCTCCATCAGAGGAACGCAGGACCTAGATGAGACTGATAATTGAGCAGGGAAATAGATAAAAGTCTGTCTACAGTGTGCCAAGGCAGCTGCAGGACCCGGGGTGTTGGGGGAAGCCTCCGAGAAGAAGCTGGGTTTACAGCAGCGATTTTCAACCTTTTTCATCTCATGGCACACATAAACTACTTACTAAAATTCTGTGGCACACCCCAAAATATATATTTTTTACTGATCTGACAAAAGTAGGTATAATTTTGATTCATTCACACTGGATAGCTATTGTTGTCTTTTCTTGGCTGTTGTCATTTGTTTTAATTTGAAAATCTAAGGGAAAAGAGGGCAGGGCCCCCTGACTAGGTAGTCAGGTATACCATGCTGTAAAAATTGGCACGGCACACCAGAGTACAATCTCTGGTCTAGAACGAAGGTGTGTGCCAGGCAAAGCCATTCCAGCTGGGAGGAGGGTGCCACTCAGCACTTGAAAGAATTTGAAAATACAGGGCAGCACTGAGGTCGAGCAGGGTAGATGGGAGGAAAAACTAATCTAGAAAAAATAAAATTGAGACCAAATTAAGTACAAGTTTGCATGCCATTCTTATTCTATATATAATTATATTTCAACATCTTAGTCTACAAAACAATAATACTGTGAGTAGCATTCTTAGCAAAGATAGTCATGCCTGGGGCATGGCAGAAAGCAGAGTAAGTAGTGGGAGAAAATGAAACAACAGTGTAGGGTGAATGAGATGCCCCTGAATAACTGAAGACCCTGATTTTAAGGGCTGGTTTTTAAATTCTCACCAATCTCATAAAGTTTCTTTGATTTGTCTCTTGAAAAATAATCTCTCAGGCATCTAGTCATTTACTATCCCCTATCCTAGCAGAAATTCCAGGAACTGTGAATCAGTCTTTGTTTTCAAAAAGTATCAGAAGTTTACTTCTTGGCTAACACCAAATCCAGTATTTTCTCAGTCATAAAAGGGTAATAAGATTAAAGGAATACATAGCACCTAAAGGGGCAGTGAGTGCCTTCCTAGTACACAAATTCACAACTTAAATGAGTCCCAATAATTTTGTTATGGGTTGAATCATGTTTCCAAAAACGGTCTGTTGTGGTCCTAAACACCAGTCCTTCCGACATAAACTTAATTGGAAATGAGGTTGTTGTAGATGTAGTTGGTTAAGGATGAGATCCTACGGCAGTAGAGTGGACCTTTAGTCCAAAACGACTGGTATCCTTACAAGAAAAGGAGAGACACAGGAAGAAACAACCATGTGATAGCAAAGGCAGAGGCTGGTGTGATGCGCCTGCAAACCAAGGAACCCACAGATTGCCAGCAAACATCAGGAGCTAGAAGAGATAAGAAAGAATTCGCCCCTGTAGGTTTCAGAGGGAGCATGGCCCTGCCGACACCTTGGATTTGGACTTCTGGATTCCAGAACTGTGAGATGATACATTTTTGTTGTTTTAGGCCACCCATTTTGTGGTACCGTGTGACAGTAGTCCTAGGAAATAATAGAAATGCATCTGTAGATGGGGTGGGAACAGTGAGGCAAAGCCTCCTTGCTCTCTGTAGGAGACAGTCTACTGTCTTGTTTGGCTAGCCCATGCCCCACCTGCACCTTCACCCTCACCCTCGTTCAGCTCATCCCACACAAACCCATTGTAAAGAGAGAAGACTTCATACAACTGCTTGGTGGTTTGTGGCTTCTTTCCCAGTGCATTTGTCTTCACTGATCAGTAAACCTCACTATCCAGATCTCGTTGTGGCCAGTAGTAAATTGGCATTCCAGCTTTACATGCTATTCTGTGGGCTTGGTTGTGAATGTTAAACCCATTAGGTTGCCTTTATATCCTGCTGGTCCTAAGAATATTACCTGAGCCAGTTCTGGAACAGGTATTTCTACTTCTGGGTCCTGTCGGGGTGACCACTGGCTTTCCCCAGAAGACCCTTGACTTTGCCACAAAGGTGAGCCCACTACCTCCTTTTCTAAAATCACTTCATAATCTCAAGATTTAGACTTACCCACCTAAAGCCATGTTGTGATTACCCACATGAATTGTACTAAATGAGCTGAGTCTGTTTGAGTCTGCGGGATATATACTTGACACCAAGTACAAGGTAGTAAAAATGAATGTAAAGGAACTTTGCAGTTACTTTGTCACCAATAGCCCCTGGGAGGCCTTGCTCTCCCTTCTGCACTGAGCGAATTACTCTCCCTCTTTGTAGGACATGACACCTGGAAGGGTCAGTTGGCTCAATTTGTGCCACCTGCTTCACTGACTCCCAAAGCATCCTTGTTTTTAAAATTGATATGAGAGGGAAAGAGGGAGAAGCATCAATTTGTTGTTCCACTTATTTATGCATTCAGTGGTTGATTCTTGTATGCACCCTGACTAGGGGTCAAATCCATAATCTTAGCATATACAGGAGACACTCTAACCACCTGAGTACCGACCAGGGCCCCCAGGCATTCTTGATTACCAAAAGATCACTCATCTTTGGCCTGGTTAAAGCACCAGCACCTGAATATAGACATCACTTGACTGAAATGAAATGCAAAAATGGGTTTATCTGATTATATCATAATACCAGGTATCGATACCAGGAATTGAACACTTAATGTCTTATTGCAATCTCTTATTTAATCTTCATTTTATAAAACAGGATTCATGTACTCATCCATATTTCAGAGGCAGAAATTAAGCAAGAAGAGAGTATTCCATTGCTCAAACAACCTGAGAGCAGTGGAGTGGGGACCCCAACAGCCCAATCCCAGAGCCTCACACAGTCACTTATGGGTTAAATAAACACTTAATTCGAAATACTATAAACATCAGTATTTGGGAAACAATATTTGTGGATTTAATTGCAAGGATTATTTTTAAACCTTTTTAGAAAATCCAAAGTGTGGAGTGTTTTGTGTTTATGGGGTTTTTTCATTTGTTTGTTTTTCAGTTTTGCCTAAGAATACAGCAGAATATTTTTGTTTAATAAACAGGAATGTGGTACTTAATCAGCTTCAGGTGGTGAACTGAGGGCTAAACTTACTGTATCTTACTCGCTGTAAGTTTACTTGATATAAACTTGCTGTAAGACTGCTCATCTTACTTTAATAATGAGCTACAAGAAGGGGAAAGTGTTTTGACACTTTTTAAAGTCTTGTCTTTGAATCCTGCAATTTTACATCATAAACATGGAAGCAAGTCAGAAACAATGTTTAAATTGGAAATAGTTCAATGAGAACAAATTCTTTTCTCCAAAAAGAAATTGATTAGTGTTCAATGCTCATTTTTAATGCTTTTGTTCATCAATCGAAACTGCCGGGGTTCAGAGCTAGTCACTCCAAGATGCGCTTCTGTGGTATGCGGATTGTTTTCTTTCTGACCCACACATGTCTTTTCTTCTCCTCATCCTGAAGTGACCCTTTGAAGCCCCCAAGGCAGCTTCCCTCATCCCCAGCTCAGAATGTCTCACACGCCTGTGTTCCCTTTCTGTCTCTGAACTTTCTGTGCAGGTGGGGTCTCTGAACCTCATGTAAGTGTGGTTCCCACGCATGTGTATTAAATTTGGTCACTTCCTATTGCTGATCTGTCTTATGTCTGTGTGATTATCGGACCAGCCAGAAGAACCTTGAGGGCAGTAGAAAGTTTGTTCCTCCCCGCAAAACTAAGTTAGTATTTTGCTTTTGTTTTCCTTTAAAGGGCAAGTTTTAAAATAAAGATGACCTAAGAGAATCAAGTGAACTAGCCAGTATTGTTTTCTGGCCCTGTCTAGAAGGGAAGGTCAAATTAAACAATCAAGTTGAAACCTGGAATTTCTATAGTATTTGGGACACAATTCAAA